>JAOUZG010044845.1:380002-450344 GCA_026289955.1 Argiope argentata
TAATAATATTAAAAATACCATTTTAAATATTTTTGGAAAGCGTGTTATTATAGACAAGGCTCATTATCTACTATCATTCAGTAAATGTAATCCAAAGCGTTCTAAAATTATTTGGAAATTCTTCACTTAGTCTTTCTGCATCAGCATACGAAAATTCAATATAATGAAGCGTCAGTTCAAAACAATAGCTTTTTGTCAATTTAAAAGAAAATGTATTAAAAGCTTAATGAGCGTTTGAATTCATTCCCTTATTTTGTTTGATTTTGCATTTGCAGTTGTGCCGAATAAAACATAAATGTATAAATTTTTTTGGAACACAGGAAGTTCTTCACATTTCATCTCATATTTAAGCCCGAGAACCCGGATATAAAAAGGCCATTCTTATTTCAAAATTGAGGGAAAAGGAAATTTTGAGCTGTCCTGCTCAAGAGGAACTATGTTTAGCATTCCGCCATATACTTTATACATTCACTCCACCAGGCGGTATCATTAAGAGTATTTCAACAGGATATATAGCTGAGCTTAACATGGGGTATCATTAAAGAGTATCAACAATTTTTGTAAGACTCAGAAAAAATTCTGTAATTGATTAACCAGTATTCAGAGATTTCGAAAACATTATTTTTTTATTTTATTAAATAAGCAATATTGAAAGAATTTTTTTATGAAGAAAACTGTTCAGAGGATATTAGAAAGTCGGATTAATTAGGATGGAATTAGTCCCATTGAAACGCAATTTTATCATTTCAATGATCTCAATTTAACGATTCCAACATAGACTATAATAAATTACTAAGAATTTAAAGAAAATTTTATTTCCATAGATGTTTTTAGGATTCATCAGACCGACTGTATTTCAGAATTAAGAAGTTCATAGTGAAAAGTGATTTTGAAAATTATGATTGCGCTACTATACCATTAATGAATTTCAATGTATACAGTTCATTTCAGTATCCTGAGACGACTACTTTTCGACGATTTTATCTCTCTAAGGGGGGGGGGGGGGGGACCCGAAAGGATGGGGGGTATTTCTGAAATTCTTCGTCACTCTTTAACTTTGGTTTCCGCGCTATTAGATACTTTTTCGTTCATTTTTTTCACGTGTATGGAAATGTCATTTCTGATCGTATTATTTTGTTTTAATTCAATATTTATATATTTTAATTCCTTTGTAAATCCAAGTTTCATTTATTGTTAAATGTAAACATCTGCTTTCATCTTTCCTCTCATTCCCATTTTGAGGAATTATATCCTTCTTAACATATGTGCTAAAGCAAGGAGTATTTTAGAATCTTTTGAGTTTTGAGCAAAATTCGTTCAGACGTAATCTGTCTGACCTGCTATTTGAAAGTAAATTAACTCAATAATTACAAAATGAAGACAGCCAGATACGTAGAATTTAGTACATAGAATTAACGTGTAGACACTTATAGTATTTTAGGCCAAATCCAACCAGGGACTCTCTGTCTGTATGTCGATCTGCATTTTCATAAACATGTAAACGGGATTATTTGAAAACGTTACTAAGTTAAGTATTTCAAATTTGGCATGGGATTTTATGATTCTACAAGTGCAATTTTATGTCAAATTATTATTTAAATCGATAAGGAAAAACATTTTAAAACTAAAATCTATTTTCATATACTGTTACCCACATGCTAGGGATTAATCGCCAAAGATGATACGATAGATTCAGTAAAAATGTGAAATTCACGCCAAAGCTGAAAAATTCTTAGTTATTGTATGCCAATGTTTAGAAAGGCAGTCTCTGTGATTCTTTAATAGAGAATATTCAAAAAAGTGTTTGAGAGACCATTAATTTCTAACCAAATAAGTCCTACATCTGTAGAATTACGAACAAATCCTTAATTGCAATGTCAGAAAGCTCTAATTTCAGATGTAAATCGCTGGAATGAGAAATATTTCAATGCATACCTTAATTTATTTGGTGATAGATGCTAGAAATAATGTTAAATCTTCATATGGATTTTTTTTTGAAAAAGAAACTTAAGGAGAATCAACTGGGTATTAAACGAATTTTCTAAAGACAGTTAGTTTCATTAAGACTCGTGATCATCTCCTTTCTCCCAAATTTTTAGCTACCATTGTTGTTTTTATTTGAAATAAAAGACTTCATTCATTATGTCCAGATGTACTTATGTTTTTAACATTTCATTCGTGGTTACATTGGCATTTTTATATGCTATAGTAAACAATATTTCTGTTGGTAAAGATAAACTTGTAACGTCTATTTAGAGTTCTAATATCGGTGTTCAGTTCACAAATTTCCAATCATTTTTACTGTTATCTAAATTTAGTTATATTACACAAGCTTTAAAATCAATGTTGCGTGATTGAACTAATCAAAAAATTTTTCCTTGTCATAAAAGAGATTGACTTTCCCCCATTCGTTTAGCAACATATTAAATGTTGAACAGCAAAATGGTTTTTTTTTATTTATATAAGTAAAAAATTATGGCAAATTTTTTCTTTATATTTTCATTTTTTTCTCTATTTGCAATAAAAAAAATCAATACTGAAGATGAAATTTTCTTGTTTTAGTGCTGCACTACGTATGTAATAATAGTATTCGGGATTTATTTTGAAGATAATGAGTTTTGAACATTAGACCATTTCAAGAAAGTATCTTTAGTCTAATTACCATAACCTCTTCAAGTATTAGAAAACATGAAAAATGCTTTTGAAAAAATTGTATTCTGTAGTCATCTTTTACATATTATTGTTGATTATATTGTAGTTCGATCTGAAAGTAATCATTGAAGATATAAAAGTTTGATAAACAGAACTACTTCAATTCAAACAAGTCTATTTAATATTTGTGGATTGCCTTTCTTTTTTTCAGACTAGGCATTTCGCGAACATTTGGAAGAGATTTTGGGAAATCGAAGGAATAGGTAATAAATTATCCGTCATTTTCAAAGGTCCGGGTTGGTCACCTGGAAAACCATGGACAGGAAACATTGAAGACATACCACATGTAAGATACTTCCGTAAAAAAATCTTTTATAATAGTGACGTAGCATGTACAAAAGTTTTGAATTCCCTGATTGTATAAATAGGCTTTATTTATAAGCTTGATTCCTTGACTTTAAAAATTATGTGATTTTAAAATGGTATTCATTACTCATTTATTTAAACATCTTGCCTCGAGTTTGTAAGAATTAGTTCTCTATTACTCCAAACAATTTTACGAGAAAAATTATAATGCATATGCGGGATATCACATTAATTAGTATTGGGATGAAGAGAGCGAACTATTTTTCTAGCGTAGGATTACCTGTGTAATTATGCTTCTGTTTTCGTTCCAGCGTATTAATACCGCGAACTTCTCAACTGCTCTTTTCTATGTATTAAAGAGCAGTATAGTAAGAGCGAAGCTGTGTACGTAATCTTTAATACCTATGCTCTTTTCTATGTATAATAAATGCGCTGCCTTTAAGAACCATGCCGATATTTATTGAAAATTAACAACAATTAGCTATCTAGGGGCCACTGGGATGGGGAACTCGTAAACATGTAGATGAAAGAATGTCATTAATCTAGTTTCCAAATATATATACTTGCAAAAATACAAATTCTAATATATTTCTTTGTAAAATACTAAGGTCAGGTCTTGTGTTAAGAGGGGATTGCTATCTCAGGTGTCGTCCTCGTCATCTGACCGTCGTTAAAAATTAAGAGGTTTTTCCCAAAATAGCCTTAGTATTGCTTTACAGAGGGACGTTTATATAATTAACACTAAACACCAAACATGTAAAGTACAAGAAGCATTATGTATGTTGACACTGATTAATTAAAATCATATTTAAACGTATATAAGAATAATTAATAGTTCATTTATAATACATTGAAATATTGATTATTCATTTAATTTATTATGTTATATTCTACTTGACAACTCTTATAAGATAATAAGTTCAAATTTATATTCATTAAAATATTATAATTCATTTATAATCTGTTATAATATTTAAAGACTTTTATTTATAAGTAATGAAATTATCAACTATGGTATACATTAAATAGTATAATAACTACGGAGAAAGAATAATTACATTATAATAACGGAATAATTTTTGAGAAATTTATTACCTTAACCCTTTTCTTCCGATGATATACAATTTCAAAATAATATATGAATAAAAACATATATTTTTATAAAGTTATTCATCAAAAAAAATTCATCAAAAATAAAAAAATTAAATTGATTAATAACATTCAATTAATTAAAAATGTATTGAATTGTGAAACCTAACTTAATTTTTTTATATATAACAAACGTACTATGGCAACAAAACCCCTGAATTTACCTCTGGAGGAACTTAGCAATTCACTTACTTGTAAAAGTAATTCGGATTTATTCGCAAAATGTCGTATATAAATTAAGGATTAAAAATGGATATGTTCGTATATATTTGTTGGAAATCGTTTACAATAGAAAACTTTACATTACAAATTATTAATCAATATTAAAGAGTTGTAAATTTTTGAGATTTATAAAATATTCATTAAGTTATATTTTTCGTTATTCAGGCTTCGATAAACATCTCCTTTCAAAAGAAAGATATTTATTTATAATGTTTTATATAAGAAAATGGCTGCTGATGAATTGTTGTAATTATTTATCCTTAGAAAATGTGTAATTAACATTTTGAATAAGTAATCTTTGATATTTTTCATTACCTAAAATATACCAAATATCTAATTTTAAATTGTGCAGTTTAAAGATATTTGAAAATAATGTGATGTACTGAAACAACAATGTTTGCTTATTACAGAGCTAAACTCTTTTTCAATAAAAAATTATTTAAGCTATTTTTTATATATATAAAAATTTGCTGGAGATGGGCTGAGGTCGTAGATTAACTTCCATTTACATGTAATTGCCACCCACGTATTGGATTTTAGATTTCCAGATATTAAAATCAAAAGCACAGAGCGTTACTTTCTAACTACACAATTATTTAGCATCTTCCTGAATTATCAAATATTGACATGAATTACTGCAGTTGTAACAATTGTTATTTTTAAATATCATTGTCCTTCTACAATTTGAAATCAACCATTTTCATCATCTGTCATTATATTGATTACAAATTTACAAAATGAATTATTAAAAAACCGGGTTCTACTTGTTAAAATATTTAGATCGCATTAACCTGATGGTAAGGTCTCACCTTCGGAATCGAAGAATTTCAGATTTGAGACTCTATACCATCAAAGAACTATCGAGTCTGGTTTAACGTTAAATCTGTTGGTGAGGTCTAGAATTTAGGAGATGTGGGTGCCAACTCAGGGGACTTCCTCGTCTTCTGCCATCAATCAAAATTACGAAATCCATTCTATAACATCCTTAGTGTTGCTTCAAAATGTGACATTAATATAACTAAAATTAAACTAAAGCTGAAGTATTCATCTACTCTTTGGGGGAATGGGGAATCGTGTTTTGCATACATTCTCATTCAGATGCTAACAGCAAGATTTTACTATCATGCTTAGTAAAAAATATGTACTTTAACATTCAAAATCATTTCTTATTACATTTTTATCAAATAAAAAAATATTTTTCTCCAACAGCCTGCTCCTGTGTTCGAGAAGTATGATCCGAAATTAACATGGCTGGCCAAATGTTACGCGTCCATACACTTCGGCTTCCTTGTTAACGCATATTTCATGCTGGCTCTCAACATGCCGGTAAGACTCATTTCATTCGTTAATTAAATCTATTCGATTTTGAAATTTTAATTTTGTTCACCAATTTTGCTTTCTCTGTATAGCAATGAAATTTATCTCTGAATAATAGCTTTATAAACAAAATTGTGATTTAAAATTGTAGTTTGTGAAAGGAATATAAAGATCGACCTATCTTCGATACATTCTACTTGAGAATAGTAATTAAGTATATTGTTAAATAAGGGAATAATATCGTCACGGAAAGTTTCTTCACACAAGAACGATGCGAAGATGCAGATATTATTGTCTATGAAAACGCTTATTAAATATTCGCAATACACGCTTCAAATTCACATCGAATTAACTCTATTTAATCCCCTAATCTCGTTTAACAGAAAAGCTATAGAAAACTTGGCGTGTGTCAAAGAGAGAAAAGACGCTCTCACAAGCTAAGCCAACCAACGTAGCTCCTTTTCCGAACCGAACTGATTCCCCTTCTTTAAGGCGCGCCTTAAATAGCATCCCACTAAAGTGGGAGGGGCAACAGCGGAAAGTGCTTGTGCGTTAAATTCAATTCTGTAAATTTCTCCAATATTCTTTAGAACAAATCTTTATTCCTTAGCTTCTACTACACACTTTAGTGTGAAGTAAAACCCATTAGTGAGCTCATTAGGTTGTCAACACATAGCAAGAATAGTCATAGCATAGCAAAATTAGTCAAATATAGCTATCTTCTGTTGCAAATCCCCTTAGAACGGTTTTTTCCCGCTTCTCGAGACTCCATTACAATTAATTTTATTCAATTAAACTATTTACAAATATTTGCACACAAATTAATAAATATTTACAATATTTACATCTTATTTACACAGAATTCATAACAATATAGAGGATATAGGCCTTTTTCTCAATTAACTGGCGAACAACTATTTATTAGCATATGATTATGAGACATAAGAACAATGTTTGAAATACGCAAGTACAGTTTTCACCATACATCCAAACTCTTCAATATAATCCGTAACAACTGTTCATTCCCGAAATCAAAACATCGCTTTTATGCATGCATCAGGGTGCGTTTATTTAGTCTAAATCGGGGTGAGAGGAAAATTAAAAAGATTAGATAGCTACATTTAACAATTAAGAAAACTTGGATTATTCGCAAACTAATAAGTAGAAAAATTACTGTCGAAGTAAGATTTTTTCGCAATAAAATATTTCAGAAATTTTTTTATTCATTGTAAGAGGCCTTTACATGAAATTCTGTTGAATAAATAGCAGATATTTTTTCTTAAAATTCAATAATTCACCTTTTTTTTTTTTTTACAAAATAACTATTCATTTTTACGTTAAACATTTTTTTAAAAACTTTCATTGAATTTGTTTATTGCTTTTTTTGAAATTAACAACATTAGATAACTTCGGTTATATTTGATTACATTATATTTAAAAAAGTCCTTTGTGCTAATCCTGAAAGCTTTTATACCATTTGAATAAGCCATATGATATCTATGCGTAATTTTGAATTAAAACAAAATAGTACAGTGACACGACATTTACGTACACGTGAAAAAAAAATCTGAACGGAAAAGTATCTAATGGAAAAAAAAATGAGATTCAAAGAATAACGAATCATCCCGCAAGTGTACTCATATTTCGCCTCTCACCCCTTCACGAAGTAGAATCGTCGAAAAATGGCAGCTTCGAGATACTGAGACGAATAATAAACCAAGATGATGCATCATCCACATTTTAACCATGGAATATTGTTAAAATCTTTATTGGCCCTAGAACTACGTCAGTCTTAGTTCAATTTTTATAAATGTTTCAGAATTTTCCCCCTTACTTTCAATTCTACTAATTATTTGCTATTCAAATTCATAATATCCACTATTTTTAATCCCAAAACTTTCAACATGATCGGCAAGTTCTTCATTCAGAAATTAACTTTACTACATCAATTAATCAGAAATTAACATCTCGAAGCTGCCATTTTTTGACGATTCTACTTCGTGAAGGGGTGAGAGGCGAAGGATGAGCAGACTTCCGGAATGATTCGTTATTCTTTGAATCTGAATTTTGTTCCATTAGATAGTTTTCAGTTCAGTTTTTTTAAGGATTTTTTTTTCTTTACCTCTGTGCCACATTTAAAAAAAAATTGCTATTTTGGCTTACATCGGTGTCATATTTTTTGAAAATTCTTTTTTTCTTTCTTTAATCTTAATCTATTTTTTAAATATATTAATCCAGGAAAATATTTCATTGAAATAATGAGTTTCATTAATTTAAATAATATATATTTATTTTTAAATTTAGATTTGATTATAGGCTTAAATATTTCTCAAATTGAAAATACTGCAAACCTTTATAAAAACAATAATTATGTCGGTGTATCGATCTAGTGAGTTATAAGGCTTGTTTCGGCCATTGAACTAAGATTTTTTACAATTTTTATTTGACCCATTTGGACCGCTCTTCCTGTAAAACCTCACCATCCAACCACCTGTTTGTTCTCCCACTGCATCAATTGCATAACATCGGTCTTTTATCGATCGAAAATTCGCATAAACAAGACGTTTGGTGGAACGCCATCTATCAGTGACTTCTCACTGTGTCAATGCTTTAAAATCCTTCGCCACGTGCGCTCACTCGGCTTCTATATTTTAGTATTTTTCGATTGAGGCTGCGTCAATTTATAAGAGTATGTACAGAAAATATTGGAAGAGGATTTTTAAAATTTTTATAGAATAAAAATGAAATAAATTATATTTTTGAGCGATTATTTTTTATTAAAAACTTTGTAGCTTTCAAAAATAAATAATAAATAAAAAATGTAATTAAATCAAAATATGCAGTGCAAACTATTTAAATGTGCATCATTGCTTAATCAATTATCCTTATTGATAAAAAAATATTTTAAAAGCAAATTGTTATTATTTAAGATATCGTTTTTAAAAATTGATTTTTCAAGTTTTTCGAAATGGTGATGGTTTTAGAAAAACGATTTTCAAAAATTGCACTTTGATTCTGCATATTTTGTAATTTGTTTTAATTTTGAAAGAAGAATTCATAGATTTAATCCCATTTCAAAAAGTAGTTATAAACCCAATATTTAATAACAATTTACAAAATACATTACTTTTTTGTAAAGTATTGTTCTATTTTTCTTTTTGTTTTTCACATCATCTTTATTATACATATCATCCGTTTATTTTCCTCTTCAGTAGAAAATTATTATACGTATGCATTTTAGTTGAGAAAAGAGATTAAAATTAGATTTTTTAAACAACTAAAATTTCAGAAAAGTGCTCAATAAGATCGTTTAATTTTCTTACGAAAGGGTGTTTTCGGTATAATATATTTACACCCATTAATTTACGAAATAAATGAATACTCGATGTAACTATTTTTAAAATTATTGATATCGTTAAATCAAATTCTATATCGCCCGAGTACTTGTTTAAAATATAATTAGATTTCATTGCAAAAAAGATTAAAATGAAATCTGCTATGCATATTTCAATGTATCATGTCAGAACATCATTTCTTAAACGGCCAAGCACCACGTGATCGTGTGAGCTAAATTATATTTTTATTCCTTTTCATCGTTTCATTGAATGAGTCACTTTAGCACTGCAAAGGATCCAAAAAAACTTTGTCTCGCATGTATTGTTTAAAAAAATAAGGCATTTCTTATTTATTCCATTTTATATAATCACGTGCTCAAAATGACATTTTTCTCGGTTTTATTTACTGTAGTCAATAACTTACTTTTTTAAATCAGGGCTTTTGTAAATGCGATGGCAATGCGTTATTAAAAGCTGATTTTTTTGAGAAACTCGTGCAGATAATAACATTTTTATTTTTCATCTACGGATTTTTATTGACTCCAAAAACCTCATCCCACAAACAACATCACGTTCTGACATGATAATAAATATAAAGAATATTTTACATACAAATAAAAAAATGTATGTAAATAATCAAATATTCTTCGGTAAATGTTTGGTTCATAAAAATTCTACTTTCTGTATATTTCTGGATTTTACCAAAGGTTTGCTTATGTATATTTTAGAAAGAGGATGACTTTGTACTATAAAAATTGAAACAATTAATGAACTAAGTACAATTAAACTGAGCTTATCAACTGAATGAATCGTAAAAACACAAAATTGTTTTGAATATTTTACCAAAACTGAAGGCGACCTGTCTCATTAGACGAAAACAAGAATTAGATACTAAAAATCTATTAACAAAATATTCCTTCAAAAAGATTTTTTCATTTATTTTTTAAAATATCATGATGTTTTTCATATTAACTTTCAACAATAATTTTTTAAAGGAGTCTGAAATTAAGATCAATACATTTTTTAGGAATATTTTGGCAATGGAAATAAAAATTGAAGCAATTAATGAACTAAGTACATTTAAACTGAGTTTATCAACGGGATGAATTTGAAAACAAAATTGTTTTCAATATTTTACAAAAAATGAAAACAACCTGTCTCATCAAACGAAAATAAAAATGAATCAGAATACTAAAAATCTATCTATCTCTTCAAAATACTCCGTCAAAAGATTTTTTCATTTAACTTTTAAAATATCATGATATTTTTCATAGTAACTTTCAACAATAATTTTTATTTCTTAAAGCTGTCTGAAATTAAGATCTATAGATTCATTAAGAATAAGAAAATATTCCGTAATATGTTATTTTGGCAATGGAAATAAATAATTCTGTTGGTATTTCCTTTCATTTAGGTTTTATCGAAATTTACGATAGGGACAATTGCAGCATTTATTGCCTATTCTTGTATTTCCATGGGATTTATGCTAGATAAAAGGTAAACTCCAATGAATTGATTTTTAAGATAAGGTTTTTTCTGTGATTTTGTTTTTAAGATAAGATTAGTTTTAGCATTTTATAATTGCTTAAAAATTTACTTTTTTACAGAGAATTTAATCTAATTTTATTTATAAGTGCAATTAGAAAAGTTATAAATGATTAAATGGGATTTAATATAATTATATAATTATTGTGGTTGTATTTAATATTTTTTTTTATCTCAGAAGTATTTTAAAATATAGAAATGGATTACATTTAAATCATTTCGACAAATATATTTCAAGGCATGTTCTAAAAAATGTTTTATATAGCAGAAATATACAAATTTATCGTAAATTTTCTTTCAAAATCTTCGCAAAAATATCAGATTTTCTTTTGTGGAACAAATTCAATATCACGGTTATCTAATGATAGATATTATCTTTGGGAATTTCTCATGATCTAAAAGTACCTTTAATTATTTCTAGAAATAAAAGTCCCTCTAGATTATTCAGATTAATTAGTTTGTTATTAGGGATCGATTATACAAGGACAATGATCAAATCTGAATTAATTAAAATTTTACTAAATTATTTTATCCGAGATCGTGACGTTGATAAATTCCATAAAATTTAGAAAAATATGCACCCTTAATTATTTCTAACATTAACAAAGGGATACTGATCTATATTTTTTAAAAATTAGTTGATTTTTAAAATGAAGAAAAGTCATTAAGAAATAGCTATTCTACTGTTGATGTGCAACACTTTGAAATAAATAAATATGTACAAATTGTAATTTAAAGAAATAATTTTTGTAAGTTTTAAAGTCAATTAACTAATTTATTTTCAAAGAAAGACGAACCATGTAAATTAAATATAGAGAAAAAGAAAAGGCCAGCACTGGTATAATTATAAGATTTTAAATTTGTTAAAGACTTATTCTATAATTTAAGAATAAAACTTTTTTTGTAGGTTTTATAGACGATAAAAATTGATTTTTATATGTAGTGAAATATATTTACACGAATTATATTTACATTTGTTTTCACGAACAATATTTATATTGATAAAGCACAGTATATTATCAATTATTCAATTTATAGATCATTCATTTTCTTATGTGAGAGAATCAATCACAAATTCAAGCCATCTTCAAGGCGCCTATAATTTTAGCCTTCTTCTATTATTTTAATTTTGTACTAAAAATCCATTTATTATTAATTTGTACATTGAAAAGCAAAAATTTCTTATGGGACTCTAATGAGATAATATAAATTTCATAGTTTTGTATAAACATGTAAATCGGTTTGAAAATATTAACCTATAGACAACTAGTCGCAGAATCCAAAATTACGTATGTAATACAATTTGCTTAAATAGTCAGTAACTTAATATACTATTAAAATATAATAGCTAATATGATAGTAATGCACCAGGTTTAATTCTTTAATCATGCAAAATAGTAAATAAATTGAATAATTCCTAATAATTAAAGAAATTATTTAAAAAATACGAAACTAATTTTTGCTCGAAATTCAAATACTTTCATGTTTAATATTGTTAATATAATTTTTTTGTATAAGTTATAATAATGCGGAAAATTAATTTATCATCTGAAAAGTATTTAAAATTTAAATGAAGATATTAGTTGAAATATACGAATTTTAAATATCACCGACAGAAAAAATATACCATAATTCCTGAATAATTTATGTATTAATAATTAAAATTTTATTCTAAATTACTCAATTTAAAAAAGGTTCTAATGAACACTTAAAAATGATTAAACAACGAATTAATTAAGAACTTACTATTCATCCTCTCATGATACTTTGGTGCTGTTGCATATTCCAAAGCCGTTATTGAAAGCTAACGTCTATTTTATTTGCAAATAAAAAATTTATTCCCCTCAAATTAATTTAAATTTGAATATTGAACTTATGTTTTTCTTTTAAGAATATTTAAACCGTAAAACCACTTTCATTTCCATAATTTTCTAAATTTAATATTATTTATTTATTAATTCGTAAAAGACGAAGGCTAAGAAGACAGACGATTTTGACAGCAATGTTTTTTTAAAAAATCTAATTAAATAAGCTTTATGATTCTTTTAAAAATATTAAAAAACATTTCCAAACGATATTTTAAAAAGACAAAACAGAAATACCAAAATATAAAGGTAGAGTAGTTCAGTCTCTCCGTTGCCTAGCAACGGAGTATTTATAGATCTCTTTACTCCAAAATCACTTGCGCCGATTCAGTTATTTGGGATGATAGAAAATTATTTTAGTTGCTATAAAAATATTTCTTTTAAGGTAATTTTCATTCAAATTACTGTTCAGAAAAGGAAATGTTTTTGGTTGATATGAATATTTAGTTAATTTTTTTCACTGTGAGAGGTTAAAATTATTCTTTCACTAGTTTTAAAGAAAATATTAAAATTTGCATAGTCGAATGTAGGAAGTGTGGAAAATATGCATAGTTATAATGACTTTTTCTTTATATCAAGATTAAATGCTTTTAATTATTTTTTTTTCTTTTCCCTCTTTTAGCCGTTATGCTCCATCTTTCGAATACTTCAGATGCATTCTATATTTTGTAGTCGACAAAATCATATTTTCAGAAGTGCGAAGTTTTGGTCCTGCTCCGGTCATTGTAATGTACGCCAACCGGACCCTGGCTGGCTTGTCTATTGTTTTCTGGATAAGTTTATACCTCTCTGAAAATCTTCGCAAGATTTACAAAGAGAAGACACTGTGAGAATCACCAAAGATAATTCTTTTTTTAAGTCAAAAGACGTTTGAAAAAAAATCAATCAAACTTCAAGAAAACCTATACAATATATTTGTTACAATGTTGGATTGTTTTATAGATATTAAAAGACTTTTTGATGTCATATCTATATTCGCATTGTCATTCAGTAAAACAAACGGAAGGTTTATTTTGATAAAAAAATTTACCAATCCTCATTAGTGCAATATTTGCATATTCTTCGTCTATTAAGCAGATTAATCGCTATGTCACTTGGAATAATAGGCAGGTAAAATCCCATTCGAATAGATTGCAAGCGAATGCAGATAAGTTTAATGTCCGTCAGAGAAAAGTTTTAAACAACCTATTAAATGATCTTCTGACAAAGAACGATGGAGGGAAACCACAAAATAATTTATTGCTAAATATATAAACATCTCATGAAATACCACTGTTTAATAGTTGGGAGATCTCTGATCTTTTTTTATTAATTTTAAGATGTTAAATGGTAATTAAATGGAAAGGGATTACTGCCGAAATTTTTTATTTAACCCTTTCATGGGCTATTTATTTCTCTTTTGAATATCTCCCAGTTTTTTTAAGCTCCCACGCTCACGAAAGGGTTAATGAAAGAAAAATATTGAGATTAAATTATTAATGTTCACGACTATTTAATTTGATTTAAATAATGAAGTGTGAATTGTTTTTTTTAAATTATTTTCTTTTATTCTTCACACTCGTTTATTTAGATTTGTATAATTTTTGTGAAAACACGTAATTAGAATAGAAATAGTACTATGTAAGGTTAAAATTTTAAATATGATTTTATCTGGAAAATAACATTAAATTAAGGAATTATTTATTATGAAGTTTTATTAAAACAATTAACACGCAAGAACAACATAAAATCAATTATTTTCCAGAGAAAATTTCACTGTACATCCAACTTTGTAATTTGGATAATATCCAGATCCTCTTTCTCTACAACAGGTGAATTCACATAACCTCAAATACGGATATTATTTACCATTCTGAAGACATAAAAAATTGATTCATCAGAAGAAAAAAAACAGAATTAATTATTCGTGATTCATATTGAAATGATATTCAATTGCAATTTCTACACATCTTTCAAATATAAAAAGCGAAAGAGGTTCAATTTTCTTTTAAAATATTTCCACTTTTAAAATTAAATAACAGAAATAAGTAAAATAATTTTATAAAAGAGATAAAAAGTAATAGTTTTTATTATTTAATTTAATCTTTATCATTCCCTGGAAGATAAAAAAATGAAATAATTTCTTGCGTTGAATTCTTCTAAAAAGATGCAAAATATTGTGTAAATGTTTTTCAGTAAAACCTTTTTTTTTAAAAATGAGGCTGTTTTATTCAGATATTTTCATTTAACTCATAGCTCTGTGAATATTTTCCGATTTTTGCATATGGATAAATTAATTAGTTTCAGAAATTTAATAAAAGAACATATAATGAAACGTTTTTTCTCTGTAATTGTACGTTTTATTATTAGCTCCATTTTATTTAGTACATTAGTATTAATTAAATTTCGAAAAGTAGTTTTTCTTTCATCTAAAAATATTGCTAAAAATATTTTTTTAAACCCGGTCAGCACTAATGATTTGAAGTTTAAATTATGAATGATTTTTTATATTTAGAACATAAATTGCTTGCTTTGATTTTATTGCAAGAAAAAATAAGTTGTACTTTGTTGCATTGATTTTTTAAAATTAAATATTAGTTTTTTTATTAAATATTATTATTTTGGTACAAGAATTATGACATGTTTTTCAAAAATATAATGTGCTATTTACTATTATTATTCATGACATTATTTGTTTAACTAAAATAAAGTTATTGTACTATTTATTGCTTCTATGGTATTGTTTGAAGATATTAAAAATACTTCACATTCAAAGTATTTACAAATACAATTTCTCAGTAAAATTGGAATTTTCCTCTGATTTAACTGTTTGAAAAAATTTAACTGTGTGCATAAATTTGCGATGAATTTCATGATAAAATATCTGTGAGTCATAAAAAATATTTTTTATTACATTTATTTAAAAAATTACCTTGTTCTTCAATTTGTACAAAACTTTTTATCGATTATCAAATGTGAATCTCGTGTATTTTATTGTGAAATTATTTAAATAAATATATATACATTTCCAGTTTCCTATTTTTTTAAAACTCTTAAGAACTCTTTCCTGTATTCATATTTTAATAATGTTTTGTTAATAATTTATATAATTTGTTAATAATTATATTTCAAATTGTCTAAAATAATTTTAAAATATTTAGAACTGTAAACAGGTCATTATAACACATTTTGTATCGAAAAAGTCTTCTCATTTCGTTTTATAACAGCATAAAAGAATCAAAACAGAGGAACCTACAGAAATTTTCATATACTTACTAATAAACATTACTTTGCATTATAAAATTATGCTACAGACGAAGAGTAGTTCAGAAGCAACCAATTCTCCTATGATATTTGGTAATTTTTTTGGTAATTGAATCTCTAAAATGGGGTTATTATAGGAGCACCAGAAAACCAAAAATACATTTTCGATTTTCTTTCCAATAGATTGAAACTAAAACCTTATGTAGAAATGCAATGTCATAAAATCACATGCCTATCTTCATATATTTATGTTAATGTGTGATATCATTTATCGCATTTATATGATTGTGAACATTCAGATCAGTAGACAGTCAACCTCTCCCAATTTGAGATGAATATACACTTTAAATCTGTTTGCTAAATTTTATCCTTTAGGTCTTTTCCTTTTGTAGTTAATATATAATCGGACAATAGGACAGGCAAACTATTCTGAATGAAGTTTGTTCAGAATCGGTCCGAAATAAAAATTTTCTGTTAATATTATAGGTCAAATTCCTTTAGCTTAATTAATTCTTTTGTTATCGCATATACAGAAAGATAGACACCCAAACCTAATTCCAAAAGCGCCCAGCGTTTCAGGTCTGAGGATTCTTAAACGATGAGATATGCCAAAATTACAATTTCGAATTTTTTAACACTTATAATGCTTTTTTTCTTACTGAGAAATTAAAAATGTATAAAAATATGCCGTAATACAAAATCAAACATTCAGAACATTAAAGAAAATAACAATATACTGTATATAAAAAGATAACATAATACGAAATCAAACATTCAGTACATTAAAAAAATAATAATATAACGTGTACAAAAATATACTGTAATACAAAATCCAACATTAAAAAAAATATTTTTCTTAATCCTTCGAATAGCTACTTATTTTCATCATCTCTACTCAGGTAGCAATTTAATTTTCTTAATTTTAAGGCGATTGATATACAATCAGTTTTTTTTTCAGAATTATATCTTTATAAATAAAGCGTTTATGAAAAATATCAATTCTCTATAATTTCTGGCGACTTTTACTCATCGTCTTCCGTTTGCTCAAGAAAATGCACGATGAGCTGTACTCGTCGTTCCAGTAGAAGAGGTTAAAGTATTCTGATATGGGTTAACTTTATTTAATAATCGAAACGATATTTTTATTTTTTATTAATTATTGAAGTGACAAGTTTTTTTATTCATTCTGTACCGTTTATTCTTTCAAATGAAATAAATAAAACCTAAATAAAAAAAACAACTTTTATTATTTAATAATAATGTATTGTTTTTACTTTAAAACTTTGAAAATTACTAAAAACCCCGCATTCGAGCTTCCAATTTTGTATGTTAGCAGTTCGTTAGATGGTAACTAGAACACTTCTTCATAATTTAAAGTAAGAACATAAGAACAATTCTTATTGGTTTTTGAACAATTCTTGATGAATTTTAAAGATTTTCTTTGCAATTTCGAGTTGGAAAGCGCTGTAAATAGAAGTATTAGTACCATAAAAGATAGTTCACAAGTAGTCAAATAATAAGAGTTCCAAGATTTATTTTAATACACCCTCGTGCAGATACTGTTAGTATGACATCTGTTAAATATTTGAACGTCTTATACAGTGTACACTGAGAAAGGGGAAAGTGTGATACTTCGCCACATTTTTTCTACTTCTGATACAATATAAAATAATGTAAGTACGATTATTTAAAAAAAATTATTCCATTAATACAAAAAATATCACCTCAGACACAAAAAGATTGATCATTTACTTATTCTTTATGTACTTTTTTTATTAATTCATAAATTTTTTTCCTTCTCATCTCGAATTTTATATTAAAGAAAATTTATTTATTTAATTCCAAATGATTTTAAAACTATACCTTGATATTTGTTGATTTATTAATTTTTAAATGTATATACTTCTGTTTTTTCTTTAGAAAGCAATTAACAAGATATTAAGTTATTTTTTAGCATTTACTAAGCAAAAAAAAGTACTGACTTGTAAGCTTTTTTCAAATGAATCTGTTTAAAAATATTGATTAAATGAAATAGATCTCGATTTTTCATTGTGAAAATAACTTAAATGCTCTCAATTTCCATATGTACTGAATATTGTTGTGATGTTATACAGAAGTTTGAAGATTACAGACTAAAGCGCGGAATACGAGAGACTCCCCCCCCCAAATAAAACAATCGTTTTATTCCAGCATTAAATCTGAATATTATTTTTTTTAATGTTCAATATAAGAAACGAAAATCTGTTTTATAAATTATTATTTTTTCTAATCCTTATGCAGCATCATGTTTACACATACTTTTGTTTTTATATGCAAATTATCGTAGTCAGTTGTTTTTCTAAATCTGTTCTAACTAAAACTCGTGTCATATAACAATACACCATGACTACAGTGATGTAGATTATATGCGATCTTTATCGATGAAAGATAAATACAACTCATCTTAAAGTTTATGGATCTAAGGCTGAATCCGACATCTTTTACAAAACACTAAAAACAGATTCTTTCAAAAAATAATAAAGAATTTATTTTAATCAATTTCTAAAAATAATGTAGAATTATTAACATAATATTACAAAACAGTAAGTAATAATAAATAACTAAATATGATTTTAGTAAATCCATTAAATGAAAAAATATTAACGATATCTTGCAAAGCCTTATCCTACAAATTATAATTGAGCAATTGTTTTGTTGAATTTTTAACACGTTATCAGTCAGTAATATGTTTAGGAACTTTATTTGTTTATTTTCGGATTTTTTTCGCTGTATTTATAATATTATTCAGCTTTAAACAAACTTGAATTCAATAATTTTGGGAAGAATTTTGTAATAAAATCAAAGTGTCATTAAAAACGTAACTGCATAGTAATCTATCTTCTAATTGCATGTTCTCTTTCTCTTACTATTATTTCATTTCCTTATTCTTCAAGTGAATTGTACAGAATTAAAAAAAAGTGTGATATTTCATACTACGCTTTCAAAAATAGAAGAAAAAAACTTTATGTAATAGTTGATAAAAAAAATTAAATAAGTTTTGATAATCATAATAAAGAATAATTGAAAATAACGCACAAACATTTTGTCAGAAAGAAATTTTCAGAAACTCAAGGGAAAAATTGCAGTTGGTAATATCACCTAAAAAAACATTTCATTTTTTTTTATTATCAAAACAATGGAAAAAAAACATTTAAGTGCACTAATCTCAAAAACTATCAGGAAGATATCTTATTTCAAAATATAACTTAAAATTTAATTAATTTGAATTTGTATCTAAAAACAATTACCCTAAATTATACATTGATTTATGTAATGTAAAAGAATTCATATAACTTACATGCAATTTTTTATTTTCATAAAAATATACGTACGCCTTAGAAAAAAATAAAGGTTTTTTTAAATTTCCCCTTGGAATATATTGATCCGCATAATTTATCTTTAATTTCACCAAAGCCATGTTTTAAATTGTAAAATTGGGTTATTAGGAAATTAGAGACTTCTTCAAGAGACTGAACAATCCATGAATGAAATGAAAAACTTTACAAATGCTCTTCGAAATGAAAAATTAATTCTCCAAATAATTAAGTGAATACATACTCAAAAGAAAGTACATTTCTCCTACGAGTTTATCCATTTTCCCTTTTTCCTTGAAGGCAGCAACAAATGCACATGCTTCTCAAAACAGAAACCTTTAAAAATCTTCTATTTCTAAAATTAGAGCTGCTTTTTTTAGTAAAAGCCAACTGTAAAAATTAGGCATTTTTCCTCAAAGGCACATGCCAATAGGAACTTTTGTTTTAATATTGGTATCGAATAAGAGTGTTTTCCTTTACAATCAGGTCACACTGCTTAACTTTTTTTTACTTTCTAGTATAAGTAGTATAGAGAAAGCTTAGTAATCATCAAAAATTCGAACTAGAGATTTTGACGAATCTCCAGGTTTTAGACTTTAGAAAATGTCCATCTGTCTGTCTGTAACAAAGATAGCTTAAAAAAGCTTTGATCTAGACGGTTGAAATTTAATATACGAATATTAAACCTTTTTTTTTTTTTGCCAAATAAACATTCTGCTTTTGTCTATTAATGCCACAACTGAAATTCTCTGAATTAACATATTTGTTTAGTTATTATGCAAAAAAATATCTTATTTATGATTAGTATGACGCCTTAATTGTAACTAGACAAAATTCGAGAAACTTAAAATGTGCTCTTCAAAGACCAGGATTTCAAAATAAATAAATAAACGAAACTTGAAATATATCCGGAACACAAGAACCCCTGTACCGTGCTAGTGATTACTTTTAAAATGCAAGTTATATTATAGAAATAGTTCCTTATACTAGTCTTGTAAAGATCATGTAAAGGCAAATTTTTTGCCGGATTTCTATACTATGCTCCTAAATTTGCCTATAACGTGCTAGACCTATAATTTCTAATTTTGTTTGTTTAAATTTATTCAAAAAGAATGATATTAGTATCAATGAAGTTATATAAAAAATTTGAAACAGCAAAGGAAAAATATCAAAAGATAGTCAATTTTAAAATTTTATTCAGATGAATTATGAACAATAACAATCTTTATATATAATACGATAACTTGATGTCCCGTATTAGAAAATTCTCAATATGAATTTTAATCCCTTTACATTTACTAAGTCACACTAAAAATATTGATTTGATTTAAATTCTTTAATTTTATTTAAATTGGTTAATTTTAAATGAAAATAAAATGAATAAGCAACTTTTATAATAATCACAAAATAATCAGACATCCAAGAATAGGCGATACAGTTCTGATTTTCTTCCTATTGTCTCTACTTAAAAAGCAATTCTGATATGAATAAATGTATCTTATATAAATTATATATTATAAATCATCTTATTCTATATTTGAGGGTATATAATTACATTAAAAAAGAATTAACTAGAATGAGTTTTTTTTTTAAATTAACTTGAAGAATTTTTTCCAACTTGACTACACTCATATCATAATAACATGATATAAATATATCTGATTTAAATGTATAATGCGAATAAAAAGATAATTAAAAAATATCAAAATGGTTTTTTTTCGGCTACTTTTAAAAATAATTATCTTCATTACCTTTATTCTTAAAATGTTTTGAGAAAAAGGAAGTTTTATTCTAACATTATTTTATCCTCTTTTGCGGAACATTCCGAATTCAAATTCAAAAAATGTAATCACTTTACATTTATCTATTTTTATCATAATAAAAATTTTCGATTTCCCCATATAAGGCATGAATTTGAAAAAAAGTAACTTTTATTTTTAAAAAATGGGTAAGAGAGTTCTTTTATGCAATGTTTCTGCAAAATTTACTATTTGGGAATATTTATTTTAAAAACAAATAATCAATGAAAGATAATGAGCAAACTTCTCTAATGTGAATCCTTTGTTCTTTTTTATTAACCCTCCCTGTAAGAGTTATTTAATTGTTAAGAAAAGTGCATTTCAAAACAATCGAAAGATTAAAATTATTTTGATCATTTTTCTAGGGTTTAATGGATGCTATTCTTATCTGCATGGGTTTTTTCCCCTTTTTCAAAAAGCAAAACGATCAGGCTGGGAATATTTTTGCAGAATTATAAAATCCTGTTTTGAAATAATTGAATTCTCAAAGATTTCGTTTTTCAGAGAAGAGCGCCAAGTGCTTTGGATGTCATAAACAACGCTACTGGCCTGTTCCAAGAAACGTGAAGTTCTGCCATTGCTATAGCAACCGCGATCTGCGCAGAATCTTGAAAAGACTAAGTCTGTCCATAGCGGAAAAACAAATTCATCGTGGCTAGATTGATTATCTGTTAGATTTCGGGAATCTCGCACGCGCGCTTGGCGGCGGCAATCGTCCATTTCGGGGGCATAACGTGTTGCTGAGGTTGCTCGCGCCTCACATAAACGGTTTATTTTCTTTCTGTCATTGTGGTTTGCGATGTCGGAACTTTCAAAAAACCCAAGCGAAACGAGGAAGGTGTATATGAAGAGCACTAGTGAGGAGGGCGAGAAAATTCCAAAACGCGTGAGTCTTGAATCCCAAGCGAAAATTCCCGAACTGGAAAAGTTGCACTTCAATGATCTTCTGAAAACAGATAAGGACGAGTGTGTATGGTGTTCATCTATTCTACCTGAAGATGATGTGATTGATTATTTGAAATCTGCTGACTTTATAAGGCGAAGAGGTTTAAATGAGGAAAAAGCTCTGGTTTTTTTGCATCGGAATAATTATGACAGAGAGGAAGCCCTGAGAAAGTTCGAACTGTTTCCGGACGGAAGTTTCCTTCCAGAAATGTGGTCAGAAAACGAGGCCCGCCTTTTCGAAAATGGCATGGACCTGTTTGGCAAAGATTTTAATGCCGTTCAAAAAGTGGTGAAGACGAAAAATGTGCAACAGATTGTCGAATTCTATTATTTTTGGAAGAAAACTGAGCGTCATGACATGTATCTGGAAAATGCCCAATCGTCTGTCTATAAACAGCAACGTAAAAATAAAATGTCCCTGATTACTGATATGACAGAACTTTTTGATAAGGAAGTGATCGCCGTTGAGAGGCCAATCCAAACTCGATCTCGCTCTCGGTTGAAAAAAATTGAGACGATTGAGTTGAAGGACTAAGCATCCGCTCAGACCAAGGAGAAATTATTTCTATTATCGACATTCTTGTGATATTCACAGAGAAAAAGAAAAGATCTTTAACGTAGACTCTTGGATATATTCATCTTATGGATCTATTAATTAATTAGCTTTCTAAACAAGAGAAAACATAGGATAGTTATTAGATCATGGGAATGTCAGTGTGCTTTTTAGTGTCGGTGTTTCATCTCTTTCATGGGAGAAAGAATTTATTTTCCAAAGTTAAGGTTACTTAGTGCGAATTGAACATCACTTGTAACTTCGTAGAAATTAAGAACATTCTTATTTTTCCGACATCTGTTGTGATATTCAGGAAAAATAATTAAAACACATACCAGTGGATATATTCATGTTGTGGCTCCATTAATTAATTATATCCCTAAACAAGATAATGCAGAATAGTTATTAGATCTTGTGAATTCCAGTGTGTTTTTTGTGTCGATCTCTTTCAAGGGAGAAAAATATTTATGTTCCAAAAATAAGGTTACTTAGTGCGAACTGAACAGCACTTCCGACCTTGAAGAAATTAAGAATGTTCTTGTTTTCCCAACATTTGTTGGTAAAAAGAAGCAAAAGATTTTTTATATGTTATATAAATATTTTTGATTGCATGTGTCAATTAGCAATCTAAAGATGAAACACAGGATAGCCATTAGAACACGTGAAGTGGTTGTATTCTTTGTATAGATATTTATCCCTGTGTGGATAAAGATATTTATCTAATTATTATAAAAATTTGTATTAATTACATATTTCATATTAATTATAAAATTATCATAAAAATTCATTTATCCATATTGGAATTAAATTTTCAAATGCGTATTGTATAAGTTCAACTGGATATTTTTTGAAATGTTAAGTGTATTAATTTTTGAAAATGTTTTTTTTTCTTATCATTTTATGTTTTATATGATTTTTATGTGCTTAAAATTTTATGTTTTCTGTTTCATAGCTTTATGATTTATTAATTTATGATTTTATGATATGTAAGAACTGTGTAAGAAACTGAATTCCAATTAACTTTATAGAATATTTCTTAAAGTTTAACGATATATATATATATATATATATATATATATATATATATATATATAGTTCCCATTAGTTATTGTGATACTCTTTCCAAGTTATAGATTTAATGTGTTTATAATTTTGCATTTTCATTTCTTTATTTAATAATTTATAACATGAAAATACATATGTGTGAAAAAACTCAATTGTAATTCAAGTTTTTTTTTTATTTACTGTTTTTACAAAACACATTTTGAACTATTATGTATCGAGCTTAAATTTTTATGAACAATTTCAATATGATATTGAAAAAAACCATTTCTCCTAACCTTTATTTCTAACAAGTCGTTTTTAAAATTTAGTGATCAGTTTAGTCTCAATAATTCACTGTGATTTTTCTTCATGTTCTTCATGATTTGATATGCTTATAATTTTATGTTTTCAATTCAAAATTTTTGCATAATAATTTATCAGTATCGGTAATTTATTTTCAATTTAATAATTTATTTATTGATTTTATAATCATTCAGTTTTGTTTCAATTAATCACTGTGACTTTTCTTCGAGCTCTAGCTTTGATGTGCTCATAATTAATGTTTACATTTCATGATTTTTTATTCATTTAAAGATTCTCGACACATTAATTCTTGAGTGAAGAGCTCAAAAGTGATTAGTTCTTCTTATTTAATTGACTTTACAGAATGATATGTGAATTTTTACACTTGGTGTTTAAATTTATAACTATTTGCCTTTATTTCTATTATTATTTTTTAAAAAGCCTTAATTCTTTAGTATCGCATACTAATTATACAAAAAAAATCAATTTTGTTACTAGATAAGTTTGGTTTTTTAGAGAAACTGGTCTGATAGTGAGATCTTTCTTTTTTAAAATATTATATACAGATTTGTTAAAGATATTAATTCAATTTTAAAAAATAGTTCAGAGAGAAAAATAAGTGATATAATCGGTTTTTATTATCTTTGGAAGGAAACCGTACTTCATGATGTATTTATACATATAAAAAATACTAGATCTTCATTTAAATTTTTAAAAAGGTACCGAATCACTGACTTTACATGAGGTACATTTTGTTTCCTCTTTGATCCACCGCTAGTTGAGCTTGAGCGAGTCCAAATCAGCTCACATAGTTGGATTCTTTGTTCTAACTGAGTAGCAGCTTAAATCATAGAGTTATTATTCTCACAATTTTTGGCATTTGCTGTGATACTGAAAAAAAAACACATACATACAATTTTTGATATATTCATATGGATAGATTCATATTGTGATTACGTCAATTATCTTTCTAAACAAGAGAAAGCATAGAATATTTATTAGATATTGTGAATGTCAGTGTGTTTTTTGTGTAGAAATTTTTATCGCTATAAGGGATATTAATGTTAGATGTCTCGATGTTAAAGTTACAAAATGTGAACTCAGCAGCACTTCAGATTTTAAACAAATTATGAGTATTCTTATCTTTAAACATTTGTTGTGATACTCATATTAAAAAGAAGAAGCAGATTTTTTTAATGTATCGCATATTTTTCATTGCATTCTCTAATATCAGTCTAAACGAAATGAAAAATAGAATGGATATTAGAAAATGTGAATGTAGTTGTATTTTTGTGTAAACATCTTATCCCTCTATGGAACCCCCGGGGAGGGAACCTCGTAATTGAGGATGAGATGCTCCTAGCATGGTGGTTGGCGCTCTCTACTTTGGAAGGTACACGAAAAAGTAGGGTTTTCTCTTCCCATCAATAACGGGACATACTTCCTGAGGGAAGAGTTGTACCGTAACCGGTAACGGCCCTTAGGACTCAACTATAATTCCCTCCAATGTTGCTGCTGAGGTGTTCCGGCCATTTAGCTCTAGTAGTTTAAATCCGTGTGTCTTCGTGGCGGGTTGGAAGGTCTGATATGACTATCCTTCTATAGATATTGAATTTGTGTCCGCTTGTTATAAATGTCAAATATTTATTTATGCATTTTGGAATTAAAATTTAAAATACGTGTTGTGTAAGCTAGACTAAGCCTTTTCTGAAATATTGTGAATTCGTAAAAAAACTATTCACCGACTGTTTGTTTCAATATTCTGAGAAGACCACTTTTCAGAGATTCTATCTCACTAAGGGGTGACACATAGAAGGATGAGCGCCATATCAGGATTTTACCTTATTATTAAATGTAAACATCCCCTTTCCTCTTTTTCTCCTCTTTCATCATCTCCTCATCCCTATTTTGGCGAATTGAACCCATCCTATTCCATGCGCAAAAGCATAGAGGGTTTTAAAATCTGTCGGCAAACATTAGTTAATTGTGATTGTAGTAGTACTTCTAGAAATAGATTTGATCTGCTTATAATTCTGTGTTCCTGTTAAGGATTTTGTGATACAATAATTTATGATGTATAAAAAGCTCAATTCCATTTTTAAAAATTTATTTAATTAATTTTACAAATCAACTCCTGAACTCTCATATATGGTGCTGAAGTATTTATGAATCATTTCGATATAAAATTGAAAAATCTGCGTATGAAATGTTTTTTTATTAATATTCTTTTAAAAAATGCAATGATCAATTTGGTATCCATTGATTGTTGTGACGTTTCTTTTAAATATGGATTTGATGTATTTATAATCGTATGTATTCACTTACATTGTAGTTCATATATATATATTGCACAATATTTTATGATATTAGACAATATTCGGAATACTGTACCATATTATTAAATAATAAATTATATGATATAATATTGCACAAAATTGTATAATATTGTGCAAAGGGATAACATAAGAACATCTGTATGAAAATTTGATTTTTAATTTTTGAAAAAAATTGTTTACCTAATTGAATTTAGATTCAGCTTTTGATCTCTCAGGTATATTGCTTAGTTTTTTTATAAAGTACTTTAAGATAATATAAACAAAAATTAAAAATATGAAAAATTCTTTCTGTTTCTGATTAATAGTTTAAAAATTTGAGTGATTACTTTTGAGATCGATTAATTATTTCGATTTTTTTTTCTAGTTTTAGATTTAGTGTGTTTTCAGTTCGTGATTGTGTGATTGAAGGATTTTTGACATACAAATATCAATGTGAAAAGCTCATCTGTGGTTTTGAATTCGTCGTTAATTTTTCGAACTTACTGAACTCTTTTTTGCATTTTTTGTGTGGTGCTTCAAGTTTCATATACTTAAACATAAGATGTTGTGAAATAAAATATTTTTCGATGTTTCATTCATGTTATTTGATATTTCTTAGTTTTTATTTATCTGTTAGGACCATTTCTTTTCTTTATTCCAAGATTTTTTTATAAATATCGAATAACATATGAAGATTTTATAATAAATAATCAATATGCCATATCAGCATACATTAGCAAAATAATTCAGCACTAATTGATTACATAAATTCCAAACTGTGAGTGTTTGTGTTGGAATCTTCAAAAGTCAGATAACATACATAGGGCATTAATAATTACTTTTTTATTGCGGTTTTGTTACTCGGCTACAAACCAGAACGTTACAAGTTCAGTCCTAGGGCAATCTCCATCTGCTGCAATGGTGACCTGTGACCTAGATTAATTGACGTTCGTCGTGGCGTCCTCTATAGGCAGAAAAAGTCATGAGGCGCATTAAATACAACAGCCAACATCCCCACCAACTCACACAGAATTCTCCAAGCTTGGCGCAGTTATATCGTTTGTCTCACTACCGATTTCCTAGTAGGATAGTATGTGTTGAAGCTTCATAAGCCAAATAACATTTATGGGGCACAAGTAATTGCTTTTGTATTGTGGTTATGTTACTTGTCTACAAACCAGAAAGCTGCAAATTCAATCCTAGGGAAATTCACATCTCCCAAATGTTTCAGGCATGTATTTGTGAATATAATTGAGTGAATTTTAAATATCTGATAGTTAATGAATTTAAAATTAATTTGACTAACAATTTTAATTTATACTTCGGTTTTAGAAAATCATCTGTATTATGGAAAGCATTGGACCTCTAACCTAAACAATCTGTACGTCAGGAATGGGCTTGTAATTTGATATCTAATGAATACAAATAATTTTAATAAATCTAATTTAGTCAAGTATTCAGAGCTGGATTGATTAGTAAACAGAATGGCTTGAAATAAGTTTTCTTGTTATTTGCATAATTTTTTTAATTATAGTTCTGCCTCTCAAACAAATACGTTGAAATTTGTGATTTAACATTTAATTCATTTTTTGATAGTTTATTAATGTAATAGTTTTGCAAGAATTGAATTATTTGGATATTTACTTTTCAATTGAAAATTTAATCTCAACTTACAATAACGATGAATGTGAGTATTGACATTTTACAGGCAAGACCATTTGGCTGAAATCTATCAAAACTTGCCAAATATGAAGATCAGTAATAAAAAAATAACTAAAATAATTAAAAAAGCGAAATGTTGTCATTTTTTAACAATAATGTCCGAAACTGTTACAGCACAAAAATGATTTTTACAACTCTTTAAGATTCAAATTTTTTTTAAATAATATTAATTTTTGTCTATATTTTTTCTACTCTTAATTAACTTATAAAGAAATATTTTAAATGCATTTTGCATTAACATATTTCATTGATTAAATGCTATTCAAATTATTTCCGTAATAGTTTCTTCCGATCTTTTTATGTTGATTCCCATAAGAAAGTTCCATCCAGTTGATTCCCATAAGACCTGTTTTGAATTTTTAATGAGCCGGATATGAAGATTCGATTTAATTTTCCACATTCAGTAAATATCACTAAAATGCATTATTCTAATTTTAAAAAATAATTATACTTAAAATTAACTCCTCGAGCAATGGTGAAAAAATTCTGAAATAAGCACTTTAAAAAATATTTCAATGTTTTCATAATGTTTTAATTCCTCCTTAAAATATAGACACAAAATTAATGAAAAATATAACACTCTGAACACAATAGAGTAAAACTTCTAAGACAATGCCATGTGTCTATTGTGTATTACTTTTAAAATTTGAAGTTTCATGGAATTCATTATGACAAAAGTGCTCAAATATTTAACAGAAATTTTTAGGGACTGTTAATCAGACGAATCAGCTGGTCATGAAAAACGGCTAGTGAGAATGAGAATATCCTCAAAAAAATTAAAACTTTGTTATATAGATTTCCGAATGCTGGGGGTAAGTTTCGATACTTTTTTTAAAAACAAGTAAGACCAAAGTAATAGATAAGGACTATTAAAAAGTAACATGATATGTTCAGAAAGTAGATTAGCTGCTGAAAGGATGTAGATGATGGTAGCGACCCCATTTTGATGTTAGAAAGTCATCAGAATCATTGAGGTTGGTATTTTATCTTGATGATTATTTAGGATGTATGTCACCTCTGCTTTGTTTACTGCGAATGTTTAAAATATATGCTGCAATAGAAAATTTCACCTGCTGCGAAGTGTGTTCAATATTTAGGATTTCGCTCAACAAAGGAATTTAAACCAATTGATATGTACCGAGAACTTCGTTCAGTCTATGAATGAGACAGTGATGCATCATATTTAAAAATGGCAGCACTAATGTTTACAAGGAGGGGTGAGGGCTGAAGTGACCGGTCAAACGTTGTTAATGCTGACCAAGAAGCTGATTTGTGAAACTCTGACATGGTGAAGTTATAAATTGGTAGAAATATTGTGAAACATTAAAGAAATTAAGAAGTGCTAAACAGGTTTAAGGAAAGTTGCATTTAAAGGTGTTTTTATTTTATTCATTACAATGAAATCCATGCAAACACGACAGATCTTAGGTGGTTTTGAATGAGAACTGTTCGGTCATCCGTCATACAGTCCAGATCTTATACCAAGTGATTTTCACCAATTTTTACTCGTAAAGACCTGGTTCATAATATAGAGTTTTTACAATGCTAAGGAATTTCATACAGGCATCCGTTCATGTTTGAAATCTCATTGACAAACATTCTATGATATTAATATTCATACTCTGGTTGGTAAGTTTTAATTTATACGGAAGTCTTATTGAAAAAGTGCTCAAAAATGTGCCTTTTAATTGTAGATAATAAAAAAAAGATTTCTTTTCATTTGCATTTTTTTAAAATGTAAGTTACTTTCTGAATAGCCTTCGCATTCGAAACAATAGTAATGTCATCATTTTAGTAAATGGTTGTTTAAAAAGAAGAGAACGTTATTCAACCTTTTAAGATCTGAAGTTTAAATAATGAAGTCTGGAATAAATTCCTATATCGAATTCGATTGCAAAATTGAGAAACCATGCGATTTTCTGAGAATAGAATTGACTATTGTATTACCTTTTTTTTAATGAGTGCTGTTCAGAATCAACTTTAATTTATTTTTATCTTGAATCTCGAAAGAACATTGAAAGTTGAAAAGAACATTTTAAATAATCGAGTAATAACTAAACACATTTAACTGATATTTTAAAAAACTCCTTGTTTTGTTTTTTATTCATTGCTTACATTTTCATTGAGAAAAGAATTCTTATTGTAGTTTTTATATTATATTGCAATGTTAAATATATACAACGCCAGCAGGTGTAAACATTTACCCTCTCTTTTATTAATGAAAAATTGACTATTTAATTCATTGCCATGAGACTGGGGTGTTTTATTATATTTGTGAACATTCCTACTATTGAAGTGTATTAAATCAGTCACTGGCTAATTTAGCTTTTTGATAAATTTTATGCGTAAAAATAATTCAACAGTAAATAATTCACTGCACTTCATGTGCTAATGAAGTAGTTTTTGTTAAAACTCATTCATAATTTAGATATATACATAAAATTTCTGCTATGGCAGTGATTATTTACAAGTATTTAGAGGTTTAAATACATAAAATCCAGTCTTCACAGGAAAAAGAATTTTATAAGAATTTTACAACGAACAATTCCTTTTCATACGAAGATTATAACTGAAAGTAAGCATAAAGATATCAGAAGAGAAAGACAGCTAAGAAAATTTGAGCGATTTCTTTTCTTACGGAATTAAAATTTTGTGGGTATTTTGACAAATTATTGTTCCATTACTGCTGCCATTATTGCTGCATTTGTTACTCACAATAAAAGGACTAACAATTTAAAAATTATTTTCCGAAAAGTAAATCTAGAAACGTTGCCAAAAAAGAAATTTATAAATATTAATTATTTTTTAAAAAAGACAGTAATAACGTAGCGAGTTAACTTTAAGTTCTATAAATGTAAGGCAGCCTTAGCGATGTTTACTCTACTTTAACACCTACTGAGAAATATTAATTATTTAAAAAAAACAGTTACAACATAGAGAGTTAACTTTAAATTATATAAATGTAAGGCAGCCTTAGTGATGTCTACTCTACTTTAACAAATGCTGAGAAATTTTTGTATTTGCAGCCTAATTCCAATAACTAATTTCTATTTTCATTTTATAGATTAAAATCAAAATCAGTTTCCTCAAACGATTTTCAAAATTGCTTGGATCTCGGATAATTACAGATCGTAATTAATAATTTATTAATAAAACTCTCGGAATCAAATTTTTTTCATAATTTATTAATAATCTCGATGATAAATAGGTGAAGGGATTAAAAATATCTAGAATTTTTCTTCTTTATAAATGGCAATACTAATGATAAAGCAATCTTTGCTATTCTTAGAAAAATAATTTTTAATGCAATTACAAAAAAAGAAATGTTTAATTAATCTTCGTGGCATCTTCAACAAAGCATTTCTTATTCTTTACAAAGCTTTTAGAAAAATTTGAAGGAAATTTATAAAGCAATTTGGATTTCTAAAAATTAAAATTATTTTCTTAATATTACTTTTATTTATGCAGACCAATGAAGTAAGAATTTCTTATTTTATTGTAAGTCTAGCCACCGTTGGTGATCAGTCAGTTCATCAATGCTAATATTAATTAAAGTTTTTAATGAAATATTTTATGTCATTTTTCTTTTAATAGCTTCATCAACGAAATATTTTTAAGCTTCAAACTTTGGTAGTAGCATGATTCATTCATGCTATTTATTATAAAGACTTTAAGCCATAATGTATTACGTATCACTCTGATTTTCTGTCAACTTATATAAAATTTTAACTTTAAATTGAAATGTAAGTGATTAAACTGTAATTAATATAAAAACATATTTTATATATATATATTTATTTATTATCTTTATATTTTACATATTTAAATTTTTTTAAACATATTTAGAATTTTTAGTCTCGGTGCAGATTCATCGTTGCTAAGTGGGGCTAGAGATAAGTGGAAAAGATAGTGAAAGTGGAGAAAGTGGATTTAATTTTTTAAAATTTATTTAAAAACTTTTAAGAATATTTTCCTAACTTCACCTGTATTATATCAAATATTCTAAAACTTCTTTTCCAACAGTTTTTAAAAGTACTTTCGGATGAGAAATTTTTCAAAAGATGAAAAAGTTGGAGAAAAAGAAAAAAAACGAAACATTAGATTGGATAAAGAAATTTCATGATGAAGATTGTTTTTTCTTCTTTGTTAAAGAGGTAAAAAACTCAGTTACAGAAGAACAAAAGGCATTAGAATTCTTTCTTTTAGATGTCTTCAGATTTTCAATTTATCCACTGAAAAATAAAAATTCCCAATTTTTTTCTTATTTGCACGTGCAACAAAACGAAGAAATAATCAGGCTCATAATCAAAACGCTAAATTAATTAAAAAAAGCTTGGTTTGGGGTGCACTGAGTTTTATTCAAAAACGGGTGAAAATGACATTCAATTTTCTAGAAGATATTGTCAATGTACAAAAACTTGTAAAATAATCGATTAAGTAAACTGAAATGAAAAAAATACAGAAGGTAATAAAGTAATTAATTATTTAAAAAAGAATTCATGAAAATAAAAATTTAAAGAAAATTAGGGGTCAGAGTTCACAATTCGTACATAAAGGGTTATCATAATGTTCCAGGCTTTATTCGTATATCTATATTTTATTTTCAGATTTTTTTAAATAATTAACTTTTGGCGGCCAGCCAGTTCTCTAGTATTACTTATCGCTAAAGTTTTCAATTAAATCTTTCAGTGACTTGCCATTTAATAGCTTCTTCATCAAAATACTTTTAAGTTTCAAATTTTGAATCGTATAATTCACTTATGCTATTATAAAGGCCATAAGCCATAATATTCTATGCATCTCTAATTTTCTGTCAGCTCCCGTAAAATTCTAACTTTAAAACTGAAATGATTAAACTAAAATTAATACTAAAACATTTTTTACTGAAACCAATCAAGTTTTTAAATATATGATTATTGAAAACTTACTCTTTCAGCATTTAAATCTTATTACTTGTATGTGTTTCTTTTTTTAAAAATCTCTGAGATACATTTTTGCACATTTTCCATCCTTCATACATGGTGGCATAGGATTAATATCCCCATCGGATCCATGTATCATCGGTGTTTTAAGAGCGTTATATAATCTTGGATCAATTTCAGGATTTGGCAATTCAGCAGTAGTTTAGACGTCAATTTTATGAGCCTAAAATTTTTCTTGAAACCGCAGAAGAATATGTGCATTTGGAAATCCATGCTTTTGCCATTCAATTGTATAAATGGTGCATCTTATTTCTCCAAATGTTTTTCCTTTGTTTAAAAGATTTATAAGCGATTTCAGTTTCAAATATAATACTTGACAGATTATATTATGTCTATCATACCTTTTTGGTCTTTATATCAACTCTTCTGTAATCGCCATCTAATATGGATTGCAGGTGCAGGTAATAAATAGAGGACTTCCATAATTTCTAACAGATGTCATGGCATCTTGAGTTCTTTCATGCATGTATCGAAGACTGCCTGTGAAAGTAGATGGTAAAATTGTTGGTTTTCCCATTTGTTTTATATCATCATCATTATTTATAGCATACCTCCAATAGATATCATATTCAACACGGAGTGTCTTTTGATCCAAACGTAAAAATCGCAATCGCTCGGTTTCAGTTTTAGTTTACATATCTACAATAAATTGTTGAAAGGGTTCTTTGTACCTTAACATAATGTTGAAATTTGATTCCCAAGCCATAATCCGGTTGATCCGTAGAGAACATCATCGCCTTGGTGCACTTTTCAAAATCGCCAACTCCCCGCCCTCTTACGTCTTATCCCCCGGAGGAAGATATACGCCAACAACAACATCGGGTTGCCATATTTGGAGCTAAATATCTTTGGCGAAAAGGGGGCTCTCTCCTGTCGCACCCATAATCCTTAATGCATAAAAATCCATTGCAGAAATTGTTTTGTAGTTTATTTCACCTGAAAGATTGGTTTGTTGCAATTCAAAGTTATATCCATCCTCACCTTTCCGAAACATTAATAGATATTCTAATGCATTGCACACTTGATGAGTTTCCGCTATCTTTTTTATTTCATTACTTCTCAAGTCTAACGAAATATCAAAACTGCCATGTTCATCGCCAGCTAAGATAATCGCAACTTCTGACATTGTCGAAGCATTAAATTTTCTGCATGAATGATGATTCTCATTTCTGGCTTGATTTTTTCCGTTCCGCATCCTGATGTTGAATTCCTCGTAGCTGCGAAACTATTCGTGGTTTTATGTATCTAACATTCCTGCAACGCTGTTCAACCTGTTGTTCTGTGTCATCAACGAAATAAACTTGTAGGAATTTTGGTTCCTCGTTCTGTTGTAGCTGTAAACTACCTATTCTCTGGAACACTTGCCCTTCAGCTTCAATTGTTGGCCTAAAACCTTGATTTCTAATTTCCCTCCTGGAACCGAATGAACTCATTTGAAAACATGAGTTTTACCTTCTTATGTTGCTTTGAAAATTAATCACATCAGACAAATCGATCGAGAGAAGCATGAAGATGTGTTCTATAGGTGTTTGTGGCAAAGGAATCTGGATTTTACCATTTTACAGCACATGCTACTGAATCCACCGGTTTCCATTTAAGAGCCTTGAAGAAATTGCATTCAATAACCATTCGACCAATATCAATAAGAGAATCACACTCAGAAGCAAATTAGAATCATATGCAAATGTAGAATTTTCTTTTTGTCTCCAGATTTCATTTCTTATGTTTGACATCCTCATCGCGTTATTTAATTGCCTTAAATGGCGATGAACAGTAGCACAGAGAACTGTGATCTGTAATTTCCGATGTTCTTGGCTGCTAAAATATTTTGTTTACTGCATCTTTCTTCATCAGTTTCCAATACTCTTAAAGTGTACATTATTTTGTTATTAAACATTCGTCTGTGATGTCTTTCTATAGCTGTTACAGATGCCTTTTCAGTAGCTTTCCTTCGACTATTAGACATTTGCCGTCGTTTATGAAATTCTTGATTTTCATTTTCCCGAGAAGTCTCAATTCTTTTCCTTTCTCTGTTTTGGATTGATCTTAATCATTTCTTTTTTATTGGAAGAGACATACATTTTACATAAAAAAATATTTTTTCTTTCTTTAAAATTATTACCAAATTTACGAAATAGTTAAAGTTTTAAGAATCAGTTATTTGCAGTTAAAAATTCAGTGGTCTGATGATCGGTAAATATTATAATCTATATTTTAATAAACATTTAGCAGACGATTCCATTTCAGGCATTTTATAATTGCTACTATTTTTATTTTAATTAAAATTGTTGTGACTCGTGACTTCACTTTGGTTTTCGTTCCAATTTATCTCAAACAACACAGGACAGAGAATTTCTGATGAATGAATTTACAGATGAAGATAGAAACTTATGAGCATAATTACATATGAAGAAGACTTAATTTATCAAATGATCCGTACATCAGAGATGAAATAGCGTAACGTATTGATTGATTGATTGGTTTCAAATCTTGGGACTTATAGCTGCTATGGCCTTTGTCCCCTAGTATCCAAAGTTTAGCGTAACGTATAAAACTCTTACTTAAAGCAAAACAACAAACATAGTCTATTAAAATCAAAATCGAGTTGCCAGATTCCAAGTTATAATACGAGATGCAAAATGAACAGGAAATGCAAAATGTATTAGGAGTGGCAATAAAAATATAATTAAAAGGATAAAAGAAAACGATTTGTTGAAAAACATATTTTTGTTAATATTATTTCTTTTTTTTTAATAATAGCTGATGATCAATTGTAAATTTGTAATATATGCTGTTAAGTTGAAAAAATAAATAAGCCGATGGAATTCTAAAATGCTCGAGGTATTCTTTTTTTTAAGAAGTTAAGAATTTGATTTGAAAAACTTTTTGAGATTAAAGTTCAATTCTTTTCTTCAAATTATTTAACGATATGCTGCCAAAATATTAAATATGTTTATTTAAAGCAAGCAAAAAAAGGGGGGAGGTATTATTCTAGAAAATTAGATAAAGCAGGAAAAAAATAGGAAAAACGTACTGATTTAAAATTGATTGTGACGAAAGAAACTCGTGATAATGGTTCACTCTTAATTTCTTCGATTGAGAGACCAGAGCGAATAACCTATACATAGTAAAATATACATGCCTTAAATTAAATCAAGATAATAATATATCAGTTTTAAAAGGAATAGAAAATATTCCCTGCATTCGTTTATTTTTCAAAAGAACATCACATTTCCTATTTATAAACCTGTGAGAACAGGATTATAAATATGAAATGTGAGAACATCTTTTGGTTATAAGGTTTTGTAGTGTCTCCGAAAAAAAGTAGACAAAAATATTCATTTTTTTTAACGGTAGATAGCGAGTCACCTGACCCATGATATTTGAGGTTTGTTTTGCCAGTATTGTTTGAATATTAATTTTTTATATATAACTTGGTCTCATAATAATATTTTCATCAAAATATTTTTAGACTTCAAATTTCGATAGTCATGAAATTCACTTATGTAGGCCTTAAGCAGTCCTGATCTTTGAAGGCATCTGTCTCTGATTTTCTATCAGCGACCGTAAAATTCAGTTTTAAATTAAAGTGGAAATGATGAAACAAAAATTAATATAAGTCGGTTTTAATCAATCCAACGATATATACAATAAGAAAGCAGAATAATCCGACATTGAAGTTTTATATTCACTACAGAAAAGGAAATAATATAAGTTTTCATAATTTATAATTGTTAATGAATTATTCAGCAAACATTTCACAGATTAAAAGAAAAATTCAATTTTTTAATTTACATAAATGCTCTCAACATTAATGTTTTTTATTTATAAATATACTTCAAGAAATTATGGTTTAAATTTATAGGCAGTGCTGTGGTCTTATAGATTCATATTCTGTTAAATATTCTTTATATTTCAAATTCCAAATAAATAAATGAACGTTTGAACCTTCTGAGGTCAAATTTGGCTGATTTATTCAATTCTGAATGTTGCAAGATTAAAACAATCAACATTTTCATAATCTAGACCAATTACTCTTGAGAAATCCTTATTGACTTCTTTGAGATGGTCGATAAAATTATCTAAAATCGGCTGCTCTTATAGAATAGTGATATTGAAATTTCATAAATCGGTCAACTTTATTGATCGATTTAGCTAAACGGGGTGTCACTTTTTTATTTAAGGTCTTAGTGTCTCACATTTTTTTTTGTGTGTTTTAAATATGATTCAGAGAGAAGATGATATACGTAAAAATTTAAAAGTCGTAATTCATCAGCAATTTTTACCTCAATTTACTAAGAATATAATTATAATTTTGATATTGTATTGTAATTTTGGTATTGCAAAAGATAAAAAAAACCTTGTCTCGCATTTATTGTTTTAAAAAATATCACTTTTCCTATTTATTTCATTTCATGTAATCATGCGCACAAAAAAACATTTTTCTAGGTTTTATTTGCGGTAGTAATTAACTTATTTTTTTTAATCAGAGATTTTGTAAATGTGATGGCAACGTTTTTAAAAGCTGCTTTTTTGAGATGCCCGTACAGATAAAATTTTATTTTTTATTTTATACAAAGTAAATTCTTAAACAAGTAATATAAAAAACATTTTTTTAAATCAATTTCTACTTTGGATGTCAGGGAAAATTAAATTTAAGCATCCGAATAACGATCACTTTTGACTCAGCATCCCCAACTGTATGACTCTCGACATGGAAAACTCTGTGATCAGGTTCGAACTCGCAGCACAAGGAATGTGAATCCAACGCCCTACCAACCAGTCTACCTCGGCTAACAATCCCAACTGCTATAAAAAACTAATAAAAGTGAGAAAATTAGTTTTTAATCAGTAAAGAAATTAATGAATTAATATTTTTTAAAAAACTAAATGTCATCCACTACAGGTTTAAAAATTTTTACTTGAACTTGATTTGATGATTAAAAAATATTTTATTAACGATTGAAAATTTGAACAAGATATATAGGGAGAGTGTGAGCTAATAGTAGGAATAGAAAAATACGATTAAATTAAATTTTTAAAAATTCCTTATAAATAACATTTTAATTTATAGATTAAAATATTGATATCATTGACAAGATAATTTTTGGATTTTTAACGTGATACAAAAATCAATTTTGTGCTGTAATATTTTCGGAAGTTTTAGCAGTAAAACGCAGAAAATTTCGCTTACTTTTTAATTAGCTAAAATTTTAATTCAAAATTCTAAACAAGTAATATAAAAAATCAATTTCTTCTTGGGTAATTAGGAAATTTTTTATTTTAGCTACTTTTAATTAAATAATTACAATTGTTGATGTTCTCGTGTTTCACTTTACAACGGAAGGAGAGATGCAGTAGTTTCTGAGAGTATGACCCCTGAGCATCCCATGGCAGAAGTCTGACTTCTAGCTCACATACGTCACAAATCCTTTTTATGGGGCGGACTTCATCCATGCATTTCATTCAAACATTCATTCACAGATCGTAATTTAGATCTGAAACAGAGAACGATTCAAGGTACATACATATGCCAAACGCTTCCAAGGTACGTATATGCCAAAATTGGTAGCTGTCGGTCAAACGGTCTGGCCTGTAAAGCGCAACATATACACACATTGGCCATCAGTATAAGTATTGTTACGTTTTTAGCTTAGCGGGTTCGGGTTGAATGGACTTTACTTGAGGATAGCACAAACAAATTTATTTACAGCTATTTACAGGATGACTTGATAAAGTAAAACTTCAGATTAAAACACAATCCAGCAGTCAACAGTCACTTACAGCGTAAATGCAAGCCTTAAGCTCAATAAAACAGACTGCAAAACAGCTATCGTATAGCACAGAAAACAGTTAGTCACAACGAGCTCTTTAATACAACGTTAACAGCTAACGTAAACACAGCTCACTAATAACAAGCGAGAAATGTAATCCGCTAGTCCAACGAAACGCTTCCCTTCTGCGAGGAACTGCCGATTGTGGCAGTCCGTCCCTTATTTAGCCGGGCGAGGGAGACACGAAGCTTCGGAAATCACCAGCGGCTATCAGACTATTCCTTTCTCCAAACCAATCCGGCTGGCACCAAGCTCTTCGATGCCGTCGCCAATCCATCTCCCTTCGTTGCTTTTCAGCAGCGTTCTCCCGCTTGTAACAGTACATATAGATATAGATAAAGAAATAAGCTATATAAATTAATCGAATCACCTCAAGAACTGTGAAGATTTTTGCATTGTTCGACCAGTAATAGTGTGGTACATCCATTAAAGATTCAATGTGTATTAAAGCAAGGTTAAAGTGAAATCTGATTTGGACGTTTGTAGACTGGTGGGTGCAGTCAGGTGTGGTTCTCGTAATCTGATCGAGGTTCAAAATCATAAGGTAAAACTCAAAGTAGCTCTAATGTTACATCCAAATAGGGAGTTAAACTAAGAAATTTGAAGAGAATGCGTCGTATTATTATGTTTAGATTTGTAACATTATTTCAAGTCTAAAATGAGGCATAAGAATTAGCTGTATTTATTGGTACAATAAATAAAGAAATAAATTGAAATTGTACTATTTTTTCAAAGTGATTGTTAGGAAAATTATTCCACAAAAACACTTTTATAGAATCGAAATTTTTAATTTTCACCCTTTTAATTCACCTATTTACGTTTCCGTGCACGTTTTCCTTAAATTTTAATTTATTTTTTATAATTTTATTAGAAACTGATTGATATAGAAAACTTAAATTATGATATTCATCTTTAATACTCTTTTGACAGGCAACGGCGTGATTTTGAAATAGTTTATTCTTTTTGTTTGGTACTTTAATTTGTTTTTAAAATTTTTTTGGCTTCACCTTTTATTGGTTTTTTAAAAAGACCTTGAAATCATTTAATTAATAAATACTCTTATTAAAATTTCTATTAATCTTTACTTATGTCTTCTACGAAATGATAAAAACACATTATAAGTGAGAAACAATATAGAACCTAAAGTCGTTTCAATACTGTTTTTATGCAATCTCAAAGAAATTTCCGACGAGATCAACGAAATAAGAAAAGGATCATTGTTAACTATTGGAAGTCTAAAAGTTAATCAAAATTGCATTTAGTAAAAGAGAAGCGAGACTCAACGCTTTTCAACGATTTCTCTTTAAAAAAATTAATCTCACAAAAGTATTTTTACTTTAAATTAAAATTTTTAAAAGCTTTTCCTACCATTAATTACATTTCCTTACAGGTTTTTTTTCTATTACTTTAAGAAATTTTTCACATATTAATTTCATGCATAATTCCATTATAGTATATATCCATATAATATATAATATCCATAATAATATACTTTCATACACAATATTACAACTAGGCGTTTATAAATTCACATCAGATACAACTACCTATTTAATTACCGATGAAATTAATTGTTTCAAAGTATTCATTCAAACCATTCTTATGATTTAGCCTTTGTGAACAAAGTTTCAAGTATTGCTATGTCAAATATTGTTTTTGAAGAAAATAAGTTATCTGCGATTATCGAAAATCCTTTGCTTTAATTCATATACATATTTTAATTAAAAGACGTTTCAAATGATAAAAAGATTTTGTGTTCAAAAATATTTTATACAAAAGTAAATTCTGCATTAATGCTAGACATTAATCGCCTTTGGGGACCAACTGGTTCTCTGTGATTAATGGTAATAAAAATTTTCCAATTAAATTTTATTTGTAGAATGCTTTGAATGGTTTCCCAACAATTTTTTTTAAAAAATCTTATATTTTGATAGATATGTAACGTGAACTATTTTGGAAGACTTGCACTTTTTTATTTATTATATTATTCGCTTCCGTAATAAAAGGAACTAAATTTTTTTTAAAAAAGCTATTAAAACTAAAAAACTCTTTCTCGGTGAAACTAAACATATTTAATAAAAATAATAAGAAAGTAGTAAAATTGTCCAGCACTAAAATTTTATGTGTATCACAATTTTTTTAAAAAAATTATATAATATATCAGAGAATTATTTAATAAAAAATTTTACAATTTAAAGAAAAAAATTATTTTTGGCTCTATTCAACAAAAAAAAATAATATGCTGCAATAAAAAAAATTAAACCGATAAGGAGATAATATATTTTATACCGTAACTCTACTATTTATAGAAAATAGTAGCGTTCTTTATAAATTGATGCGTGTTAAAATTTTTCATTATATTTTATTTGTACTTGCATAGGATATGATATATATATATATATATATATATATATATATATATATATATATATACACTGAAGTGACAAAAGTCATGGGATAGCAATATGCAAATATACAGATGGCCGTAGTATCGCAGCGAAAAAGTATAAATGCGCAGTTCGTTCTCCAGGGCTTTCATTTGTGTTCAAGTTATTCATGTGAACAGGTTTTTCGTGATTTATGGCGGCACAACGAGAATTAACAGACTTTGAACGTGGAATGTTAGTTGGAGCTAGACGCATGGGTCATTCCATTGCGGATATCGTTAGTGAATTCAACATTCCGAGATCCACAGTATCAAGAGTGCGCCGAGAGTATGAAATTTCGGGCATCCCATCCCATCATGGAGAGCGCAGTGGGCGACCACCTGCACTTCACTACCGAGACCGCCGACGTCTGTGTAGAATGGTCCGTCAAATAACTGCAGGAGTCAATGAGGGACGTACGAGGGACGTGTCCGATAGGATTGTGCGGCGAAATTTGTCTTCCTTGGGCTATGACAGCAGAAGACCGACTCGAGTGCCTTTATTGACAGCACGACATCGCCTGCAGCGACTCTCCTGGGCTCGTGAGCATATCGACTGGTCCCTAGACCAGTGGAAAACCGTGGCGTGGTCAGATGAGTCACGATTTCAGTTGTTACGAGCTGATGGTAGAGTTCGAGTGTGGCACAGACCCCACGAAGCCATGGACCCAAACTGTCAGCAAGGCACTGTTCAAGCTGGTGGTGGCTGCATAATGGTGGGGGTTGTTTTTACATAGCATGGACTCGGTCCTCTGGTGCAACTGAACCGATCATTGACTGGAAATGGTTATGTTCAGCTGCTTGCAGATCTCTTGCAGCCATTCATGGACTTCACGTACCCACACAACGATGAGATTTTTATGAATGACAATGCGCCATGTCACCGGGCCAGAACTGTTCGCGATTGGTTTGAAGAACATTCCGGACAATTCCAGCGCATGATCTGGCCACTTAGATCACCCGATATGAATCCCATCGAGCATTTATGGCACATCATCGAAAGGTCCGTTCGTGCCCAAACTCCTACACCATCCACACTTTCACAATTATGGACGCCTATGCAGACAGCATGGCTCAATGTTCCTGCAAAGGACTTCCAACGACTTGTGGACTCCATGACACGTCGAGTTGTTACACTTCGCCGGACAAAAGGAGGACCGACACGATATTAACAGTCATCCCATGACTTTTGTCACTTCAGTGTATATATATACAGAGAGAGAGAGAGAGAGAGAGAGAGAGAGAGAGAGAGAGAGAGAGAGTGAACTAATAATAGAAATTGAAAAACTGAATAACGCAGCTGAAGAAGACGAAATAAAAAGAAACTGAAATTTTCGATCGAAAATTTCAAGCTATCATGTGAGAGCATTATTATTTTTAAATCATTGTTTTTCTTAATTTTATTTATGTTATAAACCGGTTTGAAACAATCACGAGACTTTCTCCATCGATCTCAATCCGATATTATTTTTAAACTTTCATTTAAAAAATTTCCAGCTGCAAAACAAAATTTTGGAGCTCGACCGATTTTGAGATGAAATAATAGCTGTGATGACCTAGTTCTTCACCAACCTTTTAAAAAACACATCTGCTGTCAAAGAAGCATACGTAATAATAATACAATATTGGTAAAAGCTCGTCAACCATTAAAAGATGCATCTGCTATCAAAGAAGCGTAGATAATAGCAATGCAATGCTGGTAAAAATGTTTTTACCCGTAAATTTCGGAGATACCAAAACCACAGCATGTTCTTACATGATAATACTGAGGCTTTTGGTCAAAGGAACAAAAGGAAATCTTGTGTCAAATACTAGAGATACTGAACGCAGCGAGATACGAAAGTAAAGGATGCATCACAATACATTTGCACATCAGTATTGAATATCAGGTAAGGCACTTGTTGCTCCTTGTAACAGACTCCAGTTAGAAAAAGTGAGACCAGATTCAAGGAAGACAATTAACTTTCATTAGAGCTTGGAGTATGGGCACGTTAAATTTTCTGATGAAAGCAGGTTCTACCTTGGTGCCATTAATGGCGGTGTGTTCGTCAGTAAGAGGCCAGGGGAAGGCCGGTAACCAAACTGTCTGCTTCCTAGACACACTGGACCTTACTCCAAACTTGAATGGATAAAACGAATGCTTTGAACTATTCCAGTTTCCATTCTGTCCAGCTAAGTGTTGAAATAAATTTCTAGCAATAACATAGATAAAATTAATTATATATATATATAAAAAAAGATTAAAATGATATAGGCTATGCATATTTCAATGTATCATGCTAAAACATCGTTTCTTGAACGGCCAAGCACGATTAAGGTCGTAGATGTTAAATTATATTTTTATTCATTTTAATGATTTCGTTGAATGAGTTGCTTTAGTATTGTAAACGATTTTTAAAAAGATTTGTCTCGCATTGATAGTTTTAAAAAAATATCCCATTTCCTATTTATTTCATTTCATGTAATTATGTGCTCAAAATGACATTTTTCTAGGTTTTATTTGCTGTAGTCATTGATTTATTTAAAAAAAAAACAGAGTTTTCTAAATGCAATGGCAACGCGTTATTAAAAGCTGGTTTTTTCGTGAGATACTGGTGCAGATAACAAAATTTTTATTTATCGCCTACGGATTTTTGTTTGTTTGTTTTTCCCTTACGGGTTTTTGTTGACGCCACAAAACCTCATTCATAAAACAATATCATGTTCTGGCATGATAAAAATACACGAATAATTGCATTTCCAAATTCCTACTACACATCTTGGCCGAATCCAACCAATCCCTTTCTACCTGTTATTTAAAACAAATAAAAGAATGCTGTCAAATTGTCAAGACCAAATTTTTATTAAACGATCGATTAAATAGAAATTACCCAAAATTTTGATGTTTTATCACAGTAATGACTTGCTTTCCAAAATAAATATTTTTCAACCATTTAAAAATTTAAAATCCTTCTTTTTCAATGGTTCTAATTACATTTCCGTGCAATTCTCTTTTCCCTCCTTATTATTTTTTCAAAACAAATCAAATGATAGCATCGATTAAGACGATTTCGAAATAAGGATATTTTTAAATTCTCCGTTGCCAGGGCAACGATGACGGTGAAATGTGAAGCAACTTTGGCTTTATGTTTTTGATCTTTCCATTTCCTAAAATATCTTTGTAAGAGCTTTTATTGATTTCAAATGAATTCGAAAGTTTATTTAATAGGATTAAAAGTATGTTTTCTGTGGGAATAGAGTGACTCTTTTATGAAATGAAATGCGTGGGTTTTAAAAAGGGGATGTATTTGAGCAACTCCAAATGAATAGGCTATATTAATATTCAATTAATAAGATAAATCTGTTATTAAAAATGGCTGTCAAAAGTGTTTAATTGATTTATCACAATAATAGAAGATTTTTAATAACTAATCGTCTTTGGTGATCAGTTTGTTCTCTCAAATTATAAACATATTAGATTGATATTTGTTAATATCGGATGCATTTCTTAAAAAAATATTTCACTTTTTTATTTAATGCACTTAAAAACAATTCAATTAAAACAGTTTACTGCACTTGAAGCCTCCAACTGCTTATACAATGGTTTGGTAATCAGCTCATTTTCTATTGCATCCCGTGTTTTTCCTTTTTATATTAGTTTATTTGGATAGTCTTTATTATCATGTCAGAACACGATATTGTTTTGGGAATTAGGTTTTCTGGCGTCAACAAAATTTCGTAGGCGAAAAATAAAAATTTTATTATTTGCACGAGCGTCTCAAGAAATCAGATTTTCAGCCACTGAACTCACAAAAGCTCTAATTTAAAAAAGTTAATGACTATAACAAATAAAAATCTAGAAAAATGTCAGTTTGAGCACGTGATTATATGAAATGAAATAAATAAGAAATGTGATATTTTTTTTAACAATCAATGCGAGACAAAGTTTTTTGGAACGTTTGAATACTAAAATGACTCATTCAATGAAACAATTGAAAAAAATAAAAATATAATTTAACTTGCACGAGCACGTGGGGCTTGGCCGTTCAAGAAATGATGTTCTGACATGATACATTGAAATATGCATAGCAGATTTCCTTTTAATCCTCTATTTTAGTTAATATTTTTTATTATATCACATTATTATTGTGTAAAATATAGTATCAGTTCCCTTTACCTAAAAAAATAATATTTGAACTTATTTGCAAACAACGCATCTAAACAGTGATTTTAAAAGATTACGCAGTGAGATAGTTAAAAAGCGTATAAATTGAGAAATAATAGCGTAAATCAAAAACTTCCTACGTATTGTATGATTAGTAAAGCACAGTCTTGAATTGTTCTGATGGAGAGTTTGAATAACAAGAAAACAATGAATTTAAAATTATTATTAAAATTAAATTAAAAATTTGTGAAATTGAAATTTATGATAACATGAAATGATAATGAAAATTATGAAAGATAGTTCTTTTAAACGAAGTTCTTTTCCGTTAGCTGGGTGCAAGCGAAAAAATGCCAAATAATATGGAATTCCGTTCAATTTCTTACAGCGATTTTAAGGCGAAAAATCTCCAAGCAATGTAAAATTCAGCCAAATTTTTTTTGGATATTTTTCGCTTGTACCCGGCTAACGGAAAAGAACCGCGTTTAAAATAATTATGATGACGATATAAGTATTAATTTTCGAAGGCAACTCATAGCGATTACGGTAAGACTTAAAAGCAATATAGGGTTGCCAAAATTGAAACCTTTTAAGCGATTCCTCGCCAAATATAAGTGTGACAATTGTTGATTGCAACTTTAAACACCATTTGTTATCATTTCTGGTATACAACCAGGATTGCAGAGTTTTAGAGAGTTTTTGAAAGATTGGCACGATATTAAAGTGCTTGGCGAGAAACTGTACATTAGTTTCAACTTTTAATACGATTACTTATCCAGTCATTGTGAAACCTAGTTTTGAACTTTTTATTTGAAGCCTATTTTTTTATTTCTTTTATATCTTCTTTCCTCTGACTGAATGGTTTCTTTGGTGACATGACGAACTAGGTGTAATCCTAGTATACGGTACCCCTTGATTTGGCTACTTTATACCGAGAAGTTGTGACGTCATTTCTGCCACGGGCGCTCATTGACTGGTTGCCTAAGCTATAGTTCCTGTTAATTAAAAAAAAATGGCGACATTTGTAAATGCCTCGTTTTTGTCTTGGCGACATTGTTCAAATGGCGCAAAAAGGGTACCATGTACTAGGATTTAACAGGCGAACTATCTTCAGAATACTTCAAATAATATTTTACATTTCCATTAATTAGCTAACAGAAGTTTATGATTCAGTTCAGCTATAAAAATGTTCAATAAATAAAGCAGTCTAAAATTCGAATGAAGTTTTGTGTATATTCAATTGTTGCCATTCGAAAATTAGTAATAACCTCGATTTCTACTCAATGTACGTTAGTACGTTATGCATGTAGATAATTCATTATTAATACTAATCACAACATGTTTAAAGTATTGTAATTTTTTTAACGTAGCGGGTTCGGATTGAATGGTCTTTATTTGAGGACAGCACAAACAAATTTATTTACAGCTATTTATAGGTATTTACAGAATAACGTGATAAAGTAAAACTTCAGATAAACACAATCCAGGATTCAACAGTCACTAACAGCGTAAATGCAAGCCTTACTCACAATAAAAACAGACTGCAAAACAGCTATCGTATAGCACAGTAAACAGTAAGTCACAGCGAACTCAATAACACAACGTTAACAGCAAACGTAAACACAGCTCACTAATAACAAGCGAGAATCCTCTTGTCCAGCGAAGCGCTTCTTTTCCGAGAGAGAAAAACTCTCAACTAATTAACTCACTGACTCTCACGACAACCCTTCCCTTATATAGCCGGGCGAACGTCACGAGAAGGAACGCGGCACAGCCAGAACTGTCTCGGGGCTACCAGAATATTCCCCTCGCCAAGTCAACTCGGTTGGCGCGAAGCACTTAGTGAAGCGTCGCCAATGTTTTCTACTTCGGCGCCCGTTCACCCGCTTGTAACAGTATATAAAACTGAATGTCTCTGCATCTTTTATTCAAATTAAATTTTGAATTAAAAATAATATGATAGAGTTTTAATCCCGAGCAACACCGAGCATACCTTCCAGATAAAAATAAAGTTTCCACCAATTTTGTATTGAAATTCTATACAAAACAAATTTAAATATATATATTTTATATTTTTGCCCGCAAACAGTTACACCTATAATGCTTAAACTAATAAACTTTTATTTTATTTGCCATAAGGCTATAATATAAATTGCTGTAAATATTTTTAAGTGATTTTTAATGTAACAATGCTTTTATGATAATTATTTAATTTTCCATTGATAAAAACATTTTAAGAAAATCCATATTCTTCAAGTAATACAATGAAAAACAAGAAACATCAAATGACGTTCATTTGCCTTCGTCAAGTGATAGTAATATCAAGTGAATTGTCTTTTTTTGACCTTACAAATACACTGATGGGGAAGAAATCCCAACACCAAGAAAAAAATTGTTGCTGAGTAATGAAATTTGGACAATGCATTTGTCTAATTAACATGTTTAATTGATTAAATTTTCAAGATAATAGGTTAATTTAAGCTCAAGAAAATGCATTTCAAATGTGATATGATGTTACATCAATAGCCGGTACAATCTCCAGAATTTTAAATTCAAGCCAGCAAACGTGGATGTATTGTGTCATACAGATGCCGAATGTTACTTTGTTATATGAAGTTTCATTCTTGTTGTACTACTGTCAATATTGGGATTATAAAAGGATGATGATGGCGTTGTCGTCCAATAATATCCTAGACGATCTCAATTGGAGACAGATCTGGTGATCTTGCAAGCCATGGTAGCATGTTGACATTCTGTAGAGCATGCTACGTTAAATCAATGGTAGGTGGGCGAATGTTATCCCTTGGAAAACTTTTCCATGAATTCTGTTCCCGAATGGCATCACTATAAGTTGAATTACCAGACTGACGTTGAAATTTACTGTCAGTGTGTTTGGAATTATCACGAAAGTGTTCCCACTGTCATAGGAAATTGCTCCTCATACCGTGACTCCAGATGTAGGTAGAGCCTGACTAAGGCAAGGGCATATGGAGTAGTTGCCCCGGGTCCCCACATCATTGGGGGCCCTCAAATCCAATAGAAAGTTTATTTTACCTTTTCTTCTTCTCCAATAATGAAATTCGGTTCTTCATTACTAAAGTAGTGAATCACAGTGAGGCCCCCAAAGAAGTTTTTGTCCCGAGCCCCAGTTCGACTAAGTTCGGACCTTGGTGTAAGCCTAGTGTGGCTATAAACCAGGAAGTTTGGTTGTCACCCTTCCCCTGGCCTCTTTCTGACAAACACACGGCCATCACAGGCAAAAAGGTAGAATCTGCTTTCATCAGAAAATCTAACAAGTCCCCACTCCATACTCTAATGAGCTCTGGCTCTACTGGAGTCGCAAACAGCAATGACTTAGAGTCAGTGCAAGCCATAGAACAGAACGTCGTCTCATACCCCCCGCATCTGTGGCCATTCTGGTCACTTAACGGTTAGGTGGGCATGTTACGGGAATTTTATTTTAAGTAATAAAATATATACAGTAAGAAAAAAATAAAAACAAAGCTATTTACAGAATTTGCAAGATTATAAGATGATAATAAGAAAAGTTTACAGAGATTTTCTCCTTTGAAAAATGATTTGACTCTATTATAAGCTGAAATCTAACATGAGTTATGATGTGCATACATTTTGTGTTCATTTAATTTTTTATGACGCACTAGGTGACGTTGCAGGTACTAAAAGGAGATAGAAAATAATTTGGCTTGTTGGAACTAAGGGAAACTCTATTTGATTAAAGGGTATAATAGGAAACTGCTTGTTTTTATCCTCAGTCTTTAGGAAGCTGGATCGAAGCTGTCCTTAAAAGAACCGATTTCCAACTATTTTTTGTGTTACTGTGGTACCAACTGCAGCCCGAATTCCTCCCACGGTAGCAATAGGATGCGTCACATGCGCCGAATATGGCGATCTTCCTTCTCAGTAATACCACATGGCCACTCGAAATCTGGTCTTCTTGAAGCAATACCATCCATTGACCACTGCTACAAATGAACATGCACAATGGATACATTCCAGTCAAGTCTTTTTGCAATAAGGTGGAAAGAAAAGCCACCTTCTCGAAGCTCTATTACTCGACTTCGTTTATATTCTATGACCTGTTGATAATGGCTTCTTCGGTTTCTTAAAGACATTCTTGGCTAACATCAACTCAATACATCAGATTTCAAATATAAATAACGCTCACGAACTTTACAACATTCATTTAAAGCAAATCTTATTTGTACCGACTGAAGCTACTAGCGCCATACTTGTGAGCGAAATTTGAATCGATGTCATCTTTCAGATGTCACCAACACGCCTGCGAAATGTTGTTTATCTAACACAAGTCTTCCAGTGTTAGGATTTTTTTCCGTCAGTGTTTAATATTGTTACAAACGGGCTATCGCCGCTGGAAGCGCACCGAAGGGGAAGGCGTTGGCGACGGCTGTGAAAAAGCTTGGCGCCAAACGAGTTGATTTGGCAAAACGAATAGTCTGGTAGCCACTGGATTTTTCATGAAGCGTCCACGTGACACTCGGCTATATAAGGGATGAGTTCCGACGCTAAAATAGGTTTATTAGAAACCGAAAGAAGAGAAGCGAAAAGATGTTTAAATATTTCCTAGCATTTAAAAGCACAATTTTTACTGTTAACATACGGTCATCATTTATAACAATCAGATATTTTTGAAAATTTATTTAACAAAATTATTTTTACCTTACATGCTTTTTACAGCTCTACACGTGCTAAAAATAACAAGATATGCAAAAGAGACTTTTTTTGTTTTGAATTTTTGGAAATTTGTATGATATAATCATATAAAAGGTGTAGTACTCAAAATAACATACAAAGTTTTTTTTATTATGTTTTATGAAGTAATAAATAAAAAATAGATATTTTTGATAGTTTTGATACATTTCAGAATGATGTAACATAATTAAAAATTCTAAATATGAAATACGTGGCTGAAGCAATATGTTGGGTCACTCTTTCTAACAATAAAACACATTTGCACCGTCACAGCAAATCGCGTTAAATAAAATAAGAATGAATTGCTATTTGGTGTAGTTTTTTCCCATTTATTACAAATTTAAATACACTTCATACAAAAGTTTTTTTATATACTTCCATGAAATGAAAAACATCAACAGAGAAGATTTCAACCTAATAATATTTATAGAGTGACAAAGAGTCTTCAAATTATTCTTTTGAAGTCACATTCTTTCAATAATTTAAATTTTTAATTAACATCCATTAAGAATCTTTAATTGCTTTCATTGTTAAATTTTAATTCACTTTTTAAAATATTTATTAATACATTTACAGAAGCATTTTCCATTATTTGGCATTTGTTATGACAAATACTTTTTATGCTCAGATTATTACAATTAAATTTTTTAAGTAACTGTGGTAGGATATGTAAGTTCCTCATACACCCTGAATTTGATTCAACTACGCTTTCTGTATTTATCATTTAGGAGAAGAAAACATAGATTTTTAAAAGTATAAAAATTGATTAAATAATCAATTAAATAGAAATTATCAGTTTTTTCCGTTTTTCTGTAAAAATGTCAAAGCAAATAAATAAATAAAAAACATTTTTTTAAATTAATTTTGCCTTTTCAATGATAACATTTACATTTCCGTGAAATTGTTCATATATAGTTAACACATTTTTTAAATTTTAATCTATACTGCTATTATCAATGTGAAAGTTTGGATGGATGGATAGATGATGTTAGTCAATCACGCCAGAATAGCTGAAAGAAATTGAATGAAATTTAGAACAGGTATATATGAATGTACCCCACTGTACAAAAAGGGGGCTGTACAAGCGAATATGATGATTGTGTAGCTAAAGTCGTACTCTTGGCACTACCTCAAACAAAAGACGTTTATTTCGGTTTAAATCCGCTGATGCATCAGCGATCTTGTCTATGGCAAGTAACATTAGTAACAATAACAACAACAACGTACTTCATGATGCATTATTGAGGACCACGCTGTCTTGCCTCTACAACATTTGATTAAATTTGAAGGATCATATTTTGTAATAATTCAATCCATATCAACAACAACAAAGAAACAAAAAAAATGCAATATAAATTTAATTTACAAAGCAATTTTAATCGGAAATCATTACCTATCGAAAGAGAGCTGAATGAATTTTTTTAGTCATTTATTCTCCCATGTTGTAAAGGCTACTAATATCAAGTTTATTCAACTTAATCTAAATAATTTTTCTTCTATAATGTTTCAAACATTTGCATTTTAATTATAACCAACCTGGATATACAAGTTAGACTTGTTTTGCACCTCGATAAGAAAAATTCATTTTTATTTTCTTTTAAAATACTCTATCATTTGTATTTGATCTGTTTGCTAAAAGTAAAGGTATTAAAATTTTAGATTCGTAATTGTAATTTCCGTTACGAATAACGTGAGAAATAAGAAATAATACAATCAACTGTTACAGTTTTTCTATATTTAAACGTTGGTTAAATAATTTATTATATTATTTGGTGATATATATTTGATTACATAATTTAACAACAATAATATTTTTATATCATTTGTTGGATACGTAGTTATTTTCATTTGACTTATTGGATCCATGTTTTGCTTTTTTTACGGTAATTGATTTAACCTTTTCTTGAATTATAATTTGTTATAGCTTCAATGAACAAATTTTTTATGATAACTAGAAAGATAAAATATTTTTATGATTAAATTGTAAAAAACTTTTTATGTTACATATTTCTGTTGTGAGTAATTTTTTCTTGAGCGAACAGCAATCTAAATTTTCTCCTTTTTCGTCTTTCGCTCGAAATTTCAAATTATTCGTTATAAAATGAACTCTAACGATATGATAAATCAGCATAAAGCAATGAATGGACACAAGGCTCCTAATACACAGATATGATTAATTAAGAGTAAAAGAAGTGGAAATCTAAAAAGCAAAAAAAAAAAAAAGCGCGTGAAAAAAGGTGCAAAAATTATGAATGAAATACAGTCAATATACATATACGCTCTATACCAAAAAAATCGATGTACCAAGAAGCAATCATCCGATTGCTTTGAAATTTCGTATACATGAGTGTTTTGACTAGATATGCAAATGGTTACATTTTGGTGTCCAATGAATGAATAGTTTGATCTCCAGCCCATCGGAACTGCGTATCCGGCAGATGTATATAAGGAGCAGTTCTTCAACGGTTGTTAAAACTTTCAGTTTGATTGCGATTCAGATTACCTTTCAACAACTTAAAAAATGTCTCTTTGCTGGAATCGTGCTCATTACGAGCAACTGTCAGAGTTTGAAAGAGGTCGTATCATTGGATTAAAAGAGGCCGGTTGGACAAATCGGAGAATCGTTTGTCATTTGAGTCGAAGCGATGCGGGGATGCGAAGATGCTAGCAAGGATGGGTGGAAAATGGCAGAGTTCAGCGTCTGGATGGTAGCGGTCGACCTAGGATCACAACAGATTGTGAGGACGGAGTAATTGCCCAATCAGCTGTCACAACGCCATCTTCATCTCTATCAACCATCAGACGTTCAACCCAAACACCAGTGTCCACCATGACCATTCACAGACGGTTGAGACAGCGAAATCTACGCTCCCACCAACCGTTACGCCACCTGCCACTCACGCCTGCACTCTGCCGAGCCAGATTACAGTGGTGCATTGCTCGATCAGGTTGGAATGATGCCGACTGGGGACGTATGGTTTTTAGAGACGAATCCCGCTCCCAACTGTGTTCTGATGATCATCAAAGACGTGTTTGTAGACACCCAGAGCAGAGAGGAGATCCCGCTTTCACTATTGCCCGCCACACCGGCCCTTAACAAGGCATTATGGTCTGGGGTGTCATTTCTTTTGATAGCCGGACCCCTTTGGTCGTCATTAGAGGTACAGTTACTGCTTCCACTAAAGTGGTGATAACCAGCCACCATACAGGAAGCATTTCATCCTCATTTTTCAGATTTCCCCAGTAGGAGCAATTTTAAATGTATATACAACAACTAAAAAGTAGGGGGGACTAATACTTTATAGTAAATATACTTCACTGCTAGTAAGCATTTCAAGCAATAAATGCATTTCAAGTAAGTCAAGTTTCTTACTATAAAATGCTTACTCACTGCTAGTATGCATTTTATAGTAAGCATTTCTTTAATGATTAATACACCTTTGCGGCATATCTCAAACAAATTTTTAGCTTTTTTTTTACATGTCTCAACAACATGACTCGATAGGTATTTCTTAATTTGATTCCAATATGGTATCATGAATATCAGTCGTATTAGCACAGTAAGCAGATTCATTTTGATTTCAAGATTCAGATGCAGAAGAAATTTTTGCGACCTGAGATTCATTTTTTTCAAACGATGAATATAGATCTGTGCAATTTGGCAGATTTTTCAGATAACTTCTCTGGAGCTTCCTTTGAAGGTAACTTTTCCCTCAAACTTGATGGTTTGTCATTAACATTTTTTTTCCTACGAACTTCTGTTTTGTTGTTCCTTGCTGAGGAATTCATGTTTTACAGAGATTTCAACCCATTTCATCTTTAAAAAGTTCTTTAAAAAAATGAAAACCGCTGATCCGTAGAAGAATTGCGTCCCAGAAAATACTCGCATGGATATGAATGTGGATCACAAAACTTAAAAACTTCTCTATGAATCCCTAATAGCGCGGAAGCATAGAAATATTCACTGACGTGAAAAATCATCAATACTTTTACGTTTTTGGCGTAGCGGGTTCGGATTGAATGGACTTTACTTGAGGACAGCACAAACAAATTTATTTGCAGCATGACGTGATAAAGGATTCAGATAAAAACAATCCAGCTGTCAACAGTCGCTAACAGCGTAAATACAAACCTTACGCACAACAAACACAGACAGCAAAACAGCTATCGTGTAGCACAGCAAACAGTAAATCACAGCGAGCTCAATTATACAACGTTAACAGCAAACGTAAACACAACTCACTAATAACAAGAGAGAAAAATAATCAGCTCATACAAAGAGTTGCTACTCTTCCGAGAGGAACTGAGAGCTGCGGCAACCCGTCCCTTATATAGCCGAGCGAGCGGATGCCCAGAAGAACGCGGGGCTTCGTGAACGGTCCAGTGGCTACTACACTATTCCTTTCGTCAAACCAACCCGGCTGACGCCAAGCATTTCGTCAACCGACGCCAATCGTTCTCTCCTTCCACACGCTTTCGCCCGCTTGTAACAAAACTCTTAAGCAAACAGTGGAACAAAGGCCATGAAATAAACCTCTACCAGATAATACGATTCGTAGGCAAGTACAATGAATTCAGATCATGAATTTGGCAAGAGGTACATCTTTCTCCACAGCAATTCTGGGTGTTGTTATTACACGCTATTGTTATTGCAAGTGTAAAAATTAAATTCAACTCTCTGACTAATTTTCGCAGCAAGTTATCATTTCTTGGCTATGAGTTTGTGAGTGTTTGTTAATTATCTGTTGGATATAGCAACTTTTGAAAATTTTCTTGCCTGTGAAGCTTTTGAGCTAAATTTGATCTTTCACAAACACTTGGTTTTTTTCTGGATATTAAAATGACTAATTTAGAAAGCAGGTTTCAGGAAAAGTTCTTTATTTTCGCACAAATTTCAACTTTCATAAAATTCATATGCTTCAAAATCACAGCGGGGAAAACAATTAAAGGGGAAAACAATTAAATGCACTCCATGTTAATGCTAGCCAAAGGCGGCTAGTTTCTAATATTTCTTTCTTTAGCTTAAACTTCATCGTTAGTTCCATATAGATATTTTTTCAGCAGGTCCTGTTTTCTCCCAGCTTCACCATTTTCGCAGATGTGTCGCGGAAATTCTTCAGTTTACTTAGAAAACAATTCATTAAAAAAATCATTGGAAAAAGTACTTTGATCATTTTGTTAACTTAACTTATGAAGACATAATCGAGTTATTACCTCAAAATAATGTTAATGGATGACGAAATACAGATTTTCATGTTAACAGAAACACGTAAATTATATTCTAATTTTTAAAATTTTTTCTGGAAAGTAGATTAATTTTTTAAGAATTTCTTAAAATACAGTAAATTACGCTAAATATACGATATAAATTTGTTGTTGTTATTAGTGGCACTTGCCAGGGACAGGCTTCACCGAGGCATAAGTGGGTTTTAAGCCGAAAAGAGCGTCTCTTGTTTTGAAGTAGCGTCAACTAGGGCCAAGAGTACACATAAGCTACACACTCCTCACAATCGCTTGCACAGCCCCTTTTTACATGGGAGGGGGCCGCATATCACACACCTCACAGATAGCACACTGAAGAACAACCATGCCCGAACCGGGACTCGAACCCGGGACGCCCAGCTCTCGGGGAAGACGCGCTGCCCCTATGCCAGGACGCCGGAACAATATAAATTTTATAGCAATTGTCAGTTATCTTCAATGGTGCAGGATTTTAACCTTGAGGCTATTAAAAGCGATATAATGGATAAATAAATGCAAAAAATACCCTTCAAAAGAACACAAAATTTAAAATAAAAATAACTGAGTCGAATTTTAAAACTAAAACTTCAAAGTGCATTGAATCACTACAAAGATGACGCGTGTGTGCCAATTTTTTAACTGTAAGTATGATGAATTTTTATTAATGAAGTTGACACTTATAAAAAAAATCCTTCCCTAAGTATAGATATTTAAAATTTATTTAATGAGATTAAATTTTTAATAATTTTAATAATGTTGTAAAGTTATACAAGGCATAGTTATTTTTAAATTTGTTTCGGTCTTTGCTCTTCTGTATCAGCTATATTTGAGATACTTGCCATCTAAATCTTTGAGCTCACAAAAGATTAATCTAATTATTATTAATACACAAAAGTTCTTATCCAATTGAATATTTATAGCGAATCATATTTTTTTAACTTTTCCTAAATTGATATCTTTTCATTTTTTGTTCAACCCTGTAAAGCTCAATTAATAAGCTATTAATAAAATAAAACCTCATTAAATATAATCTGAAACGTATTTTTAAAGTCTTTAAATCTTCATGACAGTGCTTGACTGTTGCAAGCGGCTAAATTTGTAAAAATCGATTTTCTTGAGTCTTCACATAATAATCGGATTGAGCTCATATTTCTGAGAGTGTGTGTTGCTACAAAATTGGATTGGTATTCCCTTTCGCTCTCTCTTTCTACGGAAATCCATTTACGTCAGGGGGGAAAATAAATTGAGGAAAATTAGACACCAATTTTGTCTGTAAGCAAAAATAACGGCGATGAAGAAAATTATGCGCAACTAAAATAAAACATAGTAATCTTAAATAAGGAGAACAATTCTGGCAAATATTGATATATATAGTGATATATTTTTATCTTAAAGATAATTAATACTGACCTTTAAATTTATTTTCACAATAATGATTTTTAATCAGTTTTCTTATTTTATAGCACAAATATATACGATACTGGTTTATTTTATAGTATATGATGAGGTACGAAGCAGAAAAGGTTTAACTAGCAGAATACGGAAAACACAAGTGATTATCAAATTTATTATTTTAATGATATGCTGCCTTTATAAACCTTTTTCTTTACAAGCAATAAATTCTTTATAAGCAATTAATTTAATTAAAAATTTTGAATTGGAAATGTTATTCAACATAATAACTTATTTTAATTTGGTCCATATTCATTTTAAATGGCTTCAATATTTTCTGATCTAATGAGCTCTTTTTATATAATTATGCATCCTGGCATAGGAGTAGAGCGTCTTCCACCTGATCAGGGCGTCCTGGGTTCGAGTCTCGGTTTGGGTATGGTTGTTCTTCTGTGTTCTATCTGTAAGGAGTGTGGATGCCCCCCCCCCCTGTAAAAAGAGGTTGTGCAAGTGAAAGTGATGAGTGAGTAGCCAATTTGTATTCTTGGCTCTATTTGGAACTACATCAAAACAAGAGACGCTCGTTTCGGCTTAAAATCGCTGATGCATCAGCGGGCTTATCCATGGCAAGTGCCATTAGACATAACAACATATAATTATTTTTACAGCATGCTCTTGAAAATTGACGATCGACTTCAGCATTTCCCCAGGCTTTAGATAAAGGGATAAAAACTCCTAATGTTTACAACATTCTTTTAAAGATACCTAAGATTTCCCCTTTTTTAAATTTATACGTTTCAAAGAAAATCCCTATCAAAATCTCATAGTAAAATCACTGAAGGGAAAGATTTTGGTAGTTTTTGCTCTTGTGCAGCGATATAGGTTGATGCTTTTTTTTTAATGATCGTTTGTTTCCTGCACAAATTAGGTTTCCCAGATGATCACCTTATACATAAAGTTGAAAAAAAAATCCTGTATCTGAAAATTAAAAGTAACCAGCGAATGAAAAGAAAAAAAGAACTCCCGAAAAATTTATGCGCTTTTACTTATTTCACCAAAATAGCAAGTAGATGTAAGAAAATGCGTTTATAGTCAAGATCGCCGAGCAAAACCAGTGGAAGCGGTCTCCTCAAAACATTCTCGCATACTCTCTAGTAAATTTGACATGCCAAAGAACGCCTCGAATAGTTACAATAGTGAAGAAATAATTAACTTTTGGCTGAATCTATGATGTAATCCTTTTAGAGTTATTTGGCGATTAATCCTTGCCATGTCGTTAATAATATCTGAAAATCAAATTAGCGCTTTAGACATATTTTATTCAATCGGCTAAAACAAAGATTTGACATTAAAGTGCACTTGTAGCCACAAACAATCTTATGTCAAATTTCGAATATTTAACTCATTGCGCTTTTGAATTATTGCGTTTACATGTGTCTGAAAGAACAAACCGACAGACAGTCAACCTGTTACTGGATTTAGCTCGAAATTTGCCTGGTGTCTATACTACAGGGTGATTCAAAACAACGTGGACAAACTTACATGGTAGATCAGTCATACAACAAGGATCAAAAACTGCATAGGAACAGGGGGTCGCAACTGCGATCTGGAGCCTCTGCAGGGAGTCTAAAATAATACATAACATAAAGAGAAGAAACGAAATCATTGCAGATCCTTTTATTGTTAATGACTCACTCATATCCGACTAATGTCGAGCTTATAGGAAATGCTCGAAGTTTTTTCGAGATGCATCGAGACACGCCTGGCATCTACGTTGCATGGAACAGCGCACCTTCTCAAAAATACCAGGTGTATTTCGAACACTTCCTGCTGCCCCCAACGATCTTTCCTACCAAGTATTCCGGTGTTGCAACAGGTGTTTCATAGACAAGGCCCTTTAAAAATCTCCATAAGAAAAAATCCAAGGGAGACAGATCTGGTGATCGTGGTGGCCATGTGATCGATCCACTGCGACCAATCCAGCCGCCAGGAAAAGTAGTCTGCAGATGTGCTCTGACATCTGTGCTGAAATGTGCAGGAGCTCCGTCGGGTTGAAATTCAATGCGTCGACGAATAGGCATCGGAACATCATTCAACATTTCTGGCAGAACCTCTTGCAAGAATGTAAGATAAATGGAACCATTAAGTCTTTCTGGGAGAATGTACGTACCAAGTAAACAGTCTCCGACAATGCCAGCCCACACATTAATGGAACATTATCGTTGTACGCCATGCGTACGTATAGCATGGGGGTTTTCATCCGCCCACATATGCAGGTTGTGAAAGTTCATCACACTCTCCCAGAATGCAGCCTCATCCATGTAGAGAACATTTGCTGTAAAGTTTCGGTGTGCAGCATTTTCATGAAAAAACCACCGCGCAAAATCCATACGTTTGTTATAATCTCCCAGCTCCACTGCGTGGACGCGTTGTAAATGCTAAGGATGTAGTCCTTCGTCCTGTACAATGAGCAAATGGTAGCTTGGGTGATATGGGTCTCTCGGGATACAAATCGCATACTTGTTGAAGGATTACGCTCCAGTTCTTGGAGAACTCTTTCTCAACTCGGACAGCATCAACTGTCCGAGTTGTTCGTTGGCGACCAGTATCCAGCTTGTGCACGTCAAACGAGCGGGTTTCACGCCATCGTCGATGCAGAGTGGCAAAGAATAAGCGGCTAGGCACATTTCTACCAGGATATTTCACACAATACATTCGTAAAGCTTCTCGTCCATTACATTTGGCCATGCCGTAAATTAAGTGCATGTCATCCATTTCGCGGTGTGTGTAAGTAGTCATGTTACGCCCAACACATCCACGAATGAAGACCGTCTCCGTTTGCTGAGGTCGTGTTTGTATCGCAACGCCCTCTCGTGGCTCTACCGCCCTCTACAGGCGTTTGCGACCCTATGCTCGTATGCGGTTTTTGATCCTTGTTGCATGACTGATCTACCATGTAAGATTGTCCACGTTGTTTTGAATCACCCTGTATATCGATTAAATCTTTATACCAAATTGTATCTATCTAGTTCTCTTCATTTTTAGTTATCGTGTTAACTTATATGCGAGCAGACGAACTTCCTCTGAAGAGATTTAACCCCAAATTGTACAGAAATCTGCAATTTGCCATATACTTAACCGTCTAAACCGAAGCTTTTTTTAGTTATCTTTTCCTTTGAGCAGATGCGTGGAGATCCGTCAAAATCTCAAGTTATAATTTTTTGGCGGTTACAATACTTTTTCTATACTGCGTATACAAGAGAGTAAAAATTCCAGAAAGGCGCACATCTTACTGGATATCGCCTCTTCTTTTTAGTTAAATCGTTCGAAAATGCTAGTCTGAAAGAAGCAGAACTTTATTTTATGCCAAATAAGCAAAAATAAAATATTGTTACAAATTTGAAATATTATTTTCCCGCAATTTTTATTACTTCCCGTACATCTCTCTTTTCCGTGAAAAGAGAGATGTACCGATTTTTTTAGTGTAAATCACGTCAGTGAATTCTAGGCTTGTCGATCTTTAGAAGTAAAAAAATGAAAGTTCTGGAAAATACAATAATTTTGAAAATATCTGTAATAAGTGCCCGGATCCAGATTTTTTAAATTCCAAACTTTTGAAAAACTATAAAAAAAGGAATTAATTCTCTCTGCGAAGTTTGTTCACGGAGCAATGTATAGCTGTGGGCTTTCAGTTATGTTACTATTTTCGCTTTGGCAATTTTCTAACACATGTGCTGCGATTTTTATAAGTGCACGCCTCGGCTGTGCTTTAGCTATATGTATTTCGTGTGCAATAAAGTCAAAGTGTCGTTTTCCATTAAGCAACGGGTTGAACTTCTTTACCATACCCCCACCAGTCAATTTCTTTGACAATTGTGTAATCATCCATCCTCTGATCAATCCAAGTTTTTGAGTATGATTAAAAACCATTTTTGTATGCTGCTTGTCAGTGAGCACAATCATGTAAAAAACGTAATGATTGAGAGAATAAATTTTCTCGGGCGGGCTTTAAAAAAAATCATGCATGTCTCTAAATATTTTTGGCAAAAACTTTTTTATGAAAAAGGCGTCATTCTTTTCATAAAGAAGTTAACATAGTAACTTGTAAAAGCATTGAACTAAATAAAAGATTAAAATGAAATCTTCTATACATATTTCAATGTATCATGTCTGAAGATCATTTCTTGAACGGCCAAGTACCACGTGCGAGTTAAATTATATTCTTATTCATTTAAATTGTTTCATTGAATGAGTCACTTTAGTATTGCAAACGATCCAAAACACTTCGTAAAGCATTGATTGTTAAAAAAAATATCACATTTCTTATTTATTTCATTTCATATAATCACGTGCTCAAAATGACATTTTTCTGTTTTTTTTTATTTGCTGTAGTCATTGACTTTTTTTAAATTAAAGCCTTTATAAATGCAATGGCAACATGTTATTAAAAGCTGATTTTTTTTAGATGCTCGTGTGGATAATTATTATTTTATTTTTTTTCTGCTTACAGATTTTTGTTGACCCGCAAAACAGCATCATGTTCTGTCATTATAAGAATAAACACATTTGATCTATTACAAGAAATCTGTGCCGAATTTCGGATCAAATCTCTCCATTGATTGTTTTCAGGAGCAGATTTAGACATTTTGTGGTTCTAAAGAATACACACAACGTGGCCTTCCCTTTTAATAAATTTTTCAGCTTATTTCACATTTCAAGATATTTTTAATTTCAACTATTAATGAATTACTTTAATTGTATTTTTATTTTAGAAATTTAAAAAATATTTTTTTAATTTTTTTATGTATTGTATGACATCCATATTGGCCCTCATTATTGTCGGGTGTTTATGTATGAGGTAACAACAAACTAAATTTAATAAAGCAAATAGAAATCCGACCAAATAAACTAAGCACAACCTTATTATTATCCTAATACTTTGTAATTCATGGAATTTGTATCTATTTATCATTAAGCTATTAGCACTTTTTAAAATAGACCTGTCTACAATTCTCTCTCAGCTCAGCAACCAAGGCAACTGCTCCCTTTTTGTAAATCGATCTTCCTTTTTCTTTTGTCAAAAATCTACCTCTGATGGTCGACAAATCTGTTTACTCAAGAGCATTGAGACATAATAACTTAGAAAACGTAACATGCTAAATGGTTGTATTTTAAATATATTCCTTACGTTAAAATTCTAAATTTGTATTAATTCCCGGGAAGATTCATTTAAAGGTAAAACTGTCTCTTTCTTTCTTTGTACTTGTGTACATGAATACTATAATTCTAAAACATAATGAATAAGATCAATGAAATTTGGCTTGTGGCATAATATCAAAATTGTAAAGATGTATCAAATTTCGGATGCAATTTAATGAGAGGAAATAGTTTCAAAATACATACTGTTACGGAACTTCTTCTACCAAATCTGTAAAATCAAAGGGTTCGGTTGTAGTGGATGTATGGTGCAACACTATCAACAGATCTTAATAATAAACAACTTTATTAATACGGATACGAAAATGCAGACAAAAAATATGCAACCCAGAAGCAAAAAAGCAAAACACTGCAGTTCACATGTAGTAATCGGTAGCTAACAATAACCACAACACACAAAGCGACCAAATAGAACTAGCTCAGCAGGAGGAGAGAATCTGAGTAAGTATCCACTACGATCTCTCCAAACGTCTGCATTTCTCTACTGTCTCCTCGCCTAACATATATCCAACTGCCGACTGACAGGTTACTCCTTAAACGACTCGATACTGATTCTATAATAAACGCAAGACTTCGGTACACAACACTCAATTCACTAATCGTTTGAGTTCCACTTAAAACTTGAGCTTCACTTTACTGATCCAACTAATTTGCTGTTGACTGCTATGCGACTTTAAAACTTTCGATGATTCTCGATCTTTTACAGTTTCAGGAGCAGGGCAAATAAGGTTCTCGGACAGTCAAGCATAGCAAAGCTCTTACTAGATCTATCGCCAAAATTTTTGAAGTTACTAGTATCATCCCTTTTGTCGCCAAATGATCAACAAGTTTCTTGCCAAGCACGGAAGTCACTGATCTGCATCCAATTAACATCCGATAGAGCTGATCGTAAAACGGTCTTCCCTACGATGGAAAGGATTGTGCTGAGAAGAAACATTAAAGATTCGTAGCAATGCTTTATTCCCTTCACTATTGATTGATTGATTGATTGGTTTCAAATCTTGGGACTTATAGCTGATATGGCCTTTGTCCCCTAGTATCCAAAGCATTCCCTTCACTATTTTATGTGTTGTATTTTGTAATTTCCAGGGAAATTGAGAAAATGGTCTTCCTGCTTGTAGGTTTCAAGGGCTATTAAAATGCTTCAAGCTAAAAGTGTTCTGAAACTTCAATTTAAAGTAAGAGTAAAGAACTGTTTTTTTTTTCACAGGAACTGTTCTCCGTGCATTGACAAACCAGAAATTCTAATTTTTTTATTTCTTATTTCTAGTAATTAATGTTGCTTATTTAGCAATTAGCAACAGGTCAGCTGCTTTCCAAAATTATATTTTAATTTAAACATTCTGGACTATATTCTCTAATGTACCAGTTGCTCTTACCAATAAAAATTCTACTGAAGATAATGATGTGCAAAATCGAAGAGAACCGATTGTTTTCATTCTTTAAATAAATGAATTCTTCAAAAAATAGAACGAAATTCCTTTCTTTAATACATGCTCACTTTTTTCATTTCCAATTCAGTTACCATTAGAATTAATTAAACTTGACCCAGCAATTGGAGTGCGAAATTTTGAAATTCCATAATTTATTACAACTTGGAAGTATGAACTTGTTTATTAAGTACGTTACACATCAAATATCGCTAATATTAGGATCACCATTCACTGATATTTGCTCCAACGTGCACCATTGGAAAACAAATTCTGGGGAAAAAAGGGCTGATTAGTTTTGATACGACATGATTGTCGAAGCCAAAAATAATCAACGAAATATATTTTTTTCGTCACCTTCTGCTACCCCCCCCCCCATTTTTTTCATGCGATAGGGTCTTGAATCAATATTCAATAGTATTTTTTAAAAAAGAATTTCTCAAGCGAAAAATTCTGTTTGTGATCGAAGGAAATGCGAGATGAATGCCTAACATCGGTTACAGAACCAGAAAAAATACAATGTAACAATACATGTCGCCGTGACACAACTGTAACATGTTGTAAATATTTAACTCTATTTAATTTTTATTTTACGTATGTGTTCAATTTATGATTGTACAATATGATTTTCCGTGTCTGAATTTAAACCGTCCATCTATAACCTAGAAATTATTTGTTTTGTTTGATTTAGCTCGTCCTGTGTGGCAACAATGTATGTTTTTTTTGTTTTTTTTTGAATGTGTTTTTTCCGTTGTTAATAAAAAGCTGTGATATGGAATCAAGGTTTTTAATATCAATTTAGAATAAGGATTAATTTACATTTCTCAAATATATTACTCATCTGGGGATCTTTTTGATCATTTGAGTAAACTATAGTTGAAAGGCGTCCGCAAAGATATTTTTACTACTGTTGTTTACATTTCTGGCGTAACGCGACAGGACTATTGTTTTTGAATGCAAACATGTTTAAAACGATTAAAGGCTTCTTGAAAGAGGACTTGTTGTTTGTAGCAGAAGAAATCAGAGAGACACTGCCTGACAAGGTAAAAATTTCTGAATTAAAAGATATTATTTTGAATAGCAAAGAGTATTTGGAAGATCCAGATTTTGTGACAAATATTTTAGTAACCGCCGTGAGTCAGCGAAAACTAAAAGAAGAACAAAAACAAAAGCAAACAGAATTTGAAAAAGAGGAAAGATTAAAACGTCTAGAATATGAAGAAAATAGAAAAATAAGAGAACATGAACTGGAATTGGCGAGAATCGGAGCAACATTACCAATTGCAGGTGAATCTCAAAACACTATATCTGGCGCTAGAAAAAAATTTAATCTTCCAAAATTAGAATTTAGACAGTTTAATGGCGATATTAAAGATTGGCTACAATTTTGGAGCCAATTTCAACACATTCATGACGATGATGAAATCGCACCTGAAAATAAATTTCAGTATCTTATACAAGCTACTGTGCATGGATCACGAGCCCGAGAGGTAGTGGAGAGTTTCCCGCAACAGCAGCCAATTATGCCAAAGCAATTGAAAGCTTAAAAGCACGATTTGGCAGAGATGAACTGTTGGTTGAAGTTTATGTTCGTGAATTGTTGAAACTGATAATTTCGGTACAGAAGCATGAAAAAATATCAATGACATCTCTGTACGATAAATTGGAATCTTATCTGAGAGCCTTGGAGACTTTAGGTGTGACTACTGATAAATGTGCATCTATTCTTTACCCCATGGTGGAGTCTTGTTTTCAAGAGGACTTTTTGAAAGCATGGAATAGAAGTGCTTCTTCAGCAGCCTCAACTGATGCTAAAGAGCGTTTGACCAATTTAATGACTTTCTTTAAAGCAGAAACAGAGGGAGAAGAAAGAATTAATTTGGCTATGGCTGGTTTTGGCTTGGGTACAGATGAAAATCGACAGTCATTTAAGAAAAAAGTAAGAGATTTTCCAATGAAAAAGGTACCTACAGCTGCTAATTTATTGACTACAGCTTCAAAAGAAGTGAAAAAAGAATGTGTTTTCTGTACTGGGAAACACTCTAGCCAAGACTGTTTTCAAGCTCAGAAGATGAGTCTGGCTGAAAGGCATAATATTTTAAGAGAGAAGCAATGTTGTTTTGCTTGCTTAGCACCCAAGCATACAGCTCGTTCTTGCAAAGCGTTTTTAAGATGTGTGATATGTAGGAAAAAGCATGTCCCACTTATGTGTGAGTCTCTAGAGGCTAAGAATCAAGATTCATACATGAATGAAAATAAAAGTCCAAATGTTGAAATTAACATGGCCAACAACACTTCAAGTCCCAGGGTGTTCCTTCAAACTTTAAACTTAAAAATCGTATCTGATGACATAGAAATCCCAGTTAGAGCAATTCTTGATTCTGGGTCTCAAAAGACATATGTATTAAAAAATGTAGTTGAGAAAATGGGATATATTCCACTTAGAAAAGAAATACTGATGCACTCATTGTTTGGAGGGGTTAAATCTGAAAAGTGTGAACATTTTTGCTATAAAAAAAAACTAAGAAGTCAGGACAACAGTGTCACATGCAACATGGAAGCATTAGATCAAACATCTATATACGACAATATTGCATCAGTCACTCCAGGTTCTTGGATTTCAGAGCTTCATGAAATGCACATCAGGTTATCAGATGTAGGGGAAGAATCACAACCTATACAAGTGCTTCTTGGATCAGATGTAATAGGAAAGCTCATGACTGGTCGGCGGAGAGTTTTATCATGTGGGCTTGTTGCTATGGAGACATTACTTGGTTGGACTCTGTCAGGTAAAGCTCCTGAGAATGAAATGTCGTCATACAATGCTATGCTGGTAACCTCCCTATTGGTGAAAGAGATGGATATCTCCCAGCTGTGGAGATTGGATTCCTTGGGGATCGAAGATCCTTCAGAGCAAAAAACCAAAGAGGAGCTTCATAAAGCGTCTGTGGAGCACTTCTTAAGAACTGTCCAGGTTGATGAAGAAGAGCGATTCCTTGTCTCCCTACCGTGGCTTGACGATCATTTGCCTCTTCCAGACAACTTTAATTTGGCACTCAAAGGGTTGCAAGTGACAACTCATAAGTTAAAAAAGGAAAACTTATTTCAAGAATACAGTGAAGTCTTTAAGGAATGGGAACGTGAAGGCATAATTGAAGAAGTTCCCCAAGAAGAAATAAAGTATGCTTGTCACTATTTGCCCCATCGACATGTGGTGAAGCCGAACAGCACTACGAAAATTAGGCCAGTCTTTAACGCTTCGTCAAAACAAAAGGGAGCTGTTAGCTTGAATGACTGTCTGGAAAAGGGATTAAACTTGATTGAATTGATCCCTTCCATGTTAACAAGATTTCGACTGTATAGATTTGGCGTTTCTGCTGATATACGGAAGGCCTTCTTACAAATAAGTCTATATAAGGAGGATCGAAATTTTCTGCGTTTCTTATGGCACGGTGAAAAAGGAGAGCTCGTACACTACCGGCATTGTAGAGTGGTGTTTGGTGTTTCCAGTAGCCCATTCTTGCTAGGATCAACAATCCAATATCACTTGGAGGAAAAGTTGGAAGAAGCGAAACAAGGCCTTGGAAAATACCCTGAGAGTATTATTCAAAATTTGATGAACAGCTTTTACGTGGATAATTGCTTGGCAAGTGTCGAAACCCAATCAGAACTAGAAAAATTTATTGACGTAGCCACAGAGATCATGGCTGAAAGAAAATTCGACTTACGAGGGTGGGAGCACTCCAGCCCATCTCATCCTGTAACAAGTCCTACAATCATCCTGGGAATGATTTGGGACAGACATTGTGATACTCTATCAATAAATATTCCCGATTTGAGAGAACTAAAGGAAGAGATAATCACGAAAAGAAATATTCTTGCTGCTTCACACAAAGTCTTTGATCCGTTGGGGATCACTAGTCCCGTGTTGCTACTACCAAAATTCTGGCTACAAAATTTGTGGAAATCTAAAATCGGTTGGGATGAAGAAGTAGATCTGAAAACACGTCAAGACTTTCTGAAGTGGCTAAAGGAGCTGGAATATTTGAAGCATGTTAAAGTACCAAGATGGTTGCACTGTGATAGAAGATTTGAACATATTTCATTGCATTTTTTTTGTGACGCAAGCAAACTTGCCTATTCTGCTGCTGTTTTCCTACGAGTTGATATTGGAAATACTGTACATGTACAATTGGTACAAAGTAAAACTAGAATTGCCCCTTGTGGTAAAAAGGAAACAACAATTGCAAGACTGGAACTTCTTGGTGCTGCTATATCCGCTCGTCTTTCCTCCACTGTCTTGAAAGAATTTCCAACAGACAATGTTTATTTCTGGACAGACTCTACTACAGTACTAGCTTGGTTAAAGAGAGAAGAACCTTGGGGTGTATTTGTTCACAACCGTGTTCAAGAAATTCGAAAGCTGACACCAGTCAAAGCTTGGAGACACGTACCTGCATCACTGAATCCTGCACACTGTCCGAGTAGAGGGTGTTCAGCTAAGCAGCTTTGCAATTCCAAATGGTGGGAAGGGCCCAGTTGGTTGTATCTATCGCCTCATGAATGGCCTGTTAGCGATGTGGTAGTTGATGTCAGTGAGGAAGAAGTGAATAAAGAGAGAAGAGCTATCGTGACCTCTATGGTGAACATTCAAACAACAGATATTATGAGTGATTATTTTTCCACCTATAGTAGAAACATCAGAGTGGTGGCATGGATTCTACGTTTTATTCATAATATTTCAAATGCAACCAAGTTAAAAGGAAGCTTAGTCTATGAAGAATTCAGAAAGGCAGAGGTTCTCTATCTCAAGTCCATGCAGTCAAATGCCTTTCAAGATGAAAGACTTCTCGCTAAAATGCAAGCATTTAAAGGTGAAGATGGACTTCTGAGAATAAGAACCAAACTTGCAGATAGTTGTGAGAAGGAAGATTTCAAGTTTCCAATTCTCTTACCTGCTAATGATGTTGTAGTGAAATTGATTCGAGAAGAGCATATAAAAGCAATGCATGCAGGCTCTTCAATATTACTTGCCAGGCTTAGAGAGAGATTTTGGATAATTAGAGCCAGAAGATTAGTAAAGCAGGTTATTTCTGAGTGTGTGATTTGCAAGCGTTATAAAGCTAAACATGTTGAAGTACCGTTCGCTCCATTGCCTAGAGATAGAGTTACTCAGACAAAGGTATTTGAAGTAACAGGTGTAGACTATGCAGGTCCTCTTTATCTTAAGTCGCAAGGAAAGGCCTGGATAGTTTTATTCACTTGTGCTGTCTACCGAGCGGTGCATTTTGAATTAGTTCGGTCACTCACTACTGATACCTTTATTCAAGCCTTAAGACGGTTCATTGCTAGAAGAGGCAGGATTTCAGTACTTTACAGTGACAACGGTACTAACTTTGTTGGAACAAGTAATGCATTGCAAACATTAGATTGGGATAAAATTGCTGCATACTCTACTGCTCAGAAAATCTTATGGAAATTTATCCCACCCACAGCAGCATGGTGGGGTGGATGGTGGGAACGTATTGTGAGAATGCTCAAAGAGCTTCTGCGTCGAGTGTTAGGAAAATCTATTGTAAATTATGAAGAGCTCCTAACCATCTTATGTGACTGCGAGTCAATAATCAATGCTAGGCCATTGACATATATACAAGATGATCCAAATGAATTGCTACCTTTGACCCCAGCAATGTTTCTTCATGGAAACAGCAACCATGAAACGCCAGATTTAGATAAAGTAGATCGATCTTCGTTGGTAAAACGCACAAAATACTTGCAGAAGTTGCGTGAAGATCTTAGACAAAGATTTAGAAATGAATATCTTGCTCTTCTGGTCCACAGAGGGACAAGGAGAAGTGATGTTCTAGAAGTGGGAGATGTTGTGCTCATAGGGCATGACAATATTCGACGTATTGACTGGCCTCTTGGTGTTATCTTGGAAGTTTATCCTGGCAAAGATGGTGTTCCTAGAGTTGCGAGAATTAGAACCTCCCATGGTGAGAGGATCCGTCCCTTCCAAAGACTTTATCCACTGGAAGTGTCAGCTAAAACTGAAATTAGTGTTTTGAAGGCTTCAGGGCAAAGTGGCTTACCTGTTGAGAAGAGTCCTGATTCACCTGCTGACCATATTCCCAATTCTCCTATTGAAGGAGCTGATAATTCTGAGGAGATACACCATACCAAAACCAGATTGGGAAGAACCATAAAAATTCCTCACAAATTGGACTTGTAATTTCCTTTTAATTTGTTTTAGATTGCAAAGTTCAATTTGTAACCTTTCACTTTGCAAGGTGGGAGTATGTAACATGTTGTAAATATTTAACTCTATTTAATTTTTATTTTACGTATGTGTTCAATTTATGATTGTACAATATGATTTTCCGTGTCTGAATTTAAACCGTCCATCTATAACCTAGAAATTATTTGTTTTGTTTGATTTAGCTCGTCCTGTGTGGCAACAATGTATGTTTTTTTTGTTTTTTTTAATGTGTTTTTTCCGTTGTTAATAAAAAGCTGTGATATGGAATCAAGGTTTTTAATATCAATTTAGAATAAGGATTAATTTACATTTCTCGAATATATTACTCATCTGGGGATCTTTTTGATCATTTGAGTCAACTATAGTTGAAAGGCGTCCGCAAAGATATTTTTACTACTGTTGTTTACAACAACTGAAAATCATCGCAAAGCATATCAGTGCACCCTACAATCCAGTTTCAGAAATCTAAAAATGGATTGTAGTACTAAAAATGGATTGTAAAGTGCACTTTAGAGCATGAATTAATCGGATTTGATTTCATTAAAATATGGAAGACATAAAAAAATGGAGGATATGTTTATTTTTTATAAAGCAAGAAATCAAAAGCATTTTATGTGCATTCATATATTACCATAAATTTTAAACTTTTTAAAAAATGAACACAACACCAGTAACTTTATATTCATACATGGAGTGAGCACAGTGCCTAAATAAACTAAAATATGTTGAAGAAAATGATAAACTAATGCGTAAACGATTTATAGCCTTCACTAAAGCAAAGCAAATTTAAATCTTCCGCTACTATTAACATTTTTGAGTATAATTAATTTGTCTTCGTGCATTTATGTTGTATATTCTACTTCCTTTCAAATTCTTTGTTGAATATGCACGCAGCTGCTGTTTTTTGCTCAGCAAATGCCCTGCGCAAAATAAGTGTTTTTAACAAAGTTATGTTTTTTTTT
>JAOUZG010044845.1:450354-499247 GCA_026289955.1 Argiope argentata
ACCTTAATTGTGGTATAAAAGTTTACACAATTCCCCTATCGTAAGATCTTGTGTTCCATAGAGAACTTCAAAATGTGATAACTTTATAGCTTAGAACAGTTTCTACTAAAAATCAAGGCAAATACACTTTCTTACAGATGTACAGAAAGTTTGCTATCTATGTACTTATAGTTTAACTAATTGCTACTTCAAAATGAGGCAACCCCCCCCCCTTCCCCCCAAAAAAAAGAATGAGGTACTATTATATCAACTGGCATATATACACAGCTGTTTTATTGACTGCATTTTTGGGCTTCATTAATGACATTATTAATTTTGAAATCACACTGGCACGTTCTAGCAATGGTGTGAGGATATAAATTGCTACTTGGTTTCAACAAATCTAAACCTAATAAAATTAAAATGCAAAAGTGCTTGGCCATTACAACTTTAATTTTGTCTTTGACAACTTAAAAGCAAATTTAATTTATAAATAATTAATTAAAGAATAAATTAATGAAACAAAAATTATAATCCTAATTTTAAAATTTTTATTGATTAAAAACTTTAAAAAACAATTCTTCTCACATTTGCGACTTTTATTATTTTTACATTTCTAAAAATGGTGTAGTTTTAAAAATCGTATTTAATTTGAATTATTTGCAATTTTGATGTTTAATAGAAACTGATTTCCAGAGGAGAGGAATTAAAAACTGATCATAAAAGTAACTAGTAAAATTTAGCCTAGCAGATCTAAAAAACTTAACCAATTACAAATGCTTTAGAGATAATTAATCAAATTGCAGATCACTTCATTTTTCTAGACATCAGTTTGGTTCAATTTTCAGTTCTTATTTTCCTGAGATATATAAACACCAAAAATAAGGAAATGCTGAATGAAATATCTGTTACATTTATACATAGTAACAACATGACATGCAGGTAATTTGTTTTGCATTTAAAAAGAACATTAAGTTTGAAAACAGCATGTCTAATTAGAATTCTATTATTATGTTCTGAAAGTTTATACTTGTAACAAATGCATAGAAATAGTATGCTTAAGATTTGTTAAATATTCTTTTTAAATATTATGAATGTTAGACACATTTTTTAACAAAAAAATTATGGCTAAACAGTGGTATTCAACTGAGCTTAATGGGTACTTTTCTGTTAGCTGGGTACAAATATCACCAATTGGGAACCAAATGCGAGTCGAGTCACCAAGAGAAGGAAATGACAAAACAGTCAATGGAATTCTACATTATTTGACGATTTTTCACTTGTGCCTAGCTAAAGGGAAAGTACCATTTAATGTTTTATCCCTAAATTGTAATAAAATGCCAATTACAATTTATATTTGCAATGAATGAAGCTTATTCTCACTTACCTTTATTTTTTGAATTCTACAAAACATGAAAATTATAGGTAAGATTATTACTAAAAATTGACATACTTTAAAATATCAGAATAATGTAATAAAGGTTATCCAAGTACAAGGAGCATCTAAAAAAAAATCTTAAATTAAAAGATAAGGTATGTAGAAATTAATACACAATTTTCAGTTAATAATAAATTTCATTTATTAAAATCCTTTTAGAGAAAAAAAAGAAAGACTAAAAATTGAAAGTATTCATACATCTTCCATTCTTATTTATTTTTAATATAATGGAAAAGAGGAATCTATTTCATGATGCCAAGCATGAAGGCCACCAATTACATCATGCCAAGTACAAGTTGGAATAAGTTTTCTCAGTGTAAGAGTAGCTTTTTGTGAATCATTACCACGTCTACAAATGATATAATTTTCATCATATCCAGTCTCTTTTATTAAATTTTTCAACTCTATTAATGAATTCTCTAGTTCAAGTTTATCAATAGGTATATTTATCGATTTGGATAAACTGCATATTTTAAACTCGTTAATAGGACGGACATCTAACAATATGCATTTAGAATCTTCATCACAAATTTGCTTTAGTTTCTTACAAGAAATTCTGTCGGTATCTGGCAAAAGCGACAAATTAAAATCTTTATCAGTTGCTGGCCTATTACAAAACAATTCATAATCAACCAGTTTTTTAATTGCTGGTTCTTTTCCGCATACATCACATTCACTTTTTTTACTCCGTAATTTAAGAACTCTGAAGTCCCCACTAAGACCATCAAAAAGCAACATTTTTTTATAATAGGAAGGATGGCAACCAGCAGCTATTTTTATTACTTCTAAAGCTTGTAAGGAACCAATTACACCAGTAATAACACCCAATACACCACCATCTGAGCAGTTTGTGACTGTATCAGCAGCAGGAGGTTTAGGAAATAAACAACGGTAACAAGGACCATCTAAATAATTGTAAACAGTCAATTGGCCTTCAAATCTTAAAGCTGAACCAGAAACCAGATGTTTTTTAAAAAGGACAGCAACATCGTTCAACAAATATCTAGTAGGTACATTATCCGAACAATCAAGGATAATACTATAAGGTTTAATTATTTCTTCCACATTTGTAGAATTAAGTAACACAGAATAAGCACAGCACTTTGTGTCCGGATTGATTTCTTTAATGGCCCGCTGCAGAGATTTGCTTTTTTCTTCACCTATAGAGTTCATTGTATGAGCTATTTGGCGATGTAAATTATTTATTTCTACTACATCGTGGTCAACGATACCTATTTCACCAATTCCAGCTGCAGCTAAGTATAATCCAGCAGGACATCCTAGGCCACCAGCTCCAACAATCAAGACAGAAGTCTGTTTTAAAGAAATTTGTCCAGAAACTCCTATTTCGGGCAAAATAAGCTGCCGACTGTACCGTGATATCTCTTGTGAAGAAAGGAAATATTTTTTTTCGATAGTGTTTAATGTTTCACATAAATTATTTTTATTTTCTAAAAGCGCTTTTAACCGAATAATTTCAGCATCTCGTTGTTTGATTATTTCTTTTAAACTCTTTACATCTTCCTCCATTTAAACTGCTATAAATCCACTTGAACGAGATATTTAGCAAGAAAGTAAGTAACTTAAAAAAAAACGTGACTTACACTCGTAATAAAACCTAAACATTATTCCCGTTACAGTTACAGAACTGTAAGAATTCTCAGGAAATCAGCTGTTTCGATTTAAATAGCTGGTTTGGGTTTGAGAGTTTCGAGATACATGTTTAGCGCGGCAGCTCTCTTGCAGGCGTGCCCGAAAAATTCCCACCAAGTGATTTGCGTGAAGGTTTCAGTGCATCTTTCAACTTAAAAAGTTTCATCTCTCCAATTATCTTTAAGCAAAAAGTGACATCATCAACTGGAATACTATTTTATTTATTTTCTTAAGATGAAGTTTGCTTTCTATCGGTATGAATTGAAATTATTCTTGTTATTTTATTTGTATTCATATCTTTTTAGAATTTATGCATTTATTACTTCATTTTATTCGGAAACTGCTAATAATTTACCGTGCGGGATTAGAAAATTAATCTGTTCTAATGTTTTAAATGCACATGTGTCGTATTCATGGGTCTTTCTGACTTTTAAATTACGCCGGTCTCGCCCATTTCATCCGTGCGATGAAATGTATTGCACGGTCTACTTTTTATTAAATATGTTCAAAACAGGTTAGATATGCATAAAATAAGTTGTTCGGTTTAGCAATGTGTGGCCAAACTTAGTTAACTATACATTTTTCTTCTTTTTTTGTAATGTATTTCAGAAGGTAGATATATAATTTATTATAGTTATGAGTCATGGATTTTTAAACCAGTTCTCTAACATTGAAGTTTATAAATTTTAATCTATGAGCAAACTCTGAAATTTTTGTAAAGTATATATACGATGTATTTCAGTCCTTTTTCATAAAGAATATAAATATTATTTAACAATTTATTGCTAAAATTCCTACTTGCCCTGCCTTCGATACCATGTGCGGAAAGTATGTCGGCATTTATATTGGAAACCAAATGTAATTCTTTTTCCATTTATAAGCTTTATTATTTTTTTATTTGATGCTCAGACTTTATATATAAGTTATATCTAATAGGAAAAATAACTTTGTGTACTTTTGAAGCTATTTCTTTCATGAACTGGGGAATTTTAAAGTATTTTTGATTTAGCGCGATACATTTTTAGTGTTCATCCAATAGAATTAATTAATATTGAATTTGATGTCATTTGTTTTTAATTACATGAATGCATTTTATTACTTTATATAGATAGATGCTACTTTGAAAATTATTAAAATACATTCATATATATTTTTGATGTTCTACAATTGTAAAAATGCATTCATTTAAGTACTTGACTTTTAAATCAAATATTTTTATATTTAATCATATTTTTTAAATAACAATTCCCTATTAAGCAGTTGATATTATCTGATTAATAATAATTATTAGATAATTATCATATCCAATAATTTCTTTCATGCTCTTGCCTATTTGAAAATTTTGCATTGTATCTTTTGGTATTAAATATTAATATTAAAATTAAAGTTATTCATGATAGAAATAGAATATCTCGAAAGCTAGAAGCTTTTTGTTCAGCTTTTATTAAGAATGTAAATTACTTAATCTAAATTGTTTTAATAGAGCTAAAATATTTGGCATTTGTTAATACACAAAAAGTTAAAAATTTGATTTAAAAACTTGCTTTAAAAATATTCATTAGAAAATTATTTGTGGGATTTTCATATTTAATTTGATGGCATTTCTAAGGAGTTAATTTAATTTTAACTTTAGAAAACTATTTAAAGAAAAAAATTCTTTAAAAAACTTATTATATTATGATAAATATCTCATTTTTATTTTGATGTTTAAAAATTGTGTAAAATTTGTGCTTTGTTTGTAGTGTTTTAATTTACTTATGAAAAAAGTATAACGATGTTCACTATTAAATAAAAATAATTTTAAAATAGGGTTTTATATATGTATTACCTACTGATTAAACTGTATTACAATTTAAAAGAAACTAAATTCATCTATTTCATTAAAAAAATTTAATAATTATATTTTTTTAAGTATCAAATGCATTCTAATTTATTTATTTTTTATTTACTTAGGCATTCCAAGATTGAGTATCAGTGAATTGAATTTTGAAGATACTCAAAATGCTGACTACAAGTCGGTAGATCCCAAGATGTTGGTTTCAGAGTTTAGTACTTGAAATCCTTATCTGAATATATATATACATATTGAATAAGAATTTTAAGAAACATTCAATATGTATCATAGCCTTTATCATCCATCGTGGTTGGTGACCAATCAAGCTGCGAAGACACCATTTCTTTTAACATACAGTGATGTATCATTCATTCCTATAGATCATTTAACTGCTTTTATGCCAGCATCTTTACAACAGCAGCAACCTGTCTTTGCAACATCGCAGATTGCTCTCGATATTTCAAATATGAAAAGGGTATCAATGAATATGTTGATGCACAATATGGAATCTGCTAACAGTTACATGCCTTTTCTCAGGAGGCGGAACTTTAATCCTCCTTTATTAGATAGACAGTTTTCTAAAGAAAGTTTGGTTGAATCAGCTGGTGGCGATAGTGGTGTTTCCAGTTCCCGTTCCTCCACTCCATCTTCTGTTGAAACATCAAGTAGCACAGAACCCAAAATTGTAGGCCTAATGAATAACGGACTGCCATCTAATTCGTTACGTCCTCGGTAAGTATTAATATTTTTTTAAATAATGCACACAATAGAAGTATACAATTCTTGCCTTTTTAGCTTTCCGTAAATAAAAGAATTATATTAAATGAAGCAAGTTGGCAATTAAGTAATTTAAATATATATGTACTAATTATATTGCTGATGAACAATTGAATTTTTAATCTCCCTATTTGACTTTTATAAGAAGTTGATTTTAACATTTATATCTGCCTTCCCTCCCTCCTTCCATCCATTTCATTTTATGGTTTTAATTAAAAGGAAAAATTTTGAATTTATATATTTGTTTTAAATATTCTGTTTAGATAATTATTAAAGATATTCTTATCTTATTCATTACTCGTGTCTACTTGTGGTTTTTTTTTAAAATCTTAATTTAGAAGGTTTGTTTTATATCTATCTCCTAATTATGTAAATTTTTTAAATTATGGAACTCTTTAGAAATCCATTGCTTTCATTACCTATTTGTCCTTCTCTCATTCTTTTATAATTGTTTTAAAGAATGAATTCTATTGTATAATTCTATTTAAATTATAAGGACTTATAATAAGCTATTGTTCAAATCACTCTTAACTTTTTTTTAATTGTCCTATTTTTTTATAACTTTTTATTTTAATAATAAAATAACTAATTGAATTATTCTGTTTGAAAAATAGAATCTAAAATAATGATTTGAAGTTTTATTTGAAGAAATATTTCTTTATAATTAAGGTATTTTTTGAGTAAGTTATTTATGAATTATTTATGTTTGCATCTATTTGTTCTAATAAAACTTTTAAACTAACGTACTTATGTATTTTACAGGAGAAAATTTGATCATGCTAACAGTTCTCAGAGACAGAATGTTCATCGACGTTTCCAGAATCAGAAGCGTTTTCCACAGAATTCTAAAGCTCCACATGGACACATTCCATCAAGAAAAATTCCTCAGCATCCTAAAGATGAATGGTATAATGTGAGTTAACTTATAATCCTATTTCTTCTGTAATTACTCATATTCATTACATCAGCCTATTTGTTATTTGTTAATATATGAACTGTATTAATTAAAGAATACTTTGTCCAAGTTTTGTTAAATTTATGGGAGTGAGATCAGCTTCAAATTGTGATAAAGCATGGATATTAACTTTAAACTGTCCTCGGGTCTGTGTGTTAAAGTGATTCTGGTCGGTTGACTTCAATATGATATTCTAGTAAAATTAATACAATTATCTGTCTTATTGATTTTCTTTCCCCTTCTTTTAAGTTTAAAAAAAATCATTTCAAACCTAAAGCATATTACTTTTTTTTTACATATCTGTTGATTAAATGCTGTAATTTTAAACATATGAATTGTATTAAATTTGTATTAATGCCTTATTAAATTCTGCAGGTTTCTGTTGGTATTTGGAGCCATTATATGAACACCAGACAAAAAGAAGAAATGTATATTAAGAAAATGAATCTTCGTACTGCCGTACATGTACTTCTTGGGCAAATCTTTCCAAGTAAATGCATATTGCTATTTCTGTTCAAACATTTTTCTTCATTCTACATTGGTTCTGTCTAATATACTACTATATATATAATCTTTCTGTTTTATTTATAAATTTACTAATTATATTTTAAATCTACAATGGGGCATGATCTGTTGAAAATGGCTTGAAAGTTTAAAAACAATTTGTTCAAAAGGCATTGCTACAGCCCTCTTCAGAAATTAATTTATGAAAACATAGTAACAAGAATTATTTTTTCTTAAATTGTATTATTTGTTTGTTATACAACATAGTGACGTAAGATATTTCTAGAATTGTGTATGATCTTTGGTACTGCAGAAATGAGAAAAAAAGCCTCAATTGAAATTAAAAGCTTTTGATATGCTTTAAAATTAAAGAGTAAGTGCAATAAATGTGCAATGAAATTAACTTTAAGCTTTTTTTTCTGTCTAAAAATATTATGAATACTTTGGAATAAATTTATTGGGCCACTCTTGATCTACAATTTTAAAAAATGGTGCATTTATTATATTGTATATTTGTACTTTTTAAGATTAATGCCAATGTAAATAGTAATTAAATAATGTGCTATATAATCTGCAAGCCTGCAAATGTTGGTTGAATCCCATCATGTGCATAAAGCTTAAAGGGATTAAATATAAATTCATTGAATGTCTTGAAATTTTATTCTTGTTAAATTATTCAGCTTTACATATACTTTAATTTTTTTTAAAAAAAAAGGTGAATGATTTATTTTAAGTGAGTTTTTGATTTTTATTTTGCCATTAAAAAAAATATGTGTTCACCATGAGCAGCCAAATTGTGACAAATACCACTCCCTGGAATTGTTTAGGGGGGATGGTAATGTATTATTTTTACTGAAAAATGAAGGTAATGATTAAAATTCAGTATTTATTGTTTCTACAAATTTCGAACATCTTTGAACATCTATGAAGAAAAACAATCTAGGTATTAATATCGATAGTATTGTAAACTGTTTTATAGAACCCTCCATTTTTTTAATTACTATATAATGTTTAAATGTCGATATACTATAATTTGATTTTTGTTGTAAAATTTTGAAACTTATATATATAATATAGTAGTGTACAGCTCCTTGTAAAGTTATGAAATATTTAAAAAGGTCTTTTGGGTTAAGCTTATTATCGTAAAATATGATAGGTTGTTTTTTTTATTTCGTTAGTTTCAAAATTTACAAACTTTCATTTGAGTTAGGGGAAGCTTTATACTGATATTTTTTAATAAAATTTTGATGCCATTTTTGTTTGCATTACATTAACGAATTTTATTTATGCAAAATAGTAAATATCTTGTTGTTTTTTAATCATCCTGAAAAGCAATTTTAAAATCAAATTTAAAATATATCTTTAAAAAATTCTTTTAATTTAATCAAACATATTTGTTAAATTAATTTTTCTTTTTAGATTGTGGCTTGAGAGTTGTTGGGTCTTCTGTGAATGGCCTTGGTACTAACAATAGTGATGTTGATATGTGTCTTGTCCTTGCTTCACCTGTAGAGGTAATACTTTCTTGTAATACTTATCTTTTTAGAACAAAATGTTTATTGCATTCAATGCTCTTTTTATTTACTATGCTTTTGAATTTTCAATTTATAGCAGAAAAAAATATTTATTAAAATTATCTGATTCAATTTTTCTAAGATGCAGGTTTATCCTATGCAATGATTGGTTAAAATGGGAAAACCATAATTCTTTTAGATAAAATTTCAATAAATGACATTTCTTAAGTCATTTTCTTTTACTATTCACTTTTGATAGAAACTGATGTTTGCTTTTGTTAGCAGTAGTTTGCTTTTTCTATTCACTTTTGTTTGGCGATGCCAAATTTGTAAGTGTTGCCAATGAGTTGCTAAACCACCAATATGATAAAAAACCCTATTTTAAAAATTGTTCAAACCTTGACTATCGTCCACCATTTTGTTGGTTTTGTTGTCATTGACGGTTTATCGCCAAATTTGAATCCTTTGCCAATAAAATACTAAACCGTTGCTGTTGATGGTCTAATGTGTTAGTACCACACTTTTTTACCCTTATACAAGGCATTAAATCTTTTGATCATGAATTTGACCATGATATTCAGCTTTTAAATTCTCCAAGAATTTATCAAAGTGTTCAACAATCAAAGAATACTCGATAGTATAGAACAAAATTAAAATTATTTCATATCCAACATTTTTTTATTGTAAAAAGTAATTTTAGCGTAAAATATGATTAACTTTTTATCTGAAACTTTAAATCTGAATGGCTATAACTTTCAAACAATTTATCTTCATAAATTTAATTTTTTTATTTGAATGGTTTTCTAATTGAAATAAGAATATAAATTGAAACAGGCTTTTTTTAAAGTTCATATACAGCTAATTCCCTCTACATCAATAAATCAAATTGATGATTGTTAACAATATATGTAACTCTCAAATACTTTATACTTTTAAAATATAAAAGGAAAATATTTTCTCCTAGTATCAAATGTGAAGCCCATAATTTTTACATTTCCATGTTGTTATAAGGAGAACAAAAATAAATCCATGTGCTTTTTTAAAGAAAAAATTGGTAATGCAAGGGGAAAGCGAAACATTATAAAATTGTGATGGATCCGAAATTTTCGGATCAATTAATAATCTAAGATTATTGCTTTACTTTATGTTTACTGTTTGATGGCATTAAAAAAATGTTTTGACTGTAATCTTTTTCATATGACTGCAGGAAATTTTAAAATACAAGTAGGAATACAAATGGATTTTAAAAATTGCTACCACATTGATAAATTTGTCCCAATTGGCAATGTAATATATGATAAAATACTTTTGAAAAGCTGAATTGAAAACAATATTTTTTTCAAAGTTTAAGAATACACCAAGAAAAATGTCAATGAATAATTTAAAGACTTAGCATTATCTTGTACCCGAGAACTAACTATAAATCGCATTATTTCTAAATCGGCAGCATTTATTCAATAACTTATTGAATTTTGAATCATTTATTATAAAAATTGCTGGTAACATTTTACAGAAATGTGTATGTCTCTGAAAAAGGTAAAAAGATGGTATAAAAATATTTCTTGTGAGGATAATTTTATCTGAAGTTCTAGTGGCAAATATCAATTTTTAATTAATTGGAATATTTAATTTTTACGTTTTAAAAAAATCGATCAATTTTTTTTCCCTTTAAAAGAAAGTGTAAAATTTTCTTTAATTTGGTCCAATTGTTTAAGGGGAAAGGAGATCCATATATCATTCCAATCACTATCATGAGTATTAAGATAAGTCATTTTGTAAAAAAAAATATTGCATAGATTAGTTTCTTCTATTTGTATTGCAATTATTAATAAATGCTGCATACGAAAAATTAGAGTCTAATACCTGCTTTAGAATTACTAATGTAATACAATTATTTTAATATAATGGAATTTCAAAAAAAAAAAAAAATCATGGTAACCATTTCAACAAAATAAGCAAAATTAAAGAATTTTATAAATGTTACATAAGTACAAGTTAATTTTTTTAAAAATAAGTTGCTATATTTTTATGTTGCAATAATTAAAATAGGCTTCATTTTGAGCTGTTAAAAAAATGTTACCTGCTCACCACTGAAAAGCTCAATATATATATTTTTAAAATTTTCTGTTTAAATCTAAGTTATTTATGTAAAGATTTAAACTCTAAAATATTTTTCAAACTTTATTCATTGTTCATTTAAAAATGTCTTGAGTGCCTCTTTCACAGCAACTAAACAATTACTATGAATTTATTTGTTTGTTTTCCTTCTACTTCTTGTATATTAATTTTTTTATCCCTCTGTCCTTTTTTCTGTGTTTCTAAGCTATCTTCATAATTGCCATCTAAGAAATGTGTAATATTGCAATTTTTTTACATATATTCATAAAGCATAAAGTTCTTTTCATTGAAATACTTTCTTTTGAATTGTTGATTTTAAGAAATTACATCAAATTAGAAATGATTTTGAAACGAGTTACTTTTAAAGCCTCTTATTTAAAAGTAACATGAAGTCTAAATTTCAATAAATAGAAGTTGAATGTATATATATCTAGTTGGATAAGCTATTTAAAATATACTAATCAAATTCCTTATTAGATTTAAATTTCTTATTGCAGATATTTATTTTTATAAGAAATACGGACATTTAAAAAGCAAAGCAATTAAATTATTGAACTGATTTTCTCTTTTCTGATAACCTGTGAATGACTTTATGAAATTTTCTCTCTTCCTTTGAAACATTTTCGTCTGTTAATTGAAGCCTTATACTTTCAGAAGCTGGTATTTGGCATCGGTTACGGAAAATTTTTATTCATTGTTAATTTTCTTGTATAAAAACACATATGAATTTTCCAAAATTTTGAAGGACAAAAACAAACTTATCTAAAGTTGCAAGATTAAAACATGTATAAAATGAATTGTATTTCATTGCATTTTCATGTAATTTGTACAGTGTTTTTCTTTACATTGTTTGTTAACTTTAATATATAGTATTAAATAAAGTGTCACACATTAAAAATAATTTCTAATATAATCAATTGTCTAAATTTTCCTATGAACTAGATCTCATATTGTCTGTTTATTTTTTATAATTGGGAGTTTTTCTAGTCTTTTTTGGTTAGTAATCCTATATTTCTTTTGTATTGTTATTTTTTTTAGATTGATCAACAAACAGAAGCAATGCAGCTTCTTCAGTGTGCTCAAAAACTTCTAAATCATTGTTGTAAGTAAAAATTTGATTTTATAATTAATGAATAGGTCTAAAAATTAGATTACATATGATTATTCTATTTTTAAATTTGTTAAAATGTCATTTATATAATTTTAAAAAGATAATAATTAACCATTCTAATAAAATCTTTAACTTGTATATGGTGCTGAATTAAGATTATCAGACGATATTTTAGGATATTACTTTTTAATATTGTAAAATATTTTTGGCTTTTCAATACATTGATGTCTGTGTACTTCATCTGACTATTTTACACCTTTATTTTTTTATATCCTAGTAGCTAAAACTTTTCAACTGTAAGAAACAATGCTAGATTGTTATTGATAGTTTTCCTTTACTAGAGGAAGAAAAAATTCATTTTCTAATCAAAAAGGCTGAACTATATGCTGATAATATAGTGGTAATGAAATAAATCAGGTGATGATCATTAATATTACACATTACAGAAGGTAGTGTTTTAAATTTTGTTGATTACATAAAATTACAAATTTTTTTTTCTTTATTTATGCAAGAATTTTAATTTTTTGATTTAAACTAAAAATAGCAAGTGTAAAATCAATTGCATGAAGATTGCATTCATTTTTTGTTTTCATTGCAGAGAAGTTTCAAAATTTTTATAAACTAATATATTTATATATATTTTAAATGAACAGGGCAATTTAAATCTTTTAGTTATTTTTCCCCATTTAAAAAATGCTGATCTTTGCAGTTTGCAAGAATAAAAAATAATCATAGCTTCTGAAAACAAAGCAATACCATATAAATGATTTGCTTGATGATTTGAGAGGAGATTTTTTTTATAATTCAAAAATTTACCTCTTTTCTATTTTCACTCATCCCCTCCCCTACCACCACCACCTTAAGATTCGTCCAGTTTCAATTTGGGAGACAGTTGTCCTATTTAAGCAAGAATTTTCCTGAATCTTGGCTAATGAACATGAGCAAGACATTTGTAACTGTGAAGGAATGTAATGTATTTCTGTAGAATCAGTGTAATAGAGTTAAAATATATTACACTTAAATTTATTAAAGGATTTGCTTATTATTTGAAAAAAATGTCAGCTTATTCAAAGATTAGATTTTAAAATTTTGTGTTGTACAAAATCTCTCCCAGAACTGAACTTGGCTTGCTATCCTGCCTCGGCAACAGCAACACATTATTATACATAAGCTATGCAAAATGTTTGAAAGCTATTTTCTCGAAATAAACTGGCTATTGTGCTTTCATATTTTTGCGAGTGATCATTCTAAATGTTTAATTACTGTTACATTAAATTTAATCCAAACTCGTTTTAATCTCGTGCCCTATGCTGCTGCTATACTAAATCTATACCAAAGACATTTCAACCTTTTGCCTCTTAGTATCTAAAAGGACTACAGGAAAAGATGTCAAATCGAAAAGGTTTAATGTCTGAAAATTATTTCGAATTTTTTAGATAAGCAACAATAATTTAAAGCTAATTTTTTAAAGAGTATTGAAACTTGATGCATCACATTTCTTTTATTTCATTCACTGATATATTGAAAATATTTTTATTAAAAGTGAAATAGTTAAAAATTGTCTGCTCAGCTATACAGAAATGCTGTGTCTTATTTGTTAGATTTTCTTGTATCTTGAATATACATACAGGGAAAAAACAATGAATATTTTCTCCAGTTTTGAGTGGCAAGCCTGTATATGCAGAACTAATTGCATCTATAAGTATTATGAATTTCGAATCTAAAAACATTAGTAAAAAAGACCATCAGATGGGAAAGAGAAATTATATTCCTTCTACAAATTAACATTTTTCAAGCAAAGTTTTAAAAATTAAGGAACTGCCTTGAAAATGATTCTTATTCCTAGGGTTGGTTAAAATATCTAACATAGTTTATTTTTATGCTTGAAAAGTAATTTTCTTCTGAAATTGCGATTTTGTTTATTTCCAAAGGGGGGTGGGTGATGGATTTGTTTTTGTACAAATTGATCTTTATTCTTAGTCTAATTCTCGAATTGTTTCTCTTTCAATCAGCATTCTATATTTTTTTAAAATGTTAATTTTAAAAAGTTATTGTAAATTTTACTATGGAGAATTTAATATCCTTAAAAAATATTAATTTATGCAATATTGTTAGATTTCAGATAAATAGTTTCTGCCTATTTTACAGATTTTATTTAATTTGGTTATGTTTTATTTGTTTTTCAGTATAGAAATGGTTAAGTTTCATTTCCCCCTCATTGCTTATGTAAAGAGTAATCATTTAATGCATATTTCAAATATATTTATTATTTGACATTTATTTTTTCTTTGTGCAAGATGTGAATAAGTTATTTCATCAATAAATGTAAAAATGTATCGATTTATTTTATGTTACTGGTATTATAATGCATAAATCTAATAAAGGAATATTCTTCCCTTACTAACTTGTTGTTTATTCATAATATTACATTTTTTAAAAAAAATTGAACTCTTCTCTACCTTTTTAGCATTTGTGAAAAGTACAGATCTGATCACAGCAAAAGTACCAATTCTGAAGTTCACAGAAAAGTATAAGTAAGTTTTCTATGTGTATGTTTCCATTTTGCTTTTACTGTTCTATATTATATTGTAGATAACTTTGAACTCGGTTATAAGATTTTTTGTAGAAGTTTAGGAGAATGTCTTACTTTCCATTGGCTTTTTTTAAATGGAGGTGTGGACTGAATTTCCTCCTCCATTGTTTAAAAATTGTATTGAGTTGACAACTAAGTAATTGCAGATTTTAGTTAAGAATGAAAACTTAAAATTTTTTCTAAAGTATAGAACTGTGTTCAATTAGGTACTGTCTATTTTTGTCAATGATCTTTTGTCATCATTCAGGAATTTCATAATTCCATGCTAGTAAAATTACTGAATTTTGTTATCAAATTAAAATTCAGTGTTTTAAATATCATTAGCATCATTAAAAATTTTACCTTTTTAAGGTGATTGGAATAAAACAAAATGAATAGTAGTCTGAAGGTACAAGGTCAATGTTATATGGCAGATGGGATAACACATCCCAATTCAGATCCAATAATTTTTGGTGGGTGGCCCAAGGTATGTGTAGGTCTTTGCATTACCATCATGGGAAATCAACATCCTTTTGGTTTGCCACTTCTGGCCGTTTTGCTTGAATTTCATCGCTCAGTTTGCCGAGGTGTTGAATGTATGTTTCAATTAATCACTATGTTGTGTGGTAAAAGTTCAAAATGCCAAATTCTATCATAAGCCCACCAGATTGACAGCATTATCTTTTATTATTTTTTATGAATATTAGCTTTTGATATCATCTGAACTGGTTCGTCTTCAATCACATAGTTACCAATTCAATAAAACCTATTTTGTTATTAAGATTGCATGAATATATGATAGAAAATGAAAACCTTTTTTGACAATAAATCTCCCCTCCCCCAATTTTTTATTCATACTCCAGATGTTAATTTTGTTTGAAAAGACAGATTGAGAATTTTTTTAATGAGAATTATCAAAATGATATACATAAACTCAACAGTTAATCCTCGTTTTTTAAATAATTTTTAGACATTTATTATAAATTTTAATAAAAGGTGTAAGTAATTATGACCTAAATTTTACTAGAACATAAAATTCTATCTTTATTTTGTGTTCTTAAAAAGAATATCAAGGTAATAATTTATATTTTATATATTTGCAGCAACATACAAGTCGATTTAAATATTAATAATACTGTTGGCATTGCAAATACCCAACTTCTTGGAACTTACAGCCAGTGTAAGTATAATTTTCTTTTTATTTTAAAAATGCAATTTTGCTAATAAAGTAACATCTAAAATCCCCTTGACATTGTGTATGAAATGTTATAATGAGCATTATTTAGGACTTGTATGAAAACTATTATTGACATTGTACCTCAATGTGATTGAATGTGTGTTAATGATGCTTATTTTTTAAAAAAAATTACTTGTTTTGGATGCAGATTCTACTGATATAGAAATGTTTGTCTTCAAAATTAACTTTATGTTGAATTTTAAAATTGAAAGCTCATCTAATTATATGAAATCTGAGTATTTGCAATACTGAGATATTAATAAAATTACATTCCTGCATTTATTTCTTATTGATCAGTTAATTTATATTTCAAATTAAATTTTAATTTATGGAAAGATTTTTATTTGTCATTTCTGTGTAAACTACATATTCTTTGTTTTAATTAACATGAAGTGTTTCCTTTTTACAGTAGATTGGAGAGTCCCTCCTTTAGTACTAGTCATTAAGAAATGGGCTCAGGACTGCAAAATAAATAATGCTAAAGAAATGACCCTTTCCAGTTATTCGCTTGTGTTAATGGTGATACATTATTTGCAATGTAAGTAGCATCCTTATAAATATTACAAGCTTTTACCTGTGACTTCATATCTGTGGAAATCTTGATGTGCATGTTTGAGAATTTAAGGTCCTATCATAATGCAAAATGTTATGAAGCCATATCATTATAGTACTGTTTAAAACAATTTTCGCCCAAAAAAATAGTTTGCCAAATTTTATCGAAATGGCCAAAAGGGGCTTGAGCAGCATTAATACCATTTCCAGTCACAAGGTTCCGATGTACGATACAGCAAATTCATGGAAATATAGAAAAAAAAAATAAGTGCAGAAAAATGGATTGCATACAAAAAAGAATAAAAAATAATGAAATTAGGCAAAAGAAATATGTACAGAAGAAGAAAAATCAAGGGAAATTAATATGAAAGATAGAATTACAGTAACTTAAAACAAATGATGGCAAAATAAACCCAAACAAGGTGCCATCAAAAAATTGCAAACCTCCCAAAGCACCAAATAGTTGTATAAAAATATCAATAGCTGTATACCACATAACTAACCTAAAAATAATTTATTTACAGTGTGTACCTGAAATAAAATAAAACAAAATCAAATCTGTATCTGTTGAAAATACAGTTGTCAACAATTGAAACACACTGCACATTCATAAATATTCAACGGCTATTGGGACAGCACAAATACATGTGTTTTCTGCATCAGTTAGGATAACGGAATGCACAGAAATTTGTCATTTCCTTTATTGTGTTTCATTCAAAAGTACCTCAAAATAAACCTGAAAGATCTATTAAGTAGCTGTATATAATTTTAAAGGCTTCAAAAACTAAGAAAATAAACAATTTTTTTGAAGTAACCAATCAAAAACATGTTAAATTAGCCACTCAATTGACCAGAATAAATAGAAGCCTATGTCCTTTGTTAGACTATAATCTATTTCTGCTCTAAATTTCATCTAATTTTGTTCAGCTGTTCTGACTAATGTTGTCCATCTAAATTTTCACATGCATAATAGTAGCATAGATATGAAATTAATAGCTGTATTTAAATCTCAAATTTATATTAGCTTCTTATTTTAAAATTTACATATGTATTGAAAGAATCAAAATTATGAATATTTTACTAACTTGGAAGTCAAAGATCAAAACTTTTCTAATTTATACTTGAGAGGACTGCTTCTAGTTTAAGAGGACACTTTATATTTCTACTATTAAATTTTTTTAATGCATTATTGAAAATATTTTGATAAAGAAATTTTTTCAAATAAAATCATTGCAAAAAAAAAAATTGTCTTACTCTTTAGTTAAAATTAAATTTTTTTATATTTGAAGTATGAATAGATTTGCTTTAAAAAGCATTCAAATTATATTAAATAAACTTGTGCAAGATTTTTAAGATGTTACATTAATTTGAACATTAAAAAATTGTGTATTGTTGTTCTTGTAATTGTTCTTCAAATTGTAGTTTTAATATTAAATTCTCATTCTGTACTATTGACACTTAGCCTTTGAATGCTTATTACATGCACTTTACCATGTACAAACAGTGATAAACATGCACATATAAATTGAAAGTTCAATTTTATCTTGGCTAGGACCTTTAGCATTTTAAAAATATGAAAATAAAAAAAGATAGCATGAGTGAAAGGGAAAGTCCTTCTGAAATTTACATTTATGTATATATTTCATTTGTTTTTATTAATAAAAAAACTTTTAGATTATTAAAAATACTACTTAAAGTATTTACAAAATAAGCATTTGGGCAAGACATTAACTAAATAAAAATTGATATTGACCAGTTTTTAAGCAAAATATATTCTTTATCATTAATAGTAAAGTTTAATTCAGATATGTATATTGCAATTTTAATATTCTAGGAAATTATAATATTAAATAGTTTTGTCTGCAGTATTAATTTCTTAATTGTGCAAATTGTTTTCTGCTAATATTGCCATGAACTGCAAGGAATCAGTATTACTGTGATGCTTGTGAATGTATTTTTATTTGTAACCAATTTTTTTAAAAATTGCTGTTTGACTTCTTAAAAGGAGATATGTTAAAATTTGAATTAAAAGATTTTTATATTGATATCCAAGCTTAGTTTCTTTTTTTCTTTGAAAATTCAAAAACTATAAGTATTTAAGAAAATAGAAGGGCTATAGTAGCCTGGTTGTAAGATCTTGGTTTCAGAATCAGAGAGTTTCAGGTTCAAGGTACTATTCTACCAAAGAACCATTGTGCAAATCTGGTGCACATTAAATTCATTGGGGCCAAATGTCCTTCCACTGGTATGGTGGGGATGTTTAGAGGAGGGATGCTACTTCAGATGACGTCCTTGTCATCTAACTACAGCTCAAAACTTTCCATCCTAAAACAGCCCTTGTGTTGCTTTAAAATGGTACATTAATATAGCTAAACTGAAAAAATGCAATTTGAATTCATTGTAACATTGCAATAAATAATTTTTAATAATAGTTTATATATATTCAATAAAAGTTTAATTTTTGAAATATTCTATTAGAGCATGGAATTCGTATATTTGAAAATGGCCAAAAGTGAAGATGGGATATGATAAGCTGTGAATATTTTTAGCTTGTTTAGATTTCCTTATGCTTAATCTTTAAATTTTTCGATTATACATAATCAATATGTCTAAATCTTTTTTAAAAAAAAAAAAATGCTTTTTTTATTTGTACCTTTCCCATTTCTTTTGTATTTTTCTAATGTGTGAAAACTAAATGAAATTCTTACTTTAGGTGGATGTGATCCTCCTGTTCTTCCATGTCTGCAAAAATTGCAATCTGTAAGTTTTTTATTTTCCTTAGTTTATTTAAACTTTTGCCTCATTGAATATTTATCATAGTATTTTAACTAAATTTTAGTATCAATAAAGTTTAGTTTCTACAGGTAATTTTGTACAATTTTAAGCAAAGCATTTAAATTACTTTTATTTTTATAGCGGCGTGATCCTGGAGATTATTGGAAAAGCTTGATACCTTATGGAGATAATAGTATCTTCCGTTCAAAAAATACGCAGTCTCTAGGGAGTCTTTTGTATGGATTCTTCGAGTACTATGCAGATAAGTTTGAGTAAGTTGCAAATTTAATTTGTTGTGCATAATATATAAAATATCAGTTTTCTTCATTTGCTGTTTTCATTTCATTGTCTTTAGCTTTTCAAAAGATGTTATTTCTGTTCGCCTGGGATGCAAACTCCCAAAACAAGTTGCAATGAACTTCAGATCTACAAAGAATAAAAGAGGACACTGGAAGTTTATTTGTATAGAAGGTATGCATTTTAAATTTTACTGTAATGTTGAATTTGTTTGGTAATAATGAGTATAAGATTGCTGCATTTTAAAATAAAGAAATGCAATAAAAATACTTCAAAAAGTAAAACTTTGATCAGTTATAAAAATTAATTTCTTTAATTAAAAATTTAGTAATATTTTAGATAATATCCTGATAACTTCAGGAAATATGGGTAAAATTTCTATATCAATGAAAATCCAAAATTTCTTTTTTATGGTTGGAATTTAGCTGTTCTTAGTTTTTCTCTAATTTTATTTAACTTTATATAAATCATAATATTTTTTAATTAGTATTTATATAATTGGCATTGTTGCAATGAAATTGAAATAATATTCCTTATTATAAATATTTACTCCTGACCTATTCTCCAATTGTAAATAGCTAAGGTTTAAAGTATGATTTTACTAATTTTTTATGGTAATTATAGATAGAATTTTATTTCAAAACAAATTTTAAAAATAGGTTTTTTATTTTGTATAAAAGAAATTCATTGTTTCTCTTTCTTTAACTTAGATTAGCTTTCTTATAATATGTCACATCATAATAAATCTATAAATAAAAAATTTATTTATTCTAAAAAATGAATATTTTGTGTAATATTAGATGTACTTGATATTACACAACAAAAATTCTAAAATTCATCGATTTTATTAATTTTTTTTACAATGAATATGCATATTTTTATCCAGCAAGCAACTTAATTTTTTAGAGGTGAATAATTTCTAAGAACGATTATTTATAACATGAAAAAGAAAGTGCTTAACTGAATGAACAGAACATGTATAAGATTTATAAATCAATTTGTCCAATGTTGTCCATTAAATTTTAATATTTCATTGAGCAATACTATAAAGATCACCTATTTTATTAACATTTTTCCGACTAGTTTGTCACTAAAAGCAACCAGTAGATAAGTAGTAGAATCAGGAGAAGCAAATGTGATATACATTAAAAGTTATTAAAAACATTTAAAGTTCTTGTATCTGATTTGGTTCTCATTATATACATTGCCTAATCAGTAAATTAGAATCAAATGATTAGGTTTATCTGATAATTTTTAATTCCCATGTGATGAAAATGATTTTGTATTTCTGTAATGATTTATCTATGAATACTAAATTCTAATTTTTATAAAAATTAGATTCATGTTTTGTAATTTTTTTTTTTTTGTTCATACTCCACATTATACTTGATTTTTCACCGAAATTAAGATGTCAGGAAATTTAAATCTTGATTTATAACTCTTTTATTTAATATAATTTTAAATAATAAATTGTGCAGTAAATTTTAAATCTAAATTAAGTTTTTAAAAGAGTAGAAGAAAAAAAATTCAGTGTTGAGACAACCCATGTGGGCCAAGGCTTACAGTGCTCGTATCTGCTAACTTCACAGAGTGCCATGGGGTATATTTCATACGTCCTAGTTAGGTGGTCAGCTTAATGCAGAATATTTAGTCCCCAAGCATGTTACAGACCACTGAAAGGCCGAGTTGAACTTGCCCAGCCCGAGGATTGTGCATCGGAACTGTGCATTGAGAGTGCAAAGCGCTACCATCACACCACTAGTTTCTGTAATAAAATACTAAAAGTACTGTATTACAAGAAACTACAAAGCATGAACGTATTTTGGTAATAAATAGTATTTTTAAAACGTAGATGGAAAAAAGGTTTATGAAACCTACGACATCTATCAACTTTTACGTGTTTCATTAAACCAAATAGCTGTGAGCCTATTAAATTAAATGGATATAGCACTGAAATTTCTGACATATTAGATGATTTTTGCAATAATGCATTGTTTAAATTGCATATTCATATTTGCAGTATTGTTATAGCAAATATTAGAATAGAACTAAATGAAATTTTCTGCAAACCTTTTCATGGGCAGAGTTTGACGGAAGCTGGATTATCTTTTTTAGGCAATGTTACAAATTACTTAAGATCAATATTTATTGAGTATCAAGTGTGATTTGTTATGCTGCCATCAACTATAACCTAGTCATGGCTAAAGAAATAGGATTGAATGTGCAAGTTTCTGGAAGAAATCAATTTTATTAATAAAGTTATTAACCTATAAGGAAAAAGTTAATGTGTTCATTTGGGCTATGTATGTATGAAACTCAATCAATTTATTATGCAGATAAGATGTGCAACTTTAATTTTAAACTAAATATATCATTAGTTTGCATGACATACTGTGATGTGTAAACTGATTTTTTTTTCAGAGCCTTTCAATAGAACAAATACAGCCTGTGCTGTTTATGATGAAGCATCATTTAATAGAATTATGAATGCTTTTAAAACAACTTGGCATTGCCTTAAAGAAAAGAAAGAATTGTCATCTGTCCTTGGCGTTCCAGCGTGTACTTATGAAACAGCTTTTAAAAAAGGATCCTAGAGTACTTCCCCCTCCTTTTCTTACCAAGTGTTTTGAGAAATACTTTGCTGTTCTGCTTGATATGAAATTGGAGATCCTGCATAACTCGTATGGAAGTCATATATGCTCAAAGCTGTAATGTAAAATTAAGTACCTCAGATAATTTATTTTGTTTAAACTATTAAACATATTAGCTTTTCTGAGTAAAATGGCTTTAAAATAATTCTAGTATAAAGATAAAAAAAATGTGGAGACTTTTATTATGCAGTTAGATTTCTTTTCTTTTTTTTTTTCTTTTGTATTGATTTGGAGCAGCTTAAGTTTCAAACGTTCAATGTAACTTTAAGTCCCTGTGAATTCTCAACCTGTATATAAGCTGATAAATAAGATGTATAACTTTATACTGTTTGTATATTTTACTGTAAGTAGTTTAAAATAAAGAATTCTGATTTAATATATTTTCTTTAACTGTTCTTTCAAACTTTTTAATTTTATTACATAAAAGGAATAAGTGTAATTTAAACAATAGTTTCAACAATAAAAACTATTTCAAATACATAATAAATCAAAATTGGTAAACTTTCTTTCTGCAGGCTTAATACAATTTATAGAATATTATTTTCTGGTAAGTATTATATTTAGATGATAAAACATTCCCCTCCCCTTCTAGTATTCACCCAATTTCTTTCAAATAAAGAAACTTTCTGATGTAAAATAGATTTTGTAGTCATGTGATGTCGTATTATTCAATGCCAACAATAACATTCCTGTAGTGACGTAATAAAATTAAAATAGTATGAAATATTTATGGCATTAAGCTGAATAAAATTTTATTCTCCTCACAATATTGAAATAAACTAAAAATACAGGTAATGAAGAATCAAGATCTGAATTAGAGAATCCAATTCTATTTTAATGAAATATTGATAACTTTATTTCAACTGAACTAGCTAAATGGTTTTCATATAATTTTAAGTAATTCATTTCTACATATATATATATATTTCAATGAGCATTATAATGCATCTTTTTATTTAAGGGATCTCTCTTCTTTAATTTATTAAGACGTAGTAATCTAAAACATTTTACTTAAGATAAAATACTCAATTTAATAGATTGAGTATTAAGTTCAACATGTTAAAATATATTGACTTCTTAAAAGAACTACTTAATTGGAATATGTATATCACAAAATACTGATCCCTCCACTGTAGCTTCCATTCATTACTATAACCCCCTGCCAATTTTCAGTTTTTGATATTTTAATTACAAAACGATTTTTTTGTAAATCAGATTTTTACATAATTCTCTTTAACCTCTTTGTTGTTCTCTAGTTTGTTGAAGTGAAACCTCTGCAGTGTGTCATAACACACTTCCAAGTGTTCTATATTTTAAAATGATTTCTAAATGTTTACTTGTTTGAGTTTTTATTCTTTTGTTTCAAAGGGGGAAAAAATTCAGACAGGAGGATAGTGAAAGAATTGTAAAATGGACTACTCCAAATGTTAGGCATTTGCCGGTAAAAACGAAAAATTCATCACAAGATATATTTAAATGTAACAAGTAAAGGATGTTAAAAAAAAATTATAGAATTCAATAATCACTTATTTTACATTCCAAGGAATGTTGAAATAATTAATCAATTAAAAAAAAATTTAAAGTTTTTTTTTTTTGAGAATGTTGTAATTAGTTAAAATTAAAACAAATGACAAATATGAGTAAAGAATAGTTTAATTATAATAAGCTAGGAAAAGTATTTTATTTCAGATGTTTGATTGTTAACATTTGCACATGAGTCATCTATATTCAAATCATTTAAGGCAATCAAAAATGATAAAGATTAAATTTTCCCTAAGTACTACTACTTATCTCTATTTATATAAAAGCTTAGTTCTAATTCATTGACTGTAAAACTAATCATTATATGTATTTATGTAAATATTTTGTCCATTTTGATTACACTAAAAAATTTATACACACAAACTTACAAAAAAAGAATTTTTATGTTTTTAATAACTTAAAATGGTTACAGAAGTTTGTACATATGACCGGCAGATTTTTTTTCTTGTACAAAAAAGTTTCATGAAAATTTATATTGAATAAAAAAGAAAAAGATTTCATGAAAATTTATATTGAATAAAAAAGAAAAAGATTTCATGTAAATTATTTCTTGTATGGACTTTTGAGGTGAATGCTGGTGCCTTCAATTTCAAGTCTTTCATAAATCCATCTGCGATTTCTGCGGCATTCATGTCCACATTTAGGTGAAGAACATTTTGGGCAAGGCCAGAAACATCCTTCACAACTTTCAGTCATGCAATCACATAGATCACGTTGTGTTTCCTTATGAACACCTTGAGAATCAAACTTAGCTCCACGTCCATCTACTTTCTTAGGCCTGAAAAATTAAATTAACAGGCTTTAATTATACATAATAATAAGCATATACAAGCCTGTATTGAATCAGAACAATTTAACCTTATAATTATTTAAGCTAATTGAAAGAAATACCAGGAATCAAAAAAACACTAATCTGATTTTAATAACGTATCAAATATACAATAGTAATTTCAGCATTATAAAACTTTTTTGAGGTAATACTTTCAAAAGAAATCATTAGAACTATTTTGGAAAAAGCACATAAATTTGAACTAACACTTCACACTTCCAATTTCTGGAATCATCAGCACGATGCTTCTCATGCCATTAAAGTATAGTGAATTAATATCGAATCTGAAGCAAAAGTGAAAAGCTGTCATAAAGTTAATAATTTGAAGACTATGAAGAATTACAGAATTTGAGCAATTATTTCAAAGTACAACATTAACGCTATTATTTTTTAAAACCTATATAATAGTTAATATACTAATATGAGAAAATTGTTGTATTTTAAAATTGTTTTCTTTAAAGTTTGAGTTTATTCAGCTTTTATATTATGGAAGCCTTCAAATTTAACAGCCCTAATAAGGAAATTTATGGAAGGATTTAACTTTTGATGACAATGGACATAAATACATCACTATACTAATAGTAACTGCATCTTCTTCCAAAATATTAATAGCAAGGCATAATAATAATACTAATAAACTTCATTTAAAGACCAAGGCTTAAAAAGGTTTCAGCTAGATTTAAAATATATATATATTGATATGATACATAAGTCAACCTTTTTTCACTACAAGCCCTTGCATATTAATTTTAATACTAACTGACAAACTTTTGGCTTAACAGTTCACTCCTGCTATATGTTAGATTTAACTGCATGTCATTAACAAAGTAAGCAGACTAATATTAAATATTTCAAGATTAATCACTGACATGCAGTTAATAAATAAAGGACAAATGTAGTAATGGAAAGGAATTTATTGATTTTATTTTTTAATTAAGATAAAAATGACATTTTATCATGTAAATAAAAATATTATTTACAAATTGATTTTATTCAAAACCTGTTAAAGAAGCAATATGAAAAAATAAAAATAAAAAATAGATAAATAAAAATAAAGTTTAATCACCTTAAAAATACAATTGATAATAATGTAATAAAATTTATTGCAATCGCAAAATGCACTGGTCTTACCCCAGAGCATTTTGCAAGATTACCTCATTGAAAAATAATTGATTAAAAAATAATTTATGTTTACTTAATAAAAATCCAGAATCTGTTGTTGATTAAAATGTGCATATTAATAAGACAATTGTAGATCATGCTAGCTTTCTAAATAAATTTATTCCCCACCCCAACTTAATTTCATTTATTGAACGTCAAATTTGCATTATAAATCTTTGTTTACTACTTTTAAAAACTTTTATACACTATAAGCTATATACTTACATCATAATTTAAAACTCATTTAATGTAAATAGTTTATATTTACTGACTAACTAAAAAATATGTTCATACCAGCAGTTATAAATTCTATCAATTCCCATAAAAGAAATACATCTGCATTTAGGCAATTTTTAGAGCAGAACAACAGAACAGTGTTACAATAACATGTTTAATATTGTTTGAAAGAAAGGAGTTGCTTCCATTTAACTATGCCATACTTTTATGGGGCTAGAATAAATTTTACGAGTAGGTTTTAGAAATACGGGGAGGGGGAAGAGAAGAGAAAGAGTATGAATAGCACTCATGTAGAAGTAGCAATGAAATAACAATATTCTAATTTTTACCAATAGAAAAAGTAAAGAAAAGTAAGCAACATTAGCTTAAATAATAGTATATTAAATGAAAGTTTCTATTTGCATAAGAAAAAAATTTCTCTTAATCACCAGAATTTTCCAAGACAAATTTATGTTATTGGAAAAAAAATATATTAGCCACATATCTCATGCTATGTAACAAAAAAATCTTATCATAATATAAAACATTTAATTATTACTTTAAACAAATAATATAAAAAATATTTTTTGAAATAAATTTCAAATTTGGATATTGGATAGAAAAATTTAGGAAGTTAGTGAAGATTTTATTTAAGTTCTTTTTATTAAATAATTACAATTGTTGTGCTCGTGTTCTGCTTTACAATGGAAGGAAGGGTGCAGTAGCTTCTGAGGGTATGGACTTCTGAGCACCCAAATAACGATCACCTTTGACCCAGTACCCCTAGTGGTATTACTCTCGAAATGGAGAACTTTGCGATCAGGTTCAAACTTGCAACACAAGGGATGCCAACCAGGCTATCCCAACCTAAGAATTGAACCTATATAAAATCTAATATAATGGTGAGAAAATTAATTTTTAATTAATTAATAAAAAATTAATACTTTTTTCAAATATTAATTCATTGACATCAATTGCCATTTATTACGTTTTAAAAAATGTACTTGATCTTGATTGATTGAATAAAAAGTATTTTATCAATGATTGAAAAATTGAACATATATATATATATATATATATATATATATATAAGGAGAGTGTAAGCTAATAGTAGGGATTCATGTTCAACTGAACATAAATTTCTGCAGATTTTTTCATTGTTTCCTAACCCTCCTCTTTTGCAACAATTTAATATACAAAGCAATTTTGCATTTCCTGGATTCTCTCCTTCCCTCTGGACTTTTTTCGGCTTTTATATTTTAATTTATACTATTTTATACAGTAATATATACTAATTTTATATACTGTAACAAATCAATTGACATCAGCACATTTAAGACATCTTAAAATTTTGTACCATAATGCACAGTTCTTAAATCAATTAAAGAATTTATTTACAGTTTCAAGACACAACTTTGTACTTGCTAAATTCATTTCTGTAGTTGCATTGCTAATTGACGATACAAGTTGTGTACATGCGATTTTTACAGCTGCCCAAAAACCAGAATATTCTTTGTACCTCAAAACGTTAAAATAGAAATTTATATAAATTAATTTTTTTAAATTAATAAAGCTGGTTTTTTTTTTCTGAAAATGTTCAAATTGGATACCTGATATTCTGTAGTTTGGAATACAGAAGAAAATCAGTTTTTCACTTTTCACATAATATTGCATTATTTTCCAATTAATAAGGATTTAAACAGGATAAGATTCCAAAAGTAGCAAAATTTTTGAACATGCATTCAAATAATTTTTTGAGTTATTCTCTAAAAATATGAAATATTCTACTAAAAAAGCCTTTGTTCTGTTTCAGTCACTCTACTAGTATTAAATAGCTGTAGTCAGTATTCCAATACTGAAAATTAGGCTGCCCTATGTAGAAGAAAAGACAAAATTACACAAATGATATAATTTAGTTTTTTAAATCTATGGCAACAATCTTTTATTCCTGATATGTTTAAATAGAAGAGTAATTTTTAGATGATAAAAGCTGCTAAGTTAAAAGTCAGTACATTACAGTTTTTAGGGAAAATTTTAAAGTTCCCTGCATTTTACTTATTGCAAGAGTTTTAAACCCCCTGTGTTTTCTTGGTGTTCTTGCATGTACAAACTTCTGCAATTCATTTCAAATTAATTCTAATAAGGTACAAAAAAAAAATTATCCAAGAGGAAAAGCATCTAATATTTTACTATAATCTAGATTTAAGCTCTAGTACATCGGATAGTAGGTTTGAAGTAAACTGCAAAATTTGTGCCAAATAGGCAGGCAAGACAGTGAATTAAAAAAAAAAAACATTTTCAAAACTTGTTGGTGCATTTTCCTGTTTTGATTCAGGGAAAATGATTACGGAGTATCTACTACTAAAGAAACCTATTATATCTTAAAGCATTTTATCTTACAGCAAAATCATTAAATTAATTGATTTCTATATTGTTCTGAATATATACTTTAAGTTCTATTTCTACTTCCGGCAGTTAGAGCACTAGTAAAAACTTTCGGTAATTCCTAAAAAATTCTAAATTTAAAAACCTTTTCAATAAACTACCTTTTAATATTTACTGATTCCTTCAAAAGTATATTTCACCTCCGATGAGTTGATTTTTATAGGTTATTGCAATTCATTTCATATTTGATTCATGATTTCAATTTTTGAAATTTTGTTAATTCAAATTATTTTTTTCACCTCTTAGACTTTTATTAGCTTTGTCTTAATATGTTTCAAGTTTTTAATCTTTATTTGTGTATTTTTTCCCCTAACAGGTTATTATTTTTTTTGCTTATAAATTTTTATTTATGAAGCATTATAATAAAGAATAATTGTTTTTTCTTAATAACTGATTGAATATTACTTAGCTTTTAGATCGGTAGAATATTATTTTTGTCCGAATTTGCATATTCTCTCACTATAGAATATCAATAAATTTGTATTTTTTATAAAATATCCATTTAAAAAAACAACTTATGATGCTTTAGTAAATAATATTCTTAGTACATGTTATAGTAACAGATTAACCAACAAACTCAAACATATGTGCTTGAGAGGGGGGACCTCTGTGTGCGAAGGGGGAGGGGAGGGATGTCCTTACTAATAGTGTAAATTCCTTAGGACAAATGCAGTAATTAAGTTATTTAGGTTCCTGGTAATTTCAGTTTATAGATACTCTACTTGTTTCCCAGTAATTTGAAATATTTAAAATATTAAATATACAAATATAATATATTTTAAAATAAATTCTAAACTAAATCTTAAAAATATAAATAATCAAAAAATAAGAACTATTAGAATTTAATACAAATTATAATTTAATTCAACTAAGAATAAATGTTATCTAATTAAAATGTAAAAAGAAATATTTACAATTAAATTTTATTTTGTGTTAATTTTATTGACTAATAAAGTAAAAAATCAAAATTAAAAATAGCATAACATAACTTGATATGAAATTTCTCAAAGCATATGGAAGAGCTTTTTCATCTAATACAAAATAGGAATTTTTTTTGCATTTTGCTCATGTTTTATGCACATTTTTTTTTTTTTTTTTGATGTTGCATAGTAAATATTTTCTAAGAGGACAATTGATGGTCTCGTATTTAAAATTTGTTTCAATCTTTTGCTGAAAATTTTTATATGCTGTATGCAATATTGATTATGGGAAAAAAAAAAGGTTACATATAACCCAGTATTTACAAAAAACTAAGCAGATCAAAAGAGTGAAAAATATGTAACAGTTTAAGAAAAAAATGCAAAATGTTTTTTTGCTTCAACATGTGTTTCCTTTTCCAGAATCTGAAGGTAAATAAGCAAAACTCCTTCTGAACTAACTCAACATCACATCATTCTCAGGAAAATATCACTTTTCTCACAAAAAAACCACAAAGCAGAAGATATTGAAGATAGGTGAAGTCTTCGAATGAGGACAACTGTAAATCAGTCAATTTGGTTCATTCTTTAAATTTAAAAAACAAACAAATTATGGTTTAAAACTTCAAGGATATTGTTAAAAGGTTAGCATTTGATTTTGATAAAATTTTATTTCTTAAAGCCATCCCAAATTTGAGGGGAGAAATAAATTCTTAATATTTTTAAATAAAATTGATATCTTAAAAGAAATGAAAATTTTTCATACTGACATCGCTTTTTTTAAAAGACAATATTTTTACAGCAATTTTTGGGATTTTAAAGCCAATATATATATATATAAAATGGAAAATTTTAAGATTGGTATCTTTTTTGTGACCACTGCTTCCAGGGTCAAACGGCACAGGATCATATGTTGTCTGGATAGATGTTATTAAGAGGAAAGGAAAGATTCAGGATCAGTGAACAGAATTGTATATATCATAATATTTGTGTTCAAAATTGCCAAAAGCAGAGGTGTTTAGGAATGATTGTGAAGATAATGAGAGTAGTGATGATGGATTAAAATTTGAAGTACATAATGAAAATTTGAACAGTGAAAGTGGCAGTAGTGACGATTACATATTTCCTCCAAAGGGACAGAATGTACTAAGAATTGACAGTGACACGGAGAATAGTGAAGATGATAACAAAGAACATTTAGAACAAATAGAGGGCTTAAGTAAAAGTGATGAATGGGGGGATGTAACAGAAAAAGACAGTTTTCCTTTTAGTTTCTTATTGAAAACTACTCAGTGAATCGAAGGACCACAAATATCTCAGAATATAACAAGACCGTTGGACTCTTTCAAATTACATTTCACCAATATATTGATAGATCATATAGTGAAAGTCACTAATGAATATGCACAAATGAAGATGAGCGAGAAATGGTTGGTTAAAAATTCTATTTGGCATTCGTGGATGGATGTTACACATGAAGAATTTATGGCTTTCATTGGTGTAATTCTAAATATGGGAACAATGATACTTGCAAGCATATTGGATATTAATTTGCTCTGACTAGCTGGTATTCTGATCAGAGAAATTGGCCGATCACAAAGGGTTAATGTTCTTTCATATATTTTTTTTCTTGATATAGACATTGCTTACTTTATATATGATCTATCAAATAAAATAACACCTCATATCTAAACAAATTTACAAACTTTTTAGTATCCTGTTCACTAGGTTCAGTACTATCCTGGGATTTTTCTTCATTTCTCGTGCTCCTGCGCTGTTTCTGAAATAATATAAAATAAAATAGTAAAATTATTTATTTTGCCACTTTTAGGAAATTACTAATTATTACAACTTAAAGTGGCAAACAACAACAGAATTGTTTATGAGGAGAAAACAATATAAGAAACTAATTATTGTGGGGGAAATCTAGGAGAAATAAGGTAATGGAAGGAATGGAACAATTATATAAGATTAGAATCTATATTTATAATTTCAAAATTTGCATAAACAAATATAGCCCCTTGCTTGATTGCATACTAACTATATTATTTGTGTTTAAGCAAAATATGATTTTCATATCTTGGATGTAAATGCAAATTCTTATTTTTTTAATGACTAACTTTTTAAAATCAAAATATTTTGAATACATAATAAACAAATATAGAGTTTATAAACAAACAGTCAAATTCAGTTTAAATATACCATGCTTTTTGCAATACACATTTTAAAAGAAAATTATGCGGCGAGAGAAAAGGGGAAAAAATCAATGAGAGAGAAATGGGACATGCTTGATCACATTTAGTACATTGTTTTAATAATTAAATATGCTAATGATTAAAGCTTTTAATATTTCTTAATGTTTAGTAAAATTAGTTACTAGTGTGTTACAATGTAATTGCAAATAGACAATTTAAAATTGATTAACATAAATAGGTTATTTTATATCATACAGATATATGTATGTACTAGCTTTTACCTGCGACTTCGTACACGTGGAAATTTTGATGTGTATAAGTGAGAACTGACAGTCTAACCACAATGTAAAATGTTATCAAACTGTATGCATGCTTAAATTCTCAATGACAATCGAAGCAATGCAAAGATGTGAATTTTAAATGCCAGTTGGGGCAATGCAACGAAGATTAGAAATTTTAATTTCAACTATATTGTTTTATTTTTATTCAAAAGCACTTCAGAAGGAAACGAAAGATCGATTAATTAACAATGTTTCATTTTAAATGTATCAAAAGTTACAAAAACAAACAGAATCGTATGGAAAATAAACAAAATCTTTGAAAACATGTTATTCCTAACTGTCGAGAGTGAAGGTAGCGATACAAACCTGAGACGCTAGGGATAGAAGTGCAAATGACATCAATAGCATTTCCAATTGTAAGTTTTCAATGAACCCTGCAGTAAATCAGTGGAAATATAGGGGGGGATCAATAAGTGGAATAATATGGAATGCACTAAAAATATTTAATCGAAAATAACGAAAGTAGGTAGAAGGAATACGAACAGCAGGGGGGGGGGACCAAGAGAAATGAACACACAAGATCGAATTATATTAACAAGACAACACAATGCACAAATTTTGCTCCATCAGTAAGGGTAATGCAATACAGAATAAAAACTTTGTGTTTCTTTTATTATGTTTCATTCCTATTCAAAAGTACTTCATTATAAATCCAAAAGATCAATTAATTAACAATGTTTAGTTCTAAATGCATCACACACTAAGAAAATAAACAGCATAATTTTAAATAATTGGTCATAAATACTTTAAGCCTAGCCTCATTCACGTGCAAAAAAAAACCCGAAGTTGGAGGAGAAATTTGATGGAGGAGTAATGGATTTTTGGCGGGAAAGTTAGTTTTTAATTAATAAAAAAATTAACCAATCAATTAACCAGAATAAATAGTAGCCTATGTTTTATTCTAGACTATAATCTATCTCTGTTCTAAATTTCATCCAATTTCGTTTAGCTGTTTAAATGTGACTTTCACATTTATAATAGTAGTACAGATTTTAAATATTATAAAGCAATTAGAACAAAAATAAAAAAGCTCAGATTCCATTAACCAAAACAAAAAGCATTAAAGGAAATTCCACTCATTTTCAAAAAAAAGAAAAAAAAAAAAGAAGAGAAAAGAAATTTAAGAGAACTAGCGTTAATAAATATATTTTGCTATTCTTTAAAATCTGTTGATAATTGTATCATATAAAGTACAAAGATCATTACATATCATTTCACATTAAAAAAAAGTATTTTCTGCCTAAAATCATATTTACAACAGTTTCAGTTACAGGAAATTCACCTTAAAACAATAAAGTAATAAGCAATATAGTAAATACTAAATCCTGAGATGAATATTAAGCTAAGTTATGAAAATTAACTAAAACTTTTGTTGCTCTAAATTAAAAAGAGCTACATCTTTTTTATACAAAATCATACATTTTTTTCTATCCAATCGTTTAATCTTATTTTATACAACATTAGCACAAATATAAAAAAAGCCTTCAAAGAGAGAAAAAACTATTTAAAAATTACATATTACAATTAGTGAAAAGGGTTATAAAATAAAATAAATTTTTTACAGTTGTGAGAGCACAAATATAGATTTAAAAATTACTTTTTATTCAGCAAGATTCACCCCCCTCAAAACCATTGAATGAAAAGGATACAATACATTATTAATTTTAATTTTCTTTATCTTATTTCTTTTCTCTTGTATATAAAGTACATGTGGGACAAAAAAAAATGTTATTATTTTTAATTATACAAATAAAAGCAACTTTGTATTTTGCTGTTAGTTTATTTTTTGAAATAAATTAAATATACTATTTGATTTTTATAAATTGACCTCTTGGTATTTATAAACTAATGAAATAAACTCTTAACTCTTTTCTACTGTTAAAAATATATAATAAATAAATAAGATTATGAGTTTTGAGTAATTTTTTTTACATCCAAATATACAAAAATAATTTTACACGGCAACGTAATTCTTGTGTAATGTTAGTCCAAAAAATATAAAATTTTATTTGATATAATTAACTAAATATCTGTAATTGCAATTTATTCATTTTTATATATGAATTCCCCACTCACCCGTTCGGCTTCCGTTATTCGTTCCCTTAAAGTCATATTACCGTAAGAAGCAGCCATGTCTCCAAGAATCTCACACAAAAATTTCAATAATGTTAAATTTTTTATAAAAAAACTATTTATTTTTACTTTAATCAAACATTCAAACGGCACTTCAACAGACGCTAACTTCGATATCGATATGGCGGTAAATAAAAATCAATATTCTAAACAATCTTTTCACTTCACTATTTTTTTAAAAAAATTTCATTTGCATCATTTGAATAAAAACCATAACAAAACTCGATACTGGATTCAGATTTTAGAATATAATTTAAAACAATACATATAATATACGCTATTCAAGTATACCTCATTTTAAAAAGTTAGTGTTTATGTATGGAAATATTGTTCATTAATATTTTATTTGACAAAAAATATTGTTTATATATTATTTTTTAGTATTTAAAAATTTTTAATTAATTTTTATGATTTTAATTTACATTTAATCATTAATTAAACTTGGAATGAGAAATATGATGTTTGAGTTTGCTGGAGAACTTCTCAACTTGCCAAGTTTCTTTCCATTCAGTTCAAAGGTTTCATTTTTATATTTATAATTTTGGTCACAAAATACTGTTCGTACACTTGCTGCTAGTTGGTGCCGAACTTAAGTTCCGGCCCCCAAATTTTTAATTGTAATTGAATTTTCTGTGATTTATTATTGTGAAATTACAATGGTTGTCCCAGTTGATGTTCCGAATTCAACTGACCAGGAATTACATATTCAATTAAGAAATACTTTTTTGGAAAATTTAAATTCTAATGGCAATTATGGTAAGTGTGAAATCTATTTTGTTTTCCATAATGTAAAAAGAATTCTACATTTTTTTTCCATCTGAAGTTTCACAGGATTTACTTACGGTACATTATTTCTTACGATGGATTTGTATGTATTAAAAATTAATTCTGTGATTTTACAACACTTTACTAAAGGTTATGAAATTTTTTATTTTATCATATTAAGTTAATTTAACTGTCATTTAGAATAAATTTATTTCATTGCTGTTAATTAGCTTCTGCACAGAAAATGGGGGTAATTTGTACTCAGATATATATATATATATATATATATATATATATATATATATATATATATATATATAATATAGAATTTTTCTTGTGCTGTTCATTTTAAATTCTTAATCTGTTTGTGGATCATATTTGTAAATCCTGTGTAAGCTCAACTTTTTAACATTGAAATAATAAAAATATTTTCTATCAATCATTTATGCTACTTCTTTACTTTATGAGTATAAGTTTGTATTGTGGATTGCATTAAAGATTTAACAAATTTTGTATGGCCATTTTCTTAGCTTCTATTATACAAATTTTCTTCCAAAATTATTATTTAATTATTAAAAATATTTTTCTTAGCAGTAACTGATATTGCATTATTTTTTATCTCCCTCCCTTCTTCTGCTATCTCTACATTATAATATCAAGAACTAGTACATCTAATAAGTAACTAAACATATGGTAAAATGAAATATTTGAATAGACTTAAGAACATGGTACTGACTTGTTACTAAATTCCTGAAGTTTTCTTAAATTACTAAAACTTTCATTTTTGCTTTGACAAAAATTTTGATTAGTTATAGCTTGAAAAAATTCCATTCTTCTTACATTGTATTTTTTCAATTCACCTTATATAAATCTATTAGGGTTATCTTTCATTTGTATCTGATATTTCTACATTTATCAAATTAAAGAAATTAAAAGTTGGATGTATTTAAAAAAAATTTCGAATTTATAAGAATGCCTGCAATATGTTGTTGACCACAATTGATTTCATCTGGTCATTTTGTTTTACAAATTTTTTGTCTAATGAAAAGCTAGGATGTAAATTATAGTTTCTGGTAACTTTAAAAACTATAATTGTAAAAAATATATATATTTTTGGTCTGAGCATTTGGATATTGGTGAAATAGATTTATATATAGGCATTTTATTGAATTTTTTCTGTGTTAATTTAAATATAGGGAACAATTGTAGTTTAAAAAAAAGATTTCTACTAAATAATGAAGGATCTTTTCATGTTTCAAAATTGTTTATGTATATAAACTTATTATAACAAATAAAAAAAAAAACATCCATGGTATATTAAGTATAAACTATATGTTAAAATTACGGAAAGTTTTTTCAATATATTTTAGTTTGAGTAATTGGTTTAAATAACCATTATGAATTACATTTTATCAAAAATAAAGATGTTAAAAAGTCTAGAGGAAATTTACTAATATTAGATAGTTCATTCAAATTATTTTTCATCTTTATTGTATTTTATTAATAGGGTAAGGTTTGAATTTTTAAACTTCTGCTAAATAATTGATAAATCTTGCAAAATAAATGAAATTTGATCAAATGTCTTTAAATGGTTTAAAATTAAAAAAATTTAGTTGAATCTCCATATGCCTAAAAGTTATATTTAAAAAAATTGCATTAATTGATTCATCATCTCTAATAATAATGAAATTGAATTATTTTTTGAGAATAAACCAACTTTTTAAAATTAAAAATATTTAGTACAATATATATATAAACTTAGATTTTGCATCTCAATGTAATTTTTTTTCTGATATTTTCTCTGGAATAATATTTCAATATTAAACACTGCTTAGTTCTCTAGTAATTAAAATACTTTTAAATATGATTTATGTTTTTCTTACGTGTAATGAAATTAAAAACCTTATGTTGAATCCTAAAGCCATCCTTATTTTGTAAATGTTCAGTCCTTAGTCTTTCATCCATTGCTAAATTCATTGAAGGGAAATAATTTGTATAATCTATTGAATATTTATTTAAATTTCTAATGATAATTCTTTAGAAATAAACATTGGAATTTTTTTTTTATTCTGTTAGATTGAAAACTTGATTTCATGTTGTGCTGTATTGAATTGGTAAATAAATGACAATAATACAATAATTTTAAAATGAATTAATTGGTAAATATTTTTTATTACTTATGAAAGATATTATGTAATATACACTAAATTTAATGCTAAATAATTATTGCGTTGTTTTTTTTTTTAAAAAATCAGACATAGTCTTCAGTTCAGCAAGCACTTTATTAGTTTTTCAGATTTTATCATTTTCAATTTTGTATTCAAGTACAAATCCGTGTGAAAACACTAATCTGTGGTCAGGGAAGTGTGTTATTATGATGGGTCTAATAGGTATGAGAAGTGTCAATTCTTCATACAGGTATCAAATCAATCATCTAGAGACTTACTATCCTAGGGAGAATTTAAAATTTATTAGACAATTAACAATTTATAACAATTTTATGCATAAGATAGAATAGGGTAGAGTATCTTAATGTTATTTTGCACTTGTATTATTATATTGTTAAATCTGTGATAGGATGTGAAGCTTCTTATCATAATTTGAAACTTTAAAAAAACCTAATTTAAAGATGCAAAACTAAATGACCTCATAAATATGTGCTAGTAAATACTATCAATAATACTGGTAAACATTGTTTATAAAAAAAAACCTTCTTATAAATGAAAAGCAAATTGTTAACAGCAGACATGCCTATTGGAGTTGGCAGAAGTGTCTTACATCTTTTCATTACACTAGTGATTTTTACTAGACTTAATTTATAGAAGTTATTCTTGATTTTGGAATACTTTGATTTTGATGATGAAATTATTTTAATATATTTAATAGAATGGGAATAGACGCGCTTTTAATTTTTATTGAAATGATTTTGGATTTTCCCAAAATTCCCACCGTGAATCATTAAGTTAGAACTCATAAATTTTGCTTTGATGAAGATTTGATAGCAACTTGAAAAAGAAAAAAAAGTATGCTAATGATTTTGTTTTTAATAAGATATTTTCTGTCAAATTATAAAGAATTAAACCAGCAAATTGAAAGGTTTTGTTGCGCTTTGAATTTTTTAGCTCTAACTGTAAATGATTACACACAGAGAGACACAATATAGAAATTAAAATTGTTATATTCACGCACTTTATTAATCTTTAAACTCGCATGTTATATTTTAAATGTATGCTAAGTTGGGTTTTTATTAAAGAAAATAGTTATCTCCACGTATCGAATTTCCTGACCAAAGTTCTGAGCGAGAATCACCTCTCGAATTCGTAACCTTAAGGGGACTTTGAAAAAAGCAAAAATGAGCAAAAAAAAAAAAAAATCCATATACCGAATTTCTGAGCTAAAAGCGTTTTTTGACTTACGTTCACCGACAGACATAAAGCTAAAAATGTTTTTTCAAACTCATGAAAATCTGAAACATGAAAATTCATCAAAATCTTAATATCCTTATGACAGAACATGATATTGCTTTTGGGATGAGGTTTTGTGGTGTCAACAAAAATCCGTAATCGAAAAATAGAAATTTTATTATCTGCACGAGCAACTCAACAAATCAGCTTTTAATAACGTGTTGCCATTGCATTTACAAAAGCTCTGATTTTTAAAAAAATAAGTTCATGACCACAGCAAATAAAACCTTGAAAAATGTCATTTTGAGCACGTGATTATATGGAATGAAATAAATGGGAAATGCGATATTTTTTAAAACAATAATAGGCAGACAAAGTTTTTTTGGATCGTTTGCAAAACTAAAGTTCCTTCAATGAAACCATGAAAATGAATAAAAATATAATTTAACTCGCACGAACACGTGGTGCTTGGCCACTGATGCATTGAAATATGCATAGATTTCATTTTAGTCTTTTATTTTTAATTATTATTACGGTTTTTTCTGTGTATTTCGTATACGAGAAAGTGGAAATGTGGATAAAATTTTATTTTTCTCGTCTTACTTACCTAGAAATAAGAGCTTATTATTATTTTATGATTGTTATTTTACTTTTTATTTAACCCTTCCGCAGCGGAGCGCTCAGAAATGAATTGCGCTCTAGGAAGCTGGTGTGAAGGTCCTACTCATCGAAATCAAACTTTTGGAGCCAAGTTTTTTGTGCAGTAAAGAAATAGCCGCGGATCGATGTCTGTTAATGTCTCAATGTTTTCAGAATAAGATTCCGAACTGCTTGGCAGTAGGCGCTCGTTGTGTGTATTTTGAATTTCTCCAAACATTTCACGCAGGTGAGAATTCGGTGACATTTACATACCATCTCAGGTCATATTCGTCGTCCATTTATTCATGATCGGGTAAAAATATGGAGATAATTATATTTGATCATGTAAAAGGGGGCGGGAAGAAAGCATTATTGGGCAGTTGCTGTTAAATTGCGATATTTCCACAAGTTTGTTTTTAATGTATTATTGTTTTGGTTTATTTATTTATTTTTCATTTAATTGTTTGTTTATTTTAATTTGAAAAAACTATAAATAAAACAAACAATTAACTCATGAAAGAAAAAAAATCCAGAACAGATAAATCGACACAGCAACATACAAGAACGAAATTAAACAATTATATGTAAAGAAAATACACTATTATCTATGATATAAGATAACTTATTTTGGAAACCTTCAGGGTAGGATATATTAAAAGTGAATGGCGCAAAAAACCGCTGCTGGTTCGGAGAAACCCAGTATACCTGAACTCCTTGAAGGTGAGGCAGATGCGGATAGCACTAGGCCCGAACTCGCAATCTGAGGGTTAGTAGCCGAGTAACATAACAATTCAGCAAAAGTGACACTTCAGCTCGAGAGTTGTTATTTGGCTTATAAAGCTTTCACCACAAAGGTTCGTTAGTTAAAGATGGTTATGTTGGTTCGATTTTTGACGAAATAAAAGTGATACTTGTTTATATCTTAGTAACTTTTCTTTCTGTTTGTCTTGTTGATTCCTATTTCTCACTTCAGTATATTTGCAAAATACTATTTTGAATGGGAACTGTATTAAGCTTGAAATGTTATATAAGTCGTTGTATTCTACAGACCGAAATTGTGAATAAAACTTCGGTTTTATCTTTTTTTAATTATTTCAATTAAAAAAAATTAATACTAATTGTATATCGCAGTTCTCTTTATATCTTCATGGGTTGAGAACTGTTTAACTATACTGACATATTATTTTTTCAGTATTTTCACTTTGTTTATTCATATGGTGATCGCGAGCTTCTTCCTAATAAATATATTATTCAATTTGAAAAGGGTTTTCCTTATTTGCATGTTTAGAATATTTCTTGAAGTAACCTCAATGGTCAGTTTTATATTTAACGTGTACGAATTTCTTAAAAATATTCACCATGCAATGTTTTCTTATTATAAAAAGGATTATTTACTGTTTTTGGTAAAGACGCAATAAGATCATCCCTGGTAGTAAAGTTCGACTGGTCATCTGTGATAAAATTTTGAAAATATCTCAAGGTCAGAAAATGGTCATAATCACGAGCTCGTCTTCGTGTATTGGCGTGTGACCGATGTTTCTGAACTTGTGGTTTTAGTTTTATTCTGAAACCTCCTATAAATAGTAGAATGGACATTGCTCTGATCTTGCTATTTATCAATTGAGTATGACTAATGTAACTTTGCTGATCAAAGTACTTCTTCGTGAAAGCAAAACGTGAGCATTTTTTCTACGCATGCCTCTCCTCGTTTCATTAGTCAGTAGTTCACTTGTCTTTTTCTTTGTCAACCCGAATATTCATTAGTCCATTCACTCTTGTGTCGAAATCGTGATTGGTAAAACAGAGTTAAGTGCTTTTTAATTCATGATATTTTCCAGCTATCGAAGAAAATCTTTTCCTTGCAAGAATTTAATTACAATACACTGTGATTGTGGTTGGTTTCTAAATGGTCCTTTTCTTAGTTATTACAATAATGTCGTGTCTGCAGTTTAATTTAATAGGTTATCACATTTACCATTCATGATTTTTTGTACCATTCTTAACCGGTTTATTTTCCTTACTATCTAATAAGATGACACCTTCTATTTTGGGAACATTTTCTTATTTTGATTCAAATGGAAATCCACGGAATATTTGGCTTATCTACGTATTCGAAGTCACTTTACTATTGAGTTATAATTGTTATGAATGAATTATTTTTTTGTTTAAAACTATCAAAATTCGATAGATCGATGCACGTACGGCGCACGGGCAAATCTATTAAGTGGTTTACATAGATGGTTACAATTAGACCGAGAAGTAACAGATTGGACAAAAAAAGTGTATGTGCTTTTAAAAGAATTATGTGAAAAAAAAAGTTTAACTTCGGAAATGGAGTGGAGGAAAATTTCCCGTCTTTGAGAGGAGCCCTTCCTTCTTTAATACTCAATTCGAAGAAGTTCAATCGTAAAACTTTAATATTTTATAAAACTAGTTGCAACTATGTGAATATCGGGAGTTATTCTACAAATTATTACATTTAAGGTAAAACTCATGTATGGCACAGTTTTCCTGTAATATCTTTTTCATTAAGATGGTTTTTTTCTTTAATTTTTAGAGCTTTGTATAAAGATTTAACCCAGTTGGGAAACTTTAAAAAAAACTAATAATAAATGTGAATTTCAATATAAAGCAGTCTAAATGTATCAAAATACTGTATTGTTTTGTTTTATTTCGCCACTGGATCCTCTTAAAAATTTAAATGAATCTATATTAATAAAAATGCAACTCGAAATGCGTTGCTAAGCGCAAAACTGGGGAACGGCTCGACCGATTCGGCTAATTTTTTAAAAATATTTTCGTTAAGGTACGAGGATGGTTCTTATGGAGAGAAAAAATTAAAAAACTGCGTGGAAAATAGTTAAAACGACACTTTTCTTACTTTCCCGCCAAAAATCTTCCTTCCCCCACACCAACTGAGTTAGATAGCAGGAAGTAATAAATTAGGATTTGTTTAGAAAGAAACACGCAAAGTCAGTTGGTTTTCATTTAGAGATAACGGGATGTTTAAAAAAGAAAGAAAATAGTTGCTTTTATTATTAGTCGGTATGAATATTTAATCTATGCCTGCTCGAAATAAAGTCCGGGCAGGGAAGAAAAAAAGTAATAACAAAGGGGAAAAAAAGGGTTTGTAGAAAGAAAAGTAGAGAAAATAATACTATAAATAAATTATATGATTATCAAAATTTTTTTGGTTTAAAAATATTTTGCTGAAAAACCTGTTATGAGACGCAGCAACATAAAATATTATAAGAAAATTTTAGAGAGCATTAATACTGGCGAACCAACTGGTCGCCAAAGGCGGCTAGTTAGCTATAAAAAACTTGCTCACGTCGTTTTAAAAGTAAAAATATTTGGTTTGAAAGAGACAATAGCAGCATTCGTTTTATTTATTAGTTTATTAAAACAATCAATTTTGAGCTTTCTTTCACCGGAATATTGTGCAGGGCAATGTCGAGCCTATTTTTCTCTTTCATTGTCATTATAAGTGACATTACGGGTATCGAAGATCTCATTTATATCTTACAGTTACTCTGCCTGAATAAATAAACTTCTCCACAATTTTCCCTTCCCTTAGAACCTTAAAATTGTCTCGCTAGAAACAATCACATTGAAGAAACAGAAATGAAATTTCGGCTGCCGTTTCGAATATTAGATTTCTACCTACTATCATAATAGTAGAAATTGGCAGTATCAGAAATTTTTATCTGTTCTGTGTATAAAAATACCTATGTCGCCCGGAGTAACTGTAGAAGATAAAACAGAAAAGAACAATGTCTTTACCAACGATAACCTGCCACTGTATTCATATCATATGTTTCTGTGACCAATGTAGACAATATGTACATCGGCATTTTCTGTTACTTGATACATGCGATAACCAATAGGCGGCAAGGTGTGAAAATGAAGACTTCTTATTGGCAGGATTTCTTGCAATCAATTGAACAAAGAATCGTTTGCATTTGAATCAACCCAAACGAGAAAGTATTTTTTTAAAAAATTCGCTTGAAATATGCTTTATTTGACTTCCAATTTTACTGCTCAATTTTGTACAGTCCATTCATAAAAAAAATCGCTTCATCGCAATAATGATTCTTGATGAAAACTCTGAACAGGACCTACAGTCCCTTGATTTGGATATACTTCTGGATGGATGAGTTCACCTTCAGAAAGACCAAAACACAGATTGTCAATGGTAGTAAATGATAATTTTGGAGCTATGCGCATGACATCAAAAAACGCTTTCTTTGTTTTACATAACGGGTCATGGGTATTGGCTGTTGCAAATTTCAGTGTACCCTTAATGACAAACTCTTACATATTGAAGATGAAAGATCGTGATTAGTATTCTCTGGAAAAGACGAGTTTAAAAATATTTGTATTGATTGAGAAAAACATCGTCTTAATCCATGCCGTTTCTTTTTAATTTCAGAAAGCCAAACGTTGTATTATTAATTATTATTTTTTTTATTTTACAAAGATCTCTGCTAGCACAGCTTCGTAGCTATGAACATCTTGTGCAACCAAAACAAATGCCACTAAAGATAGATCTTGCGATCAATAAAGGCCAATGGTGTTTCTATACTCGTTTTTATTGATTGTAAGATTCATCTTTTATTAATTGTAATGCAGTATATTTCACTAATTCACAAGTTCTTAAGGCAACAGTTTATTGCAACTAGTAATTAAAAGCATTTTTTTGTGTTATATTATTTGCCTCTCGAATATACTCTGTATTGTAAAAAAAAATCCATTGAGAGTTATCTTGGAAAGGTTTGAATGTCTATTTAAATTCAGCAAAGTAAATGCAAAGAGTAATCATTTCGTTAGAAAATAAAGATAAATGAGTAGTTATGAAAATCACTAGTTTTTATAATATTGAGATTGCATAACGCAGATATTTCGCAAATCGCCTTTAAGGGGGGAAAGTGGACTCTATTAGGTACTTTCGCGAATTAATCAATTATTTATCAAATTTTTATTATCCGGATATATTAAATTATAAATGTCAAATTTTTTGAATAAACTTTTTTAAACGAAATGTATAATTTTAAAACAATTTAAGATGTATAATTTTAAAAAAATTTAAAATATTCCAGCCGATTTCATTTTTTAATTTTTTTTAACTACATGATATAAATTTATTTGGAACAAAATTTTATACAATTCTACAAATCCACTTAAATGTTAGTTTTTTAGAAATTCTTTTATGCACTGCTGATAATGATTTTTAACTATTGACTTAAAACTGGGGGGGGGGGGACTGTTGTTGTTGTTGTTGCATGCCTCCATTAGCCAGCGGTGCTGGACTAGGTCCATAAAAAAACTATTTTCTCTTAATGTTTATACTTATTTTTTATGTTTAACCGAAATTTTTACAATAAATTTTATGTCATTTCTTCAAAAATTAAAACACCTGAAAGCGTTTTGAAGATAATTACAGTGTTTTGAAAAAAGTAATTATAGTGTTTTTTTTTTCTGTCTTACAAATATTCGTTTTATTAAATAGTACATTTTATAGCACAATTTAATTGAATATGAATAAAAATGAATCGCCAAATATGTTACTGTGCGCAAAACTCAAAAACGGCTCAACCGATTCGGCTATTTTTTTAAAAAAATATTTTCGTTGAGAAACGAGAAATATTTTTTTATAAAGAGAAAAAAAAATTGCGAGAAAAATAGTAAAAACGATACTTTCCTTCCAAAAATCTTCAGTAAGACTTCAGTTAGTTTTCTTCCCCTGCTAATGAGGATAGGCTTAACAGGTTTTCGACCATTTTTTTCAAACGATTCTGTTCTGTTAGAGTTAGGTGAATTTAATCGTCGTTAATTATTTGATATTTAGAATTCATTTAGCAGTACTTTTGAATCAAAATATAACAGAATAAAAGACATTAAAAGTTTCTAATCTGTATTACGTTACCCCAACTGCCGTAGAAAATTCCAACATTTGCAGTGTGTTGTAATTATTGACAACTGTGTTTTCATTTTGATTAAAAGTTTGAAAATAATGTGTATAAAATAGACTTGACTTGATTTTATAGAAATTCGGACTCGATTTGATATTTTGCTTTATATCATGTACACACTTCAAATAAATTGTTTTTAGGTTAGTTCTGTGCTTCTCAATGCGTACGAAGTCGCGGGTAAAAGCTAGTTGAATATAAACATATATTTTGCTGATGATATGATTTTTAAAAAATCTCTTGCGTTCGGCCATATTTACTTATTTCTAATGCCCGTTATCCCCTTAATCTTGATAATCTTGAGCAATATTTGTGTAATTAGAATAGATAAAGGAAAATTTGGAAATTAAAAGGCTTTGCGGCAAACTACATTTTTGGTGAAATTTTCGCTAGAAGGCAATAAGTGATGTTTGAAAATCACTTTTCAAATGCAAAGTAATGAATATTGTTACCGAAGGAGAAAACATTGGCGACTCTTCATAAGGAGCTTCTCGCCAGCCGGGTTGGTTTGGCGAAAGGAATCGTCTGGTAGCCTCTGGATCCTTCATGAAGCGGCGCGCTGCTTCGCTTGGATTTGGGCCCGCGCTCAGTTGGTTATATAAAGGACGGGTTGCCGTAACCTGGCAGTCAGGCAGTTAGTAGAGAGTTTTTCTCTCGGTATGAGAAGCGTCTCGCTGGACTAGCGGATTACTTTTCTCGCTTGTTATTAGTGAGCTGTGTTTACGTTTGCTGTTAACGTTGTATTATTGAGCTCGCTGTGATTTACTGTTTGCTATGCTATACGATAGCTGTTTTGAAGTCTCTGTTTATTGTTCATAAGACTTGAATTTACGTTGTGATTGTTGACTGCTGGATTGTGTTTATCTGAAGTTTCACTTTATCAAGTCATCCTGTAAATACCTGTAAATAAATTTGTTTATGCTGTCCTCAAGTAAAGTCCATTCAATCCGAACCCACTTCGCTAAAAACGTTACATTTACATAAATGAGGAATTTCTTTTGTTTAATCTCTTTAATATCACAAGAATGCGTGCAATTACATGATTCATACAATTACCAGAATGATTGTAATAGTGTTAGTAATTGATATACTAAATAAACAAAATACTAAATAAATTACTGACTTTCTTTTCCTATATAACTCTACATATAAAATTTATTTTTATAATGAACAATTATGAAATATGGTGATTAACTTCTTAATAAATTATGTTACGGTGCCAAGTTCGGGTATATACCTTCGTTACTTATCTAATCGGGTCAACCGAAGCAAGTATAAGTTTCAGATAATTATTAGGATACGGGAAGCAATTTTAATTAACTGTGGAATACTTTTTAATAATCAATTTAAAAAAGTTAGTTTTTATAAATGCTTGATCAACGATTAAATTGCCATTTTTTTTCCAACTCCATCTACTTTAAATTGAGCGTAGTGCAGCTCTATTTCGTCCTTGACCGAAATAGAAATATCTTAAATCTCTCATGTCTGTAACTGTTGAGATAAAGGCATATTTTTGTGAGATAAACTCATTGTGTGACAACAAATTATCACTGATCAGTTGCGCTGTGTATTGACAAAAGTAGCATTTTCATTCGAAATATTTTCCTAGAGATTTATGAAATTGTAGCAACATTCATCAATGATGGTAAAATTATTCGGCAAAGACAAATTTTAAGAAATTATTATTTTAAATGATGTGTACTGAGGAAATTGAGCCTTTTCAGATCAAATGATCAGTTTCAATACATTATAAGCGTGCCAGTTTTAATATATTAGACGAGTCCTTATGTTTTTAGGTGTTCAATAGTAGGACACCAATTAGACGAAAGGGAAGTGCGTAAATTTGATTGCTTACAATCTCCGGCTCATGACCAATGGGTTAAGTTTACCATTGTAGGAGTCAACAGGAACGGAGATTTTTTTTTTTTAAATCTTACCTTGCATTCATTTAATATTCTTAGCTTTTTTTAGTTAGATTTTGATTACAATTTTTTTCCCGCCTCTTATGAAAAATTCCGTAGGATATTTAATGTATTTCCAAAATATAACAGTGGCAAAAATTGGGGGATTGGGCATATGTTTTGCCCATATGTCGTATGTGCATCGATTTATCGAATTTTAATAGTTGTAAACAAAAAATAAATCTTTCATAACGAATATAATTCACTATTAAAATGACTTCGAATACATACATAAGTCAAGTATTGAATGGATTTCCATTTGAATCAAAATAAGAAAATTTTCTCAAATTAAAGGAGTCATCTTATTAAATGGTGAAGAAAATAAAACAGTTAAGTGGTTAAAAAAAAGTTTCTTTTTGAGATTTGATGGCTCGTAAATATAATAGCATTTGCAGTAATATTATGATCATTTTTTTTAATGTCATGCATCAAATTATACTCTGTTCTCATTATTTTTTTAAGTTATAGCGAAATAAATAGAAGGAAACACATGTTGCTTAAGTTGATAAAACCTAACTTTTCTTCATCTGATTATAGGCAATGAGCTTCAGTGTTTAGATAGTTAATAAATTGGTACCTTTTGGTTAAAAAAATTCAGCAATATGGGCAGAATTTATGATTAATGGAAATTTAAATGCCAAAAAATACATGAATGAAATGTTCTTTCTAAAATTGTTACTTGTCGCATACGATCATTTCTCATCTAATGAATTTAATTTTCAATTTTTAACCCTATGTGATGTTGCCTTTATGTAAAAACTAATTTCAGAACTATGGAATGGCCTTTGAAAGATTTTAACCCAATCAAAAATTTCTAGAGGGCTAAAGAAGCTTGTTACATAGAAGCAACTACAAATAAAGCTCAATTAATTGAAGTAAAAATGCAATCATGACATCACATAATAACAACCAAGGACCTAGAAGCATTAATTTAAAATGTTGCAAGACTTAATTACCATTAGTGAGAATTTTTGTATTTGTCTTTATTTACTATGTTTTTTTTTTCTCCCTCAATTACTATTCTTATACATATACCCACCGTAAAAATTGTTTTATTTTCTTTCGAAATTATTTTAAGTTATCTTTAACATGATATACAATTATATATATATTTTTAAATAAAATTATTGTTACTGAATCAAATTGGAAATTCCACAATTTGCCACTACTATAATATTAATATTGCTTTTTAAATTTTATAGGAATATTTCAGGTGATAATTCAAGCTTATGCAATTTGTCTGAATTAATAATTCTCAAGTTTATTAAATATTTTTTTAAAAAATTATTAGCATATTTTATTGTTATATTCTCCTTTCCTATACACCATAAGCCAACATTGAAGAATTTACCTTAAAATAACTTTTTTTACTTGTTGATTTTATAAAATATGATTAAAAATGTTATAAATTTTACGTCATGGGTATTTAATGCATACGAAATTTATATATTTAAGAACAGCTCATTGTTTATATGAACTTCTTCTTTAAAACATTTATTAATTTTAAATTATTTTGCGTTTCATAAATTTTATAACCGTTTATTTTAGAAACCGTTTTCAGCTACTGCAGTGCAGTTGGGCCCTCCCTTTTCCCCTCACACACCATTACTCTACTCTTTTCTACATTTCACCTAAGTTCTGAGCTTTTTATTTTTAATTAAGTTGCGGTTGAGACAAACAGTTTCCATTGAATAATTCGCTTTGTTGTTTCTTCTGCAGTTGTGGAAATAATAAGCGATAAAAAAAAAACCTCTTTACTGTTACCTCCTTTGACTTGAAACGAGATTTTTAATAGAAATTTATTTTATCTTATACTAATCGTGAACAAATATTGTAAAGTGAGAAAGGGATATTCGGCTCGACTAAAGGCGTGGAAAACCAAGTTAAATAAAATTAGGAATTAGCAAAAAAAGGCGGAATGCCGCGAATTATTTTGAAAAATCGTGACTCTGTTATCAAGCCTTTTGAAGTGAAGAAATTGGAAAATGATTTTCGTCTGTGGAATTTGACCATTTCGATGTAGTTCTATTGAAATGTGAAAAAAATAATAGAACCACTGACTGAGCTGTATGTATTTTTGCTCAGTAAAACTTCCATGAAAAGAAATTTCAATGTGTAAAGATTCGAATGTAAGATTCATTGATATAGAATAATTAGTTCCACATTTTTATTAAAAAATCGAATTGGTAGGTATTAAATAAGTATAACACAATACAAATATAAAAATAAATATTAAAATAATAAACCATCTCCTCAAAACTTTCTCGCATGCACTCTATTAAATTTGTCATGCTAAAGTAGGCTTACATTGACATCGGCGCGCAATAGTTTCGAAATGTTAAATTTTGATATGAAATCAGCGTTTTTTACCGAATCTATCTCATGACACTTGGCGAGTTATTTGGCGAT
>JAOUZG010044845.1:504247-519360 GCA_026289955.1 Argiope argentata
TTTTTTACCGAATCTATCTCATGACACTTGGCGAGTTATTTGGCGATTAATCCCTAGCAGGCATTAATAATATGCAAAAATCGAATCTGTCTTTTTGATATGCTTTCTCAAACAATTAAAACAAAAATTGGACTCAAAACTGCATTTGTGGTCACACATTTTCATGCCAAATTTCTTATATTTAAATCATTGCGTCTTTGAGTTATCACACTTATATGTTTCTGAAAGTATAGACCGACTGACAGTCAGGCCATAATAGCATAGTGGCTCAAAATTTAGTAGGTATCTACACTACGCCTGTTAAATCTGTGTATCCAATCTTAGAAATTCTAGTTTGCTTCGTTTTGTACTTGTGTTAATTTATATTCGGACAGATGGATTTACTCTGAAGAGGTTTTACTCAAAATTTGATAGAAATTAGCAAATTCTCTGTAAAGACTGTGTTCAAATTACAACCATAAGCAATTTCAAATTACCTTTGTCACAGACAGGCAGACATTTTCCAAAAATATGCTTTTCGAACTCAGGGAGGTCAAATTTAATATGTAATTTGATTTCGCATTTTGTAGCGGGTTCTAAATTTTCTCTGTACCACGTGTACAAGAAAGTAATAGTTGCAAAATTATAGGTTGCAATAATATTCTGTAATAAATAGAATTCATTTACCAATAGCTATTAGTATAGAGATTTTTTTGAGAACATAATTGATATAAAAATTTGCTAAATGTTCTAGGACTTAACGGAACTATCGGACCATATAACCTTTAAAAAAAGACTTCAAAATGTTACATTTTTGTTAAATAATTATATACATATATATGAATTATCTAAAAATATAATTTGGTGAAATTTAAATTCTTATCAAATAGTTATAAATTATAATATATCATATTAATGTTGTTTCTAAATGACATTTTGTGGGTTCATATTTCAATTCAGTGTTAGCGTTCGCTCAAAGAATATTTAATATTAACCTCTTAATGAATATGAATATATTCGCAGGTATATTTGATTCTGAAACACTGACAGTGTTTTTCATTTGAGAACTTGAGATTTGTTGATCTACAAATAAAAATTCTGTGCCTGTGTAAGTGTAGTTTTCTTTTTTTCCTTTGTCGGTAGCCGTTCTTAGCTTACTTCTGCTCCAGGAATCCAAATTTGACTTGCTGTTACGTACTACCTATGGCGAGCAGCTGTTTCTTCGAGATTAATAATCACCAATATTTTCAGTAAAATATTTAAATCTTGATAATCCATAAATCATGCTGTTTTAGAAGTTTGACATCAGATTACTTATTTAATAATAGCCGCCTTTGGCGTCCAGTCGGTTCGCCAATATTAATGCCGACTAAAGGGTTAAATCATTTTTTATATAACTTGGTCTCATAATAAGTTTTTCAACAAAATGCTTTTAAGCCTCAAATTTCGAGAGTCATATAATTCACTTATACTATTATGTAGGCCTTAAGCAATCCGCACTTCTCTCTGATTTTCTATCAGTGCACGTAAAATTCACTTTTAAATTAAAGTGGAAAGGATGAAACTTCAATTAATATAAAGACATCTTTACTCAATCCAAGCATGTCTTTAAATAAAACTAAGAACTGAAAGCATAATAGTCCGACATTGAAGTTTTATGTTCAATACAGAAATTGAAACATTATAATTTTTTTTTATAATTTATAAGATTTCAAGGAATTATTCAGCAAAAATTTCACAGGTTAATTGAAACTTTAAGTTTTTAATTTTATTTTTAGATAAATATAAATGATCTCAATAATATTTTTTTAGGTTTATAAATATATTTAAAAAATTTATGGTTTAAATTTCTTTGTTCTTATAGATTCATATTTGTAAAATATTCTTAATATTTCAACTTCTAAATAAATAAATAAGCATTTCTATTTTTTTCAAATTTGGCTGATTTATTCAGTTCTGAATAATGCAAGTTTAGAACAATCATCATTATCATAATCTAGACCAATTATTCTAGAGTAACTCTGATTGGCTTCTTTGATATCTTGATAAAGTGATCTAAAATCGCCAGTTTATATCGACCAGTTATATTGAAATTTCAAAGATCGATCAGCTTTGATGATTGATTTAGTTGATTGGAATGCCACTTTTTTATTTAAGGATTTATTGTTTCAAGAATATTTTATTAAATATGGTTCACAGAGCAGATGATGTATGTAAAAATTTAATTCATCAGCATTTTTTCCCTAAATCTATAATTATATATTTCACTTGGACCAATTGCTAAGAGATTTATTTCTCTCCCCAAAAAATTAAGAAATTATATGCGGGACTCCGATTACAGAAGATGCCTTGTAGATGTTAAGCCATATTTGCCTTAAATAAAACTGTTTTATTGAATCAGTAATATATGCATACTAAAATATCATAGAAAACGTTTCCGTCCATTTATTTTCCAAAAATATCATGCTTCATATTTGTTTCATTTTATACTGACACGTGCTGAAAATGACATTTTTATATGTTTAATTTGGAATGATAGTTGATTTATTTTTTCTCGTGAGAGAACATGATACTGTTTTGGTAGAAAGTTCTGATGTCTCCGAAATATGCGGGTAAAAATAGTTTTATATGCTTTTACAAATTTTGCATTCTTAATTATTACGTATGCTTGTTTGAAAGAAGATGCGTTTTCAAATGGCTGGCCTACTTTTACCAGTATAGCTTTAATATTACGTTACTTCGTTGAAAGATGCGTTTTTATTTCGCATGATTCATTAAAATGCGGAGAAAAATTACAATCACGAAGGCGATTTCTTTGATTTGCACAAAATATCTTCTTCACATAAGTAAAAGTTACAATTCAAAACATGTCTTATTGTTTTAAAAATTTAAAATAAAGAATGCAAAAATATTTTACTTTTACTTATTATCAATTGCTTTTTGTTCTTCGTTTCTTTGAAATGACGTCATTTTGAAAGTTCGTTTAAGATTTCTTGCTTTTAAATAATTAATCTCGCTCTCAGAGGATTATCGTTTGGTGCTTTTCTAAAATTCTTTTTCAGTTTTAACTGTCGCACTTTTGTAATATATTTTTACTTTGTATTTTTATTTACTTTAATTCTTTAATGGAATTTATAATTTTGATATTGCAAACGATCAAGAAAATTTTTCTCTTGCATTTATTGTTTAAATAATATCACATTTCCTATTTATTTCATTTCATATAATCGCGTGAGGAAAATTATATTTTTCTGTTTTATTTTTGGTAGTAATTAACTTTTTTTTTCATCAGAACTTCTGAAAATGTGATGGCAACATTTTATTAAAAGCTGATTTTTTTGAGATCCTCGAGAAGATAAAATTTTATTTTTATTTTATGCGAAATTAATTGTTGAAAAAAACCCGATTAAATTAAATGTTTAAAAATTCATTAAAAATAGAGTTTTAATTTGTAGGTCAAAACATTAGTATCATTGAAAAGCTAATTTTGCACTTTAACTTGATGCAAAAATCAATTTTGTGCTGTAATATTTTTGGAAGTTATAGCGAAAAAACCTTAAAATTTGGCTTATTTTTTAATTAATTAAAATTTTAATTAAAAATTCAAAAAAGGGCTCCGAGGTGCACATTCCCGGCACCCAAGGTATACATATACCAAATTTGGTAGCTGTAGGTCGAACGGTATGGCCTGTACATCGCCAACAGACACACACACATTGTGCTTTATTATAAGTAAAGAAAAGATGATTTTTCCAAATTTTTCTCTCATCTGCTGTTGAATTTGCATTGCGAATGGGATTGTTCAAACATCTAGAACTAAAACGACGCTTTTGGAGGGGGAGGGTACGTGTTTTTAAAAGTTTAAATGCTGAAAATAGGATTCTTCAATTTTGAAGTTGATGCTTGGTACAGAATATTTCCTATATAATTTCTCGGACGTTTATTCAATAAGTTTCCCTGATTCTACAATTCAAAAACTCAAATTATTATAATAAGGGAAAAAATTATTGAATGTAAGTTATAACTGTGAATTTATTAAAAAAAAAATTCGTAATTTCTTAGAATGGAAATAAAATATAATTACGAGCATTTCGTTTAGACTGTTTTTACTTTCATGTAAATGTAGTATAGAGAAAGTATAATATTTGTTCATTTCGCAACTCCAGTTTTGACAAATCTACACATATTATAGACCGAGTACATATTATAAACGAGTTTAAAAAAACTCGTTTTTAGAAAATATCCTTCTATGCACCTATGAAAAAACTCTAAAACGTTTTGAGTTGGACGGGTGAAATTTGGTATACGGCCCCTATAAAGAATTTGTATATTTCTATCAAATTTTGAACAAAATTCGTTCTGAGGAAGTCTGCCTGTTCCGCTGTTCTAATATAATTTATCACAATAACTATAAAGCGGAAACAGCCGGATGAGTAAAATTCTGTACACAGGTTTAACATCTATAGGTCAGACACCTATCCAACTTTGGGGCAAATCAAGCCCCAAAATTTGATAGGTGTCTACCCTAATGCCAAAATGTACTATTATGTTAGTATTTTGCTTGCAAAAGAAAAGCTTAACACAGACGGCATGGCTATAGATAGAATATCTAAGATGCAAGAAATATTTCAACAGATGTAAAAATAGGTTATGTGACATATGGCAAACAAACTCTGTGGACAAGTTATTTACTGCATGAAAATACAAAATTTATTAGACTGAGTATTTTTAGAATTCATAATTCGTAACTTTGTCCGTGCTGCATAAAAACCATTCATTTTGCATGTAAATTGCCTGGAAAGTATAGCACTGAAACTAGAGACAGAAAAATCAAATCTTAATTAATTTTACACATTTTACAAAAATGACAGTTTTTCTATAAAGCTTTGATTACAGTGATTCTTTAGCCATGATTTATAATGATATAAATAAATGTTAAAAAGCAGAAGGTTATTTGCAATACTATAATTTTAACCATGCGTAGATAGTAAGTTTTTAATTAAAATAGCGATTAGTAGTTAAAGGTTCACTGTGATATAGTGTGTACTTACATAAAAATATCAACGCGATACCTCAAACACTATGTCATATTTCATATGGTATTTTGAGATTTCAGTTGTAATTGTGTGTCAACTTCTCGATGGGTTGCGAAAAACAGGATAGGGTCGTGAATCTGCCATCCGACCCAACGTAGGGTCGCTTTCGCCTGTTGCCTATTACTACGCTTGTGGTGGCTGGGAACTAACTGTAAACTGTCGGTAAAATGAACAGGCATTAAAGAGCCCCGGATAACCATGAATGAAGGGGGAAGAGAGGGCCAAATGTGCCTGACGCCAGGCTTACACGGGCCTTGAAAACAAGGCTTATAGTGTGGGCACTTGTCAAGTTTTGAGCTAAATCCAACTAGGGGTTCACCGTCTGTCGATTTGCTCTTTTAGAAGCATCTAAAAACGCAATGAGTTAAATGTGTTAAATCCGATATGTAATTTTATCACTGCAAAGGTAGAAGTAATAAAAGCAGTAAAAGTATGTAAAAGTGTGGCAAATTTTTGTTTCAGCCAGTTTCATCTAAAACACAAATTCGATTTTCCGATGCTATTAACCGCACCCCAAGAATTAGTCGCCACATAATTGGCCAACGTTAACAAGGCAGATTCAGTCAATTCGCGTCAAAGGTTATTATTTCGTAACTATTGCACGTCAATGACATGCAAAGCGTCCTCTGAATAATACCTTGATTGCGACTAAGTTCCGGGGAAAAACACTCCAATTGCTTCTTATTAGATAATTATGCTTTTTGCTAATAAATTATGTATTATCTTTTTGGTGCCTATCAGAGTGGGTATTCTATAGATATTAAGCCATGTTTTCCTTAAATGAAGTAATGCTTGAATTGATATATATTAAATGATCACAAAAAGTATTTTCTTACGTTTTTTTTTCTTCTTGTGTGAAATATTATGCTTTATAATTATTTCATTTAACATAAGAGCTTACGGAAAATTAGTTTTCTATATTTATTTTGTTAATTTAATCATTTAATTTGAACTTATGTCGATGTAATGGCAACATGATGATGAATGCTAATTTCTTTTCATACCCTCATAAAGCGCTTGTAAAAACCATTTTTTTTTAACGTTATATGAAATATGTGGGAAAATGTGCTTGAAAGTTAAGATTAAAAGTAGAAAAATATATATACGGTAATTTTTTATTTCATCGTCTTTTATGTAGATATTATATCCTCTTTTCCTAGGATCCAAAAATATGATGTTAAATTTCGAAATACTTTTTCGGTGATTTTCCCGAGTTCAAGGTTAAAAAAGAAAAAATAATTAAAATAAGGACAACCGTTGAAGGTTTTTTTCTCCTCCAAATTAAAATATTTGACCTCATTGCCTATATGCTATTCAGCTTCTTTTTTGGTTGTTCCGGACTTAATTTTGATTTATGAATTATTCTATTGTCGTATTCATGTTGCATTCACCGTATATATATATATAAAATAGTTAATTGATCTCTCGCTACTTATTTATTTTATTAAATATTTTTTGCCGTTTATTGTGTTTTTTCATGAGAAGTATGCGATAGCAATTGTCGTAATCGTTATAAATTTTGATTTCCATGTTTTGTTTTTCGGCTTTTGCTTCTCAAAATTCGACGTTTAAAAAAAAAGGATGTCGGGTTGGGAGGGAGATACGAAAACTCAAAAACGCTTCAAGCTTGATACATGAAATGTGATTTGACAATAAATTTATTAATCTGTGCCTCTACTTGTTGAAAGCTTTGCACACATTAATATAAACACGAACTCGAATTTCTTCTCTGTTTTGTAAAACTAAATAATAATAATAAATAAATAATAAAAATAAAATAAAGTTGTCAAGCACTTAGAATTGTATTTTATACTTTTTAACTAATGCATTATTATTTTGTTTATTCTCTAATCATTCTGTGCAGAGAAAATATTACATTTCTTCTATAATTCATTAGATCTATAATTCATTTTCAAAGCTATCGCCCCCAAAAGATCGAAATTAAATAATGATAATAAGTCATCAGTGAGATTGATATTTTTGTATTCTTTTAAATAATTTTTATTTGTCGAGAACGTTGGATTTTACAACAAATACAATTGAAAAAATTTTTCCACTACCCTTGGAATGTATGCTGACACATACAGGTTTCATTATGACATCCTTTTGCTGCAGATACAAAATATTAGGGAAATCACTTCCAAAGGTTCCCTTCTCAATTCCTCTTTTTTTATTACCAGTAATTTTTTTAAACACTGCAGTATTAAATGCATAATGTTTCCTCTTTCTATTGTATAAACAGAAATTTGAAATATTGTAATGCTTTCTTAATTTATATGTATATATTGTTTAAGGTTAAAAGTTAATTCATTTGTGTTATAAAATGGATTTACTAAAATTATCTGAAGAGATATGAAAAAAAAAAAAATGTTGCACAGCACAACAGTAGATGGATCTTACTTTTCAAGATGTCAAGTACTTATGAATTGATGTTCATTGACACCATTTTTTTTCATAAAATATTATCAGTTAAAAAAGTCACGATTTTCTATCTGATAGCATTTAAAATTATCTATTTGATTTAAATTTATCAAATTAAAATTATCTATTTGTTCGCGGAATAACTTATCATTTGTATACCGCTTACATATTTCATTTCCCTGAATGGAAAAATAATCGCATTTCTAAAGTTTCGGCGTTATTCCAATTTTATTCCATATTTCATCGCAGTTTCAAAAACAATAAAACCCAGAAAGGCGATTATTATCAATACCCTTCGCATAATCTGAACGCAAGAAATACTCCAGCCTATTTTGTGAGTTGAATGCGATAGGTGTTTTACTTCTGCCTCGGATTTCTTCCAAGACGAGCTCGCGACCTGAATATTGTGCAAAATAAAACGAGGAAAACTCATCACGTGCCGTCCACGGTTTCCGTGTAATCAAGTACACCTCTGGCCAATTCTATCAAGGTTAGTCTGTGACCGACAATTGAAGAGGAAGGGAAAGGACGTATATGTTACAAAATGAAATAATGCATGGCCTTACTTCTTGACTGATTTCTTTAGTCTTGTCCACTACTGGGGCTGACGGTCATAAATAGATCTAGAATACCTGAATGTGAGGGTATTTTGGAACTTTTCTATGGCCATTTCAATGACGAGATTTATTATTCAAAGAAAGTGTTACATAGTGTATTGGTTATCGCACAATAAGTGATATATTTGTGAATTCCTAAACATTTTTCCGATAATTTACCGTTTTTAACTTTCTCTTAAACGAGTTATAGAGATAGTATTGTAATCGTCAGGAAATGCGAGCTTGTTTTTAATGAATCCCCGCGTGTTAAACCTCTCCGAATTTTGGGAATTCCTTTTTAGAAAATGTTCACCTATCTGTTTGTGACAAAGATAACTCAAAAATGCTTTGAGCTAGGTGGTTGAAATTAGCTGGCGTATTTCAATGTATGTGAGAACCTTATTTCTTGAACGGCCAAACATCACGTGCTCGCGCAAGTTAAATTATATTTTTAATTTTCATTGTTTCGTCGAATGAGTCACTTTAGTATTGCAAACGATCCACAAAAACTTTGTCTTGCATTTATTGTTTAAAAAATATTCCATTTCCTATTTATTTCATTTCATACAATCACGTGCACAAAATGACATTTTTATGGGTTTTATTTGCTGTAACCATTAACTGATTTTTTTTTAAATCGGAGTTTTTGTAAATGCAATGGCAACGTGTATTTAAAAGCTGATTTTTTTTTTAGATGCTCGTGTAGATAATAATTTTTTTTTCAAATACGGATTTTTGTTGACGCCATAAACCTCATTTCCAAAACAACATGTTCCAACATGATAATAGTACAAAACTTTTGCGTTACTATAAACCCGTACTTAAATATCTTTATGTCATTACTTCTCATCTCCTTCAGTACAGCTGTAACTTGTTCTGTAAATTGACCAGATTAAATTGAAGCAAATATTGCAAACTCGCGTACAGAATACGTAAAATAAAACGTGGTTTGAAGGAGGAAATTTTTAACACTTTAATATTGTTTTGGCGATGTGTTTTTTCCCCCAATTCCTTATCTAAAAAGTTAGATATTTTTATGAAAGCAAATCTAAGCATTGCAAAAAAGATAGAGGAATAATTTTATTTAAATAAAAAGTATTAAAAGTTATTTAAAATGTTAATATGCAACAATTTTTATGAAGGTTGCAAATACGATACGCCCCCCCCCCCTCTCTTCTTCCCATCTCTACTAACTTGTTTACAAACTAGAGATGTAGTTCTAAAAATGCGCTTTTATTTATTTATTTTATCAAATTCTCATTTCCAACTTTTTCACACTATCTTTTCTTTGTGTGAAAATAAATATCATCAATGCCATTTCAGATTTTATGATTTTATCTGTGAAGTATTTTGATTTCTTTGTTCTTCTATCTTGTGTGAGAAGTAGTCTCTATCTTATCTACGAAACATGGTTTTCTTGTCTCCTTTAAATATAAAGCTTACGGAGGTGAATAAAGTATCAGTGCTGACGGTTTTACTGCATTTTGACATAGCGTATTCACTTTACGTTAAAATGCATTATTTTATTAATTGTACTTAGATGGAGAGGAATACCAAAGCATTATGAACATTTATGATGTTATGGATTCTCAGTTTTCTCCTCAGAAAATTTAATAATAAATCTTATAACACTTGTTTGTGTAAATCCCGAGTAGTTTGCTTTTTTTAAATTTAATATTTATAAATCAATCATTGGGAATAATAAAATCATGATAATCATGTTTTGATACGTTTCACGATAAGCATCGAAACTTGAATATAAGACGTTTTTTAAACACGTCTTCATCAGTAAAATGTTTTGAAATCATCAAAATATATTTACAATAAATCAACCAAACAATGTGGTTGCGGTTCGCTCTTAAATATATCTATATTTATAAGCGAAATCGAAGAAAAAATGGTTGTTATATTGAAGAATTAATTACTAAGTAAGGTAGTTACGTTAAATATGAGATTTCACTTACTATTAAAATAAATTCTCTTAATGTTTCTAAAAGGTTTTAATTTTTGAATATATATATATATATATATATATATATATATATATATAATATAATATAATATAATATAATATAATTCTTCACATTCAGCGGGAAAACACATTTTCTCTTTAAACGCAGACTTTACGAAAGAACTGTACGTGTCTGATTAATTGGATGCTACTAGTTTCGATTATTATGACCTTGGATACTTTTTGTTTTCAAATTTTGTTGGGAATGAGTGATAAGCATCTCACTCATTCTGTTACCTGTTAGTTTATTTTTAGGGTGTTGACGTGTTTTACCTGCGTGTGCCTGTTAGGAAATTACACGCGTTCATTGTTTTCATCCGAACTTCTACAGTTTGTGCTGTTGCTGTAAAATGGATGAATATAATATGCACTCTCACGGAATCTTATTTACTGAGTTGGCTATTACTGTAGGCATCATCTGATCATGCTGTGATCTGAACTGTCTCATTTAACCTTCATCCATTCAGAAAAAGAAATTTATCAATTATAATTAAAATCCATAAGGTATTCAAATATTAATATATCCGACCATGTTGAAAACATTGAACTTGAATGGGTGAGGGTAGGGGGATTGACTGATATATAAAAAATATATTGGAATTTTATGTCGGAATAAAAATCAAAATTAAATGCTTAGGTGATACTCGTCTCTTTACTTTTTTTTACGTCCTACAAAGTATCGTAATCACCAATAAACATACAAAAATTGGATAAAATATTACAATTAATCACATACGAAATTTTGACGAATCTCCACACTTCGGATCTTTCTGTTTGAGAAATAGTTTGGAAAAACCTCCGTCTGTCTGTCTATGATAAAGATAACATCAAAACATTTTAAGCCTGACGACTGAAATTTGGTATATGGTCTTTACATCAAATTTTGACTCAAGTCTGTTCAGAGGAATTTAATCTGCCTGGCTGTCCGAATATAAGCTTGTGGCGCTAGTTTAATAAACCATATAATATCTTATGATACTGAAGTATACTGTTAGTGTTGTGGTTATGTTACTCGGCTACTGGCCCTAGTGTCTCGGGTTCGTACCGCAACCTTCAATCTCCACATTAATGACCTTGACAACGCAAATCTCATCCAACTGTCATGGCGCCATCTACCCGCACCAAAAAGTCGTCAGACTCGCTTGACGCAAACACCAAAGAAAAGCCGTCAGATACGCTTGAAACAGCAATGAAAAACAAAAGCCGTCAGACACACTTGATGCAGTGACCAAACAAAGCCGTCAAACGCACTTGACGCTTGCACTCAATGCACTCACACGCTTTCTATAATGCTTGGTGTTATAAAAATTGTTCTTCTCTTCTGGCTCGTTGGTGGGGGAGTACCGTGGCTCTAGTTTCATAAGTCAGATAACATCTACAATACTGAAGTATGCTGTTAGTGCTGTGGTTATATTACTCAGCTACTGGCCTTAGTGTTGTGGGCTAGTACCGCAACCTTCAACTGCCACAAACTAAAACGATAAATAAAAACGAAAAGACCTAGATAGATAAAATTCGATACATAGATTTCAATCTATGCTGTAAACAATTATTGGAGCCAAATCCAACTACGAGTTGAAATTTTCACATACAATTCAGAAGGGAATCAATTTAAATATATGAAATTTGATATATAGTTTTGTGATTACAAGTACTGTTGTATGTCAAATCTTTGTTCAAACAGTTGAGAAAACGTGTCTAAAGCACAATTTCAGTTTTAGAATACTATTAACGGCAAAATTCACACCAAAAATTAATATTTCATAAAAATTGTACGTCAATGCCATGCAAGGCATTCTTTGACTTGACAAATTTGTTAGAGTATACGAGAAAGTTTGGTTGTGTGTATCATCTATTGCGTAAATATCATTTAAGGCGCATTTGCAAATAATATCTGAAATAAATGCTTCGCAAATCACTTTCTATATTGTTTGCTTCTGCACGTTAAAAAAAAGTAGTTGAGAAAACATGTTTACGGTAGATAGGCGATCGAGAATTCCACTAAATGTCATAGTACAAGTTTTGCAATCACTGGATATTGTTACAAAAGATTGATATGAATTGGGATCAATGACGTTGTTCTAAAAAGATCATTTTAAGAATCCAGTCACGTAATTCAATTAACAGCCCTTTTTCATTTAATGAAGTCGTTCATTTTATATACTCATCTAGAGGATTTCTGGTCCATTAGTTTGTCTCATGTTTTCAGAAAGACATATCTATCTATACATAGAATAAAATGAAGTCTTCTGAAAGCGTCTGTATGTTGAAACCACAAAAATTTGAGAAATAATTGACGTACATTGGAGATATATCATTTTGTAGAGAGTTTATAGAAGGTTTTAGTACATTAAAATCAAATCAAATCAAAATAAAAAGAGGAGTTTTATAATTGGGCATGTTATCAAATCAAAAAAAAAAAATAAGTTTTATATTTTAATTTATCTGCGCATGCGCGGAAACCGCTTACTGGACATACGCTAACAGCAAGAGTAGTGGTTCGCATATGCGATACATTTCTTAGTTTCCGTCTGATTTTAAACAGCGATTCAAATCCCATTATGCCGAAAAGAAGGAAATCCAACCTCGAAATGATCGCCTGTGTTTTGTGTACGGACTTGTCATATTTTTACCCTTTGTAACAGTCTAAGCATTTCTCAATGTTTGCCAAAGAAAATTGTTTTGTAGCAATTTTTGATCATTTCTAAACATATTTTTATGTTTGCTTGATGTTGCGTAACATGCCCATGCCATATCGGGTGGGGGCTAGACTTAAGTTTAAAGCTAATTTTTCTTCTTGGTTACTGCGCCACGGCCAAGCCGTGCGGGCACTGCTAATTTAAAATAATTATATAAATGCCATTCCTCAGACTTTAGGTTAGGAATCACTGAATAATGTTAGTATTGAAATTACCATTAAAAAGATTTATTTAAAAAATGCGAGGGATCTTTCACATTTCAGGATATTGTCCTAATAAGATGTTTATGATGACACAGTCTGTATATTACGAACAGCTGATGCTAAACCTGTCTATCAAATTTAGCATGCACTTGTTTAGGGAGTGGTTGATCACAAAAAACATATTTTGATAGAAATTAATCACGACTTTAATATTTTTCCATGATAACTTCAGAAGATATTGGTGCACAGAAACAATTTTTCTCCCCTGTAATATAAAAATATGGTTGAAACATATTTTACAACAATATTGTTTGTTACTAAAATTTCATTTATTCTTATTGTTGCTATACATTTTAAGTGTGCAACTTAATGCTTCTATATAATTCATAACAAATTTTAAAGTTGGACGAATGAAACATTGTCACGTTTCTGAATAGAGTTTCGAATTTTCTTTAATCTCTATTGCCTCATCTACTCTACATTTAATCTCTCGTATTTCACGATGATAGCAAATGATCGAAATATCCTTTTGAAATCTTGACGTGACGGCCATTCTTCGGATCTTCGTTTTTTTCATACCACTTTTCTTTCAGCACATTGCAGAAATGTGCTCATACCTTACCACAAAAAATAAAATTAAATGATCATCCAACATTGACTATTATACCTGCTGTTAAAAAGAAAAACCTTCAAACTCGTGAACAATGCCTTCTTAATTCGTATTAAGTATTTGTTATTGATAAAACTTGTTTTGAAATCACTTCTCGCGAGAATACTGAGAGATGTCGTGGCGTTTAATATGACTCTGTCTCCTCTCCAAATGCTGATAATATCAATCCATTTGACCATATCTGAGGAGATATGAACACATTGAATGCATATTTATGATTCATTATTAATTCCAAAAATTTATTCCGCGATCTTTGTCCTTGCAGAGAAAACAGGAAAGAAAAAATAATAAATGCATTGGTCCTTCATGTTGAATTTCAGTAAATTTTATTTCAGTTTCCCGTGTACGAAGTATGAAAGAAGTATTGTTATCGTCAAAAAATAGACCGAAAAATACAATTTTTTCATTATGTATGACTGAAATATGGTATATGGAATTACGACTGAATTTTAAACGAAATCCATTCGTAGAAATCAAATCTGCTTGGCTGCCTGTCTTGAGTACAAATGAACTGAATATCTACGAAACATAAAGGGCTAGGTAAATGAAATTTAGCATCTAACAAAGTTTTTAGTTTAGCATTTAACATCTGACAGAAAGTTATCAAATTTTGAGCTAAATTCGTCAAACCAATTGCTGTCTATCGTTTCATATTTTCGTATGCATGTAAACGGAATAACTCATTAACGCAATGAAATCATTGAAATTCGATATGCTATATTTGTGATTGTAACTGCAGTTTCCTCAAATTTTGGTCTCAATCGGCTGACAAAAACGCAAATTTTAGCAATAGATTCAGTAAAAAGGCTGTTTTATGCTAAGGATCTGAACTTAGCTTTCATTTCCTATACCATGCAGGATATCTGCGGTCTTACCCAGGGTCCATAATTTTATGCGGAGGAATAAAGCTTACACTGGAGAGTGGTCTCCCATTATTGTTATTCCATTTAATTATTCAAGTTTGAGTAAATATTTTCTGATTCTTCGCTTTTATTTTTTCATTTGAATTAGGAATTGATTAGAAAATGGAGCATATTTGGTTTGTTCGTGGTGAACGTATTTACTTCCTTCGATGGTTCTTTGAATTTTTGGGACTTTGAATAATTCGTCTGAGCATGCTTGGAAGCATTGAAGTTTGAGAGAGTTTCTCGTAATCTTTGTTGTAACACCCCTTCTGTGCGCTGTCTTGAGTTCTCTGACGAGCTTCGTTCTTGGTGACAGGAGTGCCAAGAAGTTTGTTGTTGCCAAGCAATAAAAGGGCATGCCTACCTCAGGAAGATAATGCCATTTCAACGGGACTACTATTTGCCATTGTCTCTGTTCATATTGAGCGATAGGGGAGCATCAGCAGGAAAACAACTATTGCATACAATAATGAACCTCTATGAACACGATATATATATATATATATATATATATATATATATATATATATATC
>JAOUZG010044845.1:521087-537838 GCA_026289955.1 Argiope argentata
AATTAATTTCTCCTGAACTAATTGATATTTCGGGATGAAAAATAGATGTTGGCCGATTCTCATAGATACCGGATAAGCACAAAAAATTTCATCAAAATCGGTCAAGCCGTTTCGGAGGAGTATGGCAACGAAAACTGTGACACGAGAATTTTATATATTATATATATATATATATATATATATATATATATATATATATATATATATATATATATATATATATAATTTAAAAAAACTACCTCAGTTTTTAAAAGAGAGCTTACAGCTTTATAGCAAATTCTTGGAAAACGGACAAGGTTCAGATTTTGAAATCTTTTTCAAAATAGCTGAACTGCTATTTTTGGGACAGTCCGCTCCTCAAAAGCAGTGTAAATTTAACTAAACCAAACGAACCATTCAGGGTAGTTTTGCTTAATTCTTTTACTATACTCCGATATTTATAATTCTTAACAAAATCCATGAACATGCGAGAATTATTTTTTTTTACTCAATTTAAATAATTTTATCTCGTAGTTATGGGAAAATAATCGTTGTAAATTTTATTCAGTTAATTTACGATGAAAAAGTATGAAATTCGGATCCTCAAGTGGAATTCCAAAATCTGCGTATCTTAATAACTTTAAACTTGGTACAGCGGCTTATATCTAAACCCTTAGAAGTATACTTATACTTTCAATTTCAGAAATTCTTAAATTACTATTTGATTTTGTTTCATATATGAGTTAATCAATGAAATGGAGAAAAAAAAATTGATTTTTTTTATCCTGCTAAATTATTCGTATGGCATGCAAATTTTTAAAATTTCAATTTTTCATTTGATATGATTGAAAAACAGGAATTCGGTTGAATTATTTTACAGCAAATTAAAAAGTAAATACATATGGAAAAACAATAGGACTTAAAATTCTGCAATAGAGTTAAAGAATGCCAAAAGCCCTTGATTGAATGTACTGATTACTGAGCTTGAATTCTGTTATAACTTCTCAGTAAAAATATGCGAATATTCATGTCATATTAGGGGTATGGAAAAGTACATCTGGACAAAACAAGATAACTGATTGACCCATTGGAGGAGATATGTATAGCATGAAGTTGGCGGCCACGTGTTCGAATCATTGTGGAATTTGAGACTGATATTGCGTTAAATTTTTCTTTGCCGTGTTTTAAAATTTTCTAGAATATTGAGTGAATATTATCAGTATCTTTTAAGATATCGATTAGGTTTTTGGTGTTGTAAATGTTTTTTTTTTTTTTTTTGCTTCTGTTAATAAATGTACACGAGAGCAACAACATATTGTTTGTCGCATTAAATTAATATGTTAAGGAAGAAATTATGTGGAAATGAAATTGAAATGGTTACAGGGTAATTTTTTGTTGGTTACAAAGACTGTTTTTGTGTCCTAATTGTTTTAAAATTACAGACATCAATTTCTACTTGCAAACCAATAGCAAATACACATTTACTCGCGGTTTTGCCTATTTTTGCTCTCGGTTGAATTGTCTGTTTTGAAGCCTATTTCTTTTTATTTTCTTTCCTCTGATTTTCTGTTGATGCAGAAAAATTTCTCTAGAACTCTTCTGATATTTTACTATACCAATGAGTTAGCTTAGCTAAATTTCCTTATAAGTAACTTGAAGCGTTGAATTTAGTATAGCTGTAAAAACGTTCAGTGAATTCATTTGAAATTCCGTACTGTGTTTTGTTTACAGTGGATTGTTGCCATTCGATAGTAAATATTATGAGCAATTTCTGTACCTCATACGTCAGTATTTTATACGTAAGTTTAGAATTATAAAATATCAGGCATGCTTGCTGATATTCCTTATTTCTTTACTTTATTATTTCCTAAATTTTGAACGTCTTTGCCAATATTTCCTTTCCGAATTATTTTTATTCTGTTTATCTTTTAAATACCCTTTATATTGAACGAAATTCTCCTGAAATTGAAAAAATACTTCTAAACTTATTAAATTAAAAGTTATTTGATACATTAAATCTTATAATTACTTGTATAATTTCTTTTTTTTAAAGCCATATGGCCCATTTTTCGATTTCACTTGGATGTATACAAAATCATTTGCCGTAAAAATTTCTGGAGTTCATTTCTGTTATTTTTTCATACTTCTAAGCATTTATCTTTTCTCTATTTATATAGGTAGTCGCTCGCTATGTATTTATAAAAATTCCATCTTGCTTATAAGATTTCTGTAGAAAGAACACATTACTTCATTTTGAAACATTTGGTTTATGAACTTGTGACTTAGTAGTACGACTTTTTTTTTAATGATAGTCACTTCTAAAACATAATTGACGAGCTAAAACCCATGCAGGTGTGAATATATCTTCTAATATTATATACATTGATTAGTATGTTTACAACGGGAAAGAAATCAGGGGGAGGGGAATGTTTATTAGAACGAAAGTTGTTTGAAGCCTTATAAGTGAAAATTACTTTTTCTGTTTTATTTTCCGAGTATGATTTTTTTTTCTATATTTTTAAATGGAGCAGAAAATACTTTTCACGTATTTTTAAAAACACACTGCGCACTATAGTAGAAGTGAAATCAAATGAGAACATTCTGAATATTTTAGATACATCCGAAAAAATCTTCTTTTTTTTTATCATGAGAACATGTTTTGAAGATTTTGATGTCTCCGAAATTTACGGCAAAAAATACTGTTTACCTTCTTTTACCAGTATTAGCATTATTATAACGCATGCTTCTTTGATAGCAGATGCGTTTTTAAAAGGCTGATATGCTTTTACCAGTATTGCGTCATTTTATTTTGCGCGAAAACCGCAAACTACGCATGTGCCAATAGTAAGAACTGTAGTATGCATTTGCGATAGAGCAACGTCTTTGTTTACGTCTGATTTTAAACAGCGATTCAAATCTCATTCTGCCGAAAAGAAGGAAAAGCAGCTTCAACATATTTTTGTTTGTTCGATGTTGCGTAGCATGTCCATGTCGTATCGGGTGGGGGATAGACGAGTTTAAAGGCTAATTTTTCTTGGATGCTATGCCACGGACAACGCAGTGCGGGTACTACTAGTAATATATATATATATATATATATATATATATATATATAATACACACACACACACAACCGGTTTAAAATGGTTAATCACTCAAGACAAATAATGATGTAACAACTTGAAATTTACGATCGAAGGATTTTGTGAATTCAAACCTGGAAATAGCAAGAAATAGCCACTGTGTTTGGTTATAATTATTTTAAGCCAATAAAATTGCCTAAAATAATTATAGTCAAGATTTCATAATTTAATCAATTTTCTCTGAAGAGTGTCTTTTTTTAAAAAGTTAAAATGATGAGTTAAGAATATTATTTAAATACTAGCTGATCCGGCATACATTGCTCTGCCATTTAATTTATTTCTAGTGAACATTTTGATTGCTAATTAAAAAATAACGAATTGTTTGTGGGGATTAGATATATGACAGAAAGTGGAATGGAAAGCTGTAGACGATGATCATCAATTTAAAAAAAACATTCATTTTCTCAATACACATTGTATTTCATTAACATAACGACTATATACATTGTTTGATCTTTTAAAAGTTAAACGCAAAGTGAAACGTCTGTGAGAATCATTGAATTCTTGGTAGCAAAACATTTTCGGCTCGGAATTGACTATTCAAAATGATGGCTTCGATAATGTTTTTAATCAATTTTTTAATGATCAATCGCGTGCCATTGCACAGCCATGGTGGACTCAAATTCCGAAGTAAAATAACCAGAGACCTAACTTTCAGTCGTAGGAGGTGTTGTGACATGCCTGGTAAATAAAGTGAGTTCAAAAACTCTATTGGATATTATACAACGTTGTTAGTATTGCAAATTGTATCGGTCGATTTGTACGACACCCAGTCACCTGGCAAAGACTGCTATATTTTAAAGTTTGAAGCGTCGACGTTCACAATTTTTGCTGCCACCCATGCATGATTTATGCATTGTGAGCGTTTATCGGGAAATATGCGGTCAATATCAACATTTTGCGAATCAACGATAGTGCAGAAATTAGTGGACAATTTTATGCATCCAGTATTTTTATGGACCACAACTTTCCCATTGCCGATACCTAAAAATTGATCCGAGAATGTGTCAGCAGGTGAATCTTGTAGCATTTGGACGCGCATGTTTTTTTTAGCTGAATGTTTTTCAATATTCGCCACAGTGGCGAGGATTTCAAGCAAATGCTGATTGCATCTGCGTAAGTTGAACGTGAAGATTTGTTTGTCTGAAATGAGTGATATAGTGCCGCCGAATAGTTTCTTGTTGTTGTTTAAATCTTTGAGTGTTCTATTCAATTCTTCAAGAGAATGTTTGTGTACCATAGTGCATTCATCCCGGATGATAATTTTTTCACTACCGTAGCGATGGACGATTGTTCGTGTGTGTGCGTTGAATATTCAGTGGCAGCTTAAATGCTGAATGAACTGCTCTGCTTCCATCCAAAAAAAGTGGCTGCAATGCCAGATGATGCAACGGCCAATGCAATGCCATTATTAGATCGCATTTTGGCGAGAATTAGCGAGATAAGAAATGTTTGTCATTTGCTTCATAGAAACGGCAAGCATCGGCGATGAACTCCGGGTTAATGTTTCTTCTTCGGATCATGTTTTCACGCGTCGATGTACGGTCGCCAACCATGAGTCCTGCCACGTCGTCAACAACAGGCTCATTGAACCTGCACACGTGCTTTCCAGCTGGTGTTTTATCCGTGTTGGTGATAAATAACGTGATTGTCACTTTGCAGTTCGTGCATGTGTGATTTTGAAGAATTTCAATTATCCATTGTGCTCATTTTATTGGCGTCCAGTTCGCCGATGATGCGTCTGGCATTAGGAGTATTCAAGTTATTGTAGCTTCAACGTGCATCCTAACGATTCATGTCCTCACCGGCCATGAAGTAGATTTGTAAAATTTTATATTGTTCGTCTTGCATTGGCAATGAGCAATGCGCCTAGTTTATGGTAAACGTGGACATTGATTATGAACGTTGATTTAAAAGGTTGGCCATTTGCCGCAGTATTGTGAACTATGTCTGTTGCTCCGAATAAAGTTATTTGGAAGCATGAACTGAATGTACGAATGGACTTCAGGAGCAGGTTTGAATCTGGCTCCATGTCGACAAGTTAGCGTTCAATAGTTCTAGTGATGTCTCAATTTCTGGTAGTTGCACTTTTCCGGATGCGCAACACATCCCGCTGATTCATTTTAAATTTGAGTTCATGTCATTGAAGACTTTCTTTGTCCATAGCACCAATCAGCTTTTTCGAATGAGCGGAATATCTGATATCTGGCTCATATGGGACAAAGGGAAAATCTGCGGTATACTTTTTGGTTTTGTCGATCACTTACTCTGCATGTACTAATTATGAACCAGGGCGCTTGTCTAATCTTCGTTGTTGATTTCATTCAGCTCGTTCCTCTTATGATTAGCATGCACTTAATTTCGAAATGCTCACACGTACATTTTTGTTATCTTGTTTTATTTGTTCGTCTGTTCTTTTCCCTATACTATTTCGCATGTTTGTAGCATTATTCGTTAGACGGCTCAAATGGGCCTCCTTGCGTCTTGTTGGCGTTGTTCACTGCAATACGCATACACATTTTTGTACTTACTGATGAAAAACGGTATATGAAATCTATTCCTTTTTTTTTATTTTACCAATCTTTTTACATTCATAAAACACGCATATATTTCTTATAAATTAAAATTAATCGAACTAAATTTTGCACACACTACGTTGTGATGCAAAACAAAATCAGAAATGACGTGACTCTTCCCGTGAATGACTGAATGTATGTGTGCATGAGCGTTTGATAAGGCGGGTGTAGTGCTATGTGTCTTACAACACATAAAAGTTTTCGTTCCGTCAATATCATCGACGGGTTAATTATTTGGATATAGTTCATACAAAATTGCTAAAATCGTGATTTAAAAAATGGGAGACTGGGGGGTAGGAGGGTGAAAATTTGGGGTTATAGGTATTTTTTGATGCCAAATAATATTATTTTAAAAAATTCCAAATAGGGACACCCTAATTATCTAGCTTTATGAAATATACTTTACAACCTATTCTCATACCTACCAAATACAAAGTTTCATAAAAATCGGTTGAGCCGACACGAGAATTTTATATATTAAATGACAAATAGGATCGGGAAAGTATTTGAAAAATTAAATTTCTTAGTATTTGAATGATCTCCTTTGAATGATTCAAAAGAGTGTTAAACAATTTGTTTGTTAACACTCAAAAGTGAATACAGTTAAGAAGTTAATAATCTGCCTTACCTCCAGTACCTAAGGTTCATTTGTCTTGGAATATTTTCAGAGGAAATTGGGTATATTTATATTTCCTTTAATGGAAAATCTCCATTGCCCCGATTGACAATGCTGAGAGTTCTTCATTGCAGAAATACGCATTGGTCTATTGACCATTGAATAATACTCGTTAAGAGCATAGACTGAAATAGAACCTCTTGTTAAGATCAACGTCATGTGCCCCGCCCACATGAACAGCGCCACCTACTGGAAAATGTAAAACGATTGAGGAAGCTACAAGCTTTGAGACTGAAAACATTAATCTCCCGATTAAGCGGAGCAAAATCTATAATAACTATGTCCCATAGCGGATAAATTGTAAAGGTCCCATTTAAGCGGACAACTAAATAAATAATTCTTTAAGAGGTCCGTCGTATTGATTTCATACCTCTCCATTTTGGTCCTAGCGACCGGAGAAAATCAGCAAATATGGATGCGAAATCCACTACAAAAACAGCAACCATTAAGGATTTAAATCGGGCACGAGGTGCCATCAAAACCAAACTAACGAACATCAAGAAGTTCATTGATGCGTCATCAACTTCCGATGATGAGACAAAGACTGTCCTAACTGCAAAACAAAAACTAACCAGTGTATTATCGGTGAAACAAGAACTGGAATTATTATACAGCAAGTATTTAGAACTTGATGAAGATGAACAAGCTAGTAAAAAAACAGATGAAGAAATGTTTTCTTTACAGGATGAAAGAGATGAAATAGAGGTAAGTCTTCAATGCTTACTCTCTAAATACAATAATGGTGATCTTGTAACATTTAATGAAACTAAAAAAGATCACAATGAAGATTTGAAATCGTATATTGAGCATATAGAACATAAATCTAAGTTGCCTGAAATTCCCTTACCTACCTTTTATGGAAAAATAGAAGAATTTTCGAATTTTAAAAATCAGTTCTTAAGTCTCATTAATGAAAACAAGGATCTTTCAAAGGATCAAAAGTTATTTTATTTAAAATCTGCCCTCCGTGGTGAAGCAAAATCAATTGAAACAAGTGATGACACTTTCGATTCTTTATTTTGTGCTCTCGAAGATCGTTTTGAGAATAGGAGAGCTGTTGTAGATATTCATATTGACAATATGTTAAAAATTCAGAAACTGAGTTTTGAATCATCCAAAGGTTTAAAATCTATAACAGACTCCGTTAATAAAAGTTTAAGAGCATTGAAAAGTTTGAAATTAGAGTGTAATGATCTAACTAACGCTATTCTGGCAAATATTATATTAGAGAAGCTAGATAACGAGACAAGAAAGTCGTATGAGTTATCGTTGCAATCGAAAGAAATTCCTTCTCTAAAGGAGCTCTTAAAGTTTTTAGAATCAAGAGCATTAGTTTTAGATCAGTTAGGAAAAAATCCGTCGAATAACAGATTCAAAAGGGAATTTCAAGGAACAGGAAATAAAGCGAAAAATTTATTTGTCAGTTCTAATAAAGGCAATCAATTTATGAAGAAATGTGTACTCTGTAATACTGAACATCCGTTACAAAAATGTTATGAATTCTTAAAATTGAATGTTGCTGAACGTATTAAAGTATTAGAAAATCATCATTTATGTAAAAACTGTTTAAAGTGCCATAACGCGCCATGCAAGTCTAAATATATCTGCAGAGTATGTAAAAAACAAGGCCATAACTCATTAATTCATTTAGATCAGCAAAACGAAAGTAATGTTTTGCCTAGCTCAAATAGTGTTGCGCAATCAAATGCAAATCTAAATCCGAACGCTGAGGTTTTTCACTCTTCGGGTGGATCGACCTTGAACATTCAACCGTCAGAAATAAATCATACTCTTTTGTGCACAGCAAATATTCTTATTGAAAATAATGTTGGGCAAAAAATAAAATTAAAAGCTCTCTTAGATAGCGGAAGTAGTGTAAATATATTAAGACAGGATGTTGCCGATTCTTTAATGCTAGAAAAGCAAAAAATAAATTGTAAGATCTCTGGCATTTCCGGTGATGAATTCTTAGTTAAAAATAGATTGATAGCTACTATTTCTAACGAAAGCAATGATTTTTCAAGGGATGTTTCTTTTTTGATTCTTCCTAAAATTACTGATTTAACACCTGCAAGGAAAATAAACATTAATAACATAAACTTTCCAACTGAAATAAAACTTGCAGACAGTACGTTCCATATTCCCAGTCAAATTCATGTTTTATTAGGGGCTGAATTATTCTTCGAAATATTGAAATCTGAAAAATTTAGATCTTATGATAATTCATTGCTTCTTCAAAATAGTGTGTTCGGATATCTTGTCACAGGAACACTTAAAGGGACTGAGTCTCATTTCTTTTCTGGATTAATTTCTGAAGGGGAAATTTTAGAAAACTCAGTTAAAGAATTCTTTGAAATCGAATCATTTCCGGGTGATAACACAGATAATTCAAAGACATTTGAAAGGCAGTATTGTGAAGAACATTTTCTCTCAACTTACAAGAGAGATGATTCTGGAAGATTTATTGTCAAACTGCCAATAATCGAAGACAAACGCTCAACATTAGGGGATTCAAGGGAAATGGCAGAGAGGCGATTGAATTTGCTTTGGAAAAAGTTAAATAAAAATGAAATCATGGCAGAACAATACAAGGCATTCATCGACGAATATTTCATACTTAATCATATGGAGAAATTTGTTGATTCTGTTGATTCCGAAAGTAAAAACTTTTACATTCCTCACCATGCAGTTTTTCGTCCCGAAAGTTCATCTACACCTTTACGTGTTGTTTTTGATGCTTCTGCGACTTCAAATAATGGAGTTTCTCTTAACTCTATTTTATTAAATGGGGGAACAGTGCAACAAGAGCTTTGCTCTATAATTTTAAATTTCAGAACCTACAAGTATGCATTTTGTGCTGACATAAAAAAAATGTATCGGCAAATTTTGATAGATGAATCCGATAGAAACTTGCAAAGGATCCTCTGGAAGCCTAATCAATCTGCTCCTGTGGAAACTTACAGGTTATGCACTGTTACCTATGGTACAACCTGCGCACCATTTTTAGCGACTAGAGCTTTAAAGGCGCTCGCTGAAGAAGAACAAAATAACTACCCTGAAGCAGCCGCTAAACTTATAACGAATACTTATGTAGATGATATTTTGACTGGTAGTAATAACTTGCAAGCAGCTAAAGATTTACAGTATCAATTAATTGAGCTGTTAAAGAAGGGATGCATGGAACTCCATAAGTGGGTTTCAAACGATTCCGAACTTTTGAATGATCAAAAAAATTTAGAATATTCATTTCCATCAGAGTCTGACACAGTAAAGACTCTTGGAATGCTGTGGCGCCCAACATCCGACGTTTTCACGTTTAGAGTGGCTTGCAATTTAAAGAATAATTTCACAAAGCGAGAAGTTCTTTCAACTATTGCCAGATTGTTTGACCCGTTGGGTCTTATTGCTCCTGTGATTACAATTGCGAAATTATTCATGCAGAGACTTTGGCTTCAAAGGCTGAGTTGGAATGATCCAATTCCACCAAATGACTTGCATGACTGGATTTATTTTTTAAAGGACTTACCGGCAGTGAACGAGCTAGAAGTTTCAAGAAATTCACTCATCAACAATTCAAGTTCCATCGAGTTACATGCATTTGCAGATGCTTCTAGCAAGGCATTTGGCGCAGTTTTGTATTTGTGCTCCAAAAATGAATTAGGTGAAGTGCAATCCAGCATTTTGTGTAGCAAGTCACGTGTGTGTCCCATCAAAGCGATGACTATACCCCGTTTAGAATTGTCTGCAACATTGCTGTTGGCTCGTCTTGTATCCAAGGTGATATCAACTATTCAAGTGCCAATTAATCACATCTACATGTGGACTGATTCAACAATTGCGATATCCTGGATAAAAACTCCACCAGAAAGGTTAAAAACTTTTGTTGCAAACAGAGTAAGGGAAATCAATTTGTTGTGCCCAAATTACGATTGGAGACATGTAAAATCAGCAGACAATCCTGCAGATCTTATTTCCAGAGGTGTGTCAGCTAAAAACCTAGTGAACAATTCATTATGGTTTAATGGACCATCTTTCATAAAATCAAATATGTGTTTACCTGTAGAAATTAATGACTCTAAAAATGATGAAGAATATCTTAAGGAAGTTAAAACTTCCAGTGAGCCAGTATTATCATGTAAAATTTCTGATGAATTTGTTACTAATATTTTGGATTTGAGTAATAATTATGCTAAAATTTGTCGTATTGTTAGTTATATTTTTAGATTTGTGTTTAATATGAAGTCTCCTACTGAAAGAAGGAAAGGTAAGTTGGAAATACAGGAGATCAAGGAAGCTTCTAATTTCTTGGTAAGAAAGGTACAATTGTCTGAATTTGCAGATGAAGTTAAAGTTTTATCTAAGAATGTTAATCTAAATCAGAGTAAAATTAAAAACTTGGCCCCATTTTTAGATGAAAATAATGTTCTTCGTGTGGGTGGCCGTTTACAAAAGAGTAAGCTAACTGTAGACGAAAGACATCCTAAGCTTCTGCCTTCCAATCACAGGCTTACAAAACTAATAATGTGCTCATTTCATTTAAAACATTTGCATGTAGGTCCCCAAACTTTACTGCACCTTGTCAGGCAGGAATTTTGGCCAATTGGCGGGAGGAATTTAGCCAGATAAATAGTTAATGAATGTGTTGTTTGTTTCAAAAACAAACCAATCAGCTGTAACCAATTGTTAGGAAACCTGCCAGCTGAGAGAGTTAATCCTAATCCACCATTCTCAAATTGTGGGATAGATTTCTGTGGCCCTTTTTTAATTAAATATAAAGGTCAACGCAAGGGTATCTTTCAAAAGATTTATGTAGCAGTCTTTATTTGTTTTGCTACTAAAGCAATTCATCTAGAATTAGTCACCGATCTAACATCTGAAGCTTTAATTGCAACTTTAAAACGCTTCTTTGCACGACGAGGCAAATGTTCTTGTATTTTCTCAGACAATGCTGGGAACTTTGTAGGAGCAAATTCAGAGTTGAAGAGACTGCTAAAATTAGTAAGTAACCCTGATAATAATTTAGCTAACTATCTAATTTCAGAAAGTATTAATTGGAAATTTATTCCTCCAAGATCTCCAAATTTTGGAGGTTTGTGGGAATCAGGAGTCAAATCCTTCAAACATCATCTAAAAAGAGCGGCAGGTGCTGTTAAATTAACTTTTGAAGAATTTTTAACTTTGACAGCTGAAATTGAAGGAATCTTGAATAGCAGACCCATTGTTCCAATGTCTTCTGACCCTCATGATTATTCAGCCTTAACGCCAGGCCATTTTTTAATTGGTCGTCCTTTAACGTCAATTGCTGAACCATCATTAATTGAAAGGGCAGATAATTATTTGTCTAGATGGAAAAGGGTAACTAAATTATTGCAACAAATTTGGAAAGGTTGGAAGCGGGATTATTTAAATAATCTTCATCTTAGAAACAAGTGGCAATTTACAAAGGATAATGTGAAACCTAATGATATGGTAATACTTAAGGACACTGATTTGCCTCCATATAGATGGAAATTAGGTAGAATCCAAGAAATAGTTAAGGGTTCAGATGGTTTAGTTAGAGTAGTAACCGTCAAGGTTGCAAATGGCATTGTTAAAAGAGGCATAAGCCAAATATGCTTGCTTCCCATAAATAATTGAACATTTGTAAATTACACATGATATTAAATTGCTTTATATAATTGATCTTAATGTATCTCCAAAGGATATACAGTACATTTGAATTTCATATATGTATATATTTTATTTCTTTTTTGTAATGTATAATGTGCATATTGTTTTGTATCGAATGTTTATATGGCAATTTGTTTAATTTGTAATCGTATAATTGTATCTGTAATTGAAATTGTATAATTTCAAGGCGGGAGTATGTTAAGATCAACGTCATGTGCCCCGCCCACATGAACAGCGCCACCTACTGGAAAATGTAAAACGATTGAGGAAGCTACAAGCTTTGAGACTGAAAACATTAATCTCCCGATTAAGCGGAGCAAAATCTATAATAACTATGTCCCATAGCGGATAAATTGTAAAGGTCCCATTTAAGCGGACAACTAAATAAATAATTCTTTAAGAGGTCCGTCGTATTGATTTCATACCTCTCCACCTCTAACCATCTTCTAATCCATGTTCTTGAATCATATTCTGCTTTAACCCACTGAATTATCTGCAAATTTTATTCTATGTTTGACTCTGAATTAGGAGGCTAATTAGAAAATTCTAATTGTGTTTTTACAAAATGTATATCATGAAGCAAATTACTTTTTTACGATTGTAATTTTTTTGGTCCATATCTTGTTACAGATAATTGCAAACATTGGTATGAATTGTATTTTCATTGTATTTTATTTGCTTTTTCAGATGATTATGAAGAATGTGATCTTGAGCGAATTAGAAATGATGATAAGTACTGCAACCGATTTATCCTACATAAAAAGGGAAAATTGTCAGATGCTTTGGAAATGGTGGATGAAGCTTTAAGGTGGCGAAAATCATTTGGTGTGAAAGGTAATATCCATTATGAATTCAACATTTCAAGTACTAAAAATATTTGATGAAGCTCAAATTACGAGCTTCTTTCTTAACAATTCCTTATTCAAAATTTATTTCTGTAATATTTAATAATTCAAACAAATTGGATCAAAAAGAAAAGCAGTTGTATTAATAAATACCATTTATAAATTTTTCATACTTATAATTTCAGAATTGTTTCATGTAAAAAGAAAATGAAAATATAAGCTTTGTAGTTTCAATTTGTGACAGAATGGCTGTTTAATTCCTTGCAGGCTCAATCTCAAATTTAATATAGAAATAAACACAAAATTTCAGATGAAATGAAAGAGAATCTGATATTCTCATTAATTATCAATTTGTTTTGAGACAATAATGCTGAGTTTATAAATAGATTTGTAAATTATTGGTTATAAATACTAAGCCTTCTCATAATTTTTATTTTTATTTTTAGTTCTTGTGAAATTAAGTATGTAGAAATTTTAAATCTTGCATATTTTGTTTTTAAAAGTTTTTTTTTTTTCAATTTTCATTTATAACCTAAATTTTATTCTTTTTGTAACATAAAAATGAGAAGGAAAAATGCCTTATATGGAATTGTATATCTAATATTTCATTTACATCTTGTAGTTATGAAATCATAATCAATCTAAAGATGTATTTGTGGTTGTATTTTATCTACTCTATATGTTATTTCTGCAATTTATTTTTATCTTAGATGTTAACATGGGAGTTTTACCTTTGGAATTCTTCCAGGCCAAAGCAGTTTTCCCTTACAATAAGGACAAGGAAGGGAATCCAATAAGTAAGTTCAATCAACCTAAAAACATAATGAAAATTATTTATCTTAAGTGAAACTCATATGGCAATCTAAAAATACTACTGCCAAAAATCATTTTTATTCCAATTATTCAAAAGGTTTCAGAAGGCAAACAGTCAAGGACATTTAATGCTGAAAATGACTTATAAAATTTCATTTTTTTTTTTGGTATTAATTTTTTCATCCTGAAACAGTAAAATTGCTGTACATGTATTGTAATAGCACTATAAAACTTAATGTTTTACTATTATTTTTAATGAGATTAAAAGATCTTTATACATTTAATTTTCATTGTATGCTTTCTGAATATTATGAATGAATTATCCATATGAATATTTCAGTCTAAATTACAATAATATCTATAGAATAATAGTGTAATAATGCAATTTTTTTACTGCATATTATTTATTTAACAATTTCTGAGATGTTTTTTAAAAGTTTTAAAAGCTGTTTATTTATTATCAAAATATTTTATAACTAGCTATCTTTGACCAGCTTGTTCAGCTAGAATATTGATTTTCCTCTATTGTCTATGTTTATTTATTTAAAATTTCATTAATTAATGCTTGTATTTAAACAAAACTGAAAGATGAGACTTTAATGGAATCAGTCTACTACAAATTACTGCTCATCAAAAGTTAAGATGTATAAAGACCAAATTTTTAAAAAATGAAAATTATATTTGGAATTAATGTTCTAAAAAAGTTTCTATATATCTTAATTTTAATGTTGGTAAAAATATGCAATTGAATGGTTATTGATTGAAAGTGGCTTACATTTCTACTCAACAATAAAAAATATTATTCCAAGTTTTTTGTCAAATTAAATTTAAAAAATTTATTGAATTTGAAAAAATATATAGCATTAAAAGGAAATATGTGTCATTAAATGGATATTTTGGATTTTAAGATAGTGTAAAAATCATTTTTGCGTGATATTATCAGATGTAATTGAAAAAAAAAACTATTTTTTAATTAATTTTTGGGCTTTGAAAAATTGCAATGATCTTCTGCTTGTTTTGAAGAGTCTGTTTATCATATTTCATCCAAATTGAACTAGCAGTCATCTTTCCATGCATTAATGCTCTAGCTATTTACATTTAATCATGTGGCTTTCATAAAACATTTTTAACATCAACTCTCCTCTTAATTACTCTCTAACCTCACTATGCTTTATCAATAATTATTTAATGTCAATTCAAATACATGTACAAAATTTTAATCACATAGTGATTTAATCATATAACATATATATTTTAATTTATTAAAAACCTAATATTTTATTTATATTTAAATAAAATTAAGCATAAAAACTTGAATTATTATTATATGTACTTTGAAAGTTTCTCCTTTTTGATAAATTATTATAATATATAGTAAATTCTTTAAATATTGAATACTTAATTATTCTTGAATAAAATTTGTTTTCTTTATTGAATTGAATATTTATTTTCAGTTATGATCCTTGTGAGGTATCACAGAAAAGCCCCAGAATTTGCTAAAGAGCTTAGACGATTTGTTATCTACTGGGTAGAGGAAATGGAAGAACAAACTAAAGGTGGACAAATGTCTGTCATAATGAGCTGTGCTGGAGCTGGATTAAGCAATCTCGTATGAAAATTTAAATGTGTTTTTTTCTTTCATTGTAGAAAGCAATGGTCAATCGATTTTAAAATTGTTAAACACAAATTTTAACATTCTTGTGATTATGTAAATTCTGTTATTTCTTATTACTGATTTTATTTTATTTTGCAGGATTTGGATCTTATCAAATTCTTAATAACTCTATTTAGGTCTTATTATCCTAACAGTTTAGGTAAGATATTTTATTTAAATATATTCTTAGTTAATTTTTTGACTCATTTGAATATGGAAAGCATGGAAGAATAGTTGTGATTCACATATATCCTCTATAAAGCATTACCTCAATGATATGAAACAAGAAACTAGCCAAAGAAACGGAACTATAATTTCTTATCAAACACTTAATATTGTTTAGTTAAAATATTTTTTTTAATTATTAGGTCATTCTTCTTTATTTAATTCTACATTATTTACTATTTCAGCTATATTTCATGTTTTTAAAGACATTGGTAATGTTCAAAGAATGACACCATTTTTTTGTTTATTCTGGTAATTTCAATATATTTCTTGCTTTTCTGTTCCAAAATAAAACTTTATTTTGTTCCTTGATGTAAAAAAGGGAATTTATAAGTTATCTCAGACTGTAATTTTATTTAAGGATCATAATTTTATTTTAAAAAATTTGAGAATGGAATTATGTAGTAAAAATTTATGGCTGAAGTAAAAAGAAGGAACAGTTAAATAATATTTTGCAAAAAAGAAAAAGAAAACTTTTCTAAATTTTGAAATATTTACTTGTTAACTTATAAATCTTGTGAAATCTAAATAATGCTATTCCCTGTTTTTTGCTTAACTGCTTATATATTATTAATGCTTAGACAAATTGATTAATGGTTTTCTGAGATCGACAATTTCTTTCATTTTTTTTTACAAATATATAATTTTATTACTTTTTACATCATCTTATGCAAACAACTTATACTATTATAATGTTTCAATACTTTGACTGTAAATATTACAAGTACTTTATATAACTTTCTCATTAAATTAATGGAAAGGCATCTTTACCTGTCTAACAATTCCCATTTTAAAGTCTGTTACTTTAGAAAAAGAATGAGACAAATTTCAGGTGCTCATGTTTAAATGTTAGGAGTATTTTTTTCCTTGTAAAACTGATCAGTTTTTAATTTCTTTTAATTTTTACAGCTCACATTCTTATTTTTGAAATGCCTTGGATATTGCAACGTAAGTAGTAATCGATAAATGGTTTTTTTTAATATATTTATTTTATTAATGTTATTTTTCCCCTTATTAATTATATAGTCTGTGTCTTAGTTATGAAGCTTATGTGATTAGAACTGTTAAGAACAGTAATTTGAATAAAAAGAAGTAAAGTCAAGTATTTTTCCATAAAGAATTTTTGTTGAGGTGGAAAATAAATTCAAAAAATGGAGTTTATATTAATAT
>JAOUZG010044845.1:537938-555452 GCA_026289955.1 Argiope argentata
TATATATATATATATATATATATATATATATATATATATATATTTTTTTTTTTTTTTTTTTATTTTTTTTTATTTCCTATTTTTAAACTTTTTTCAACTAAGCTTTTTTTTATTGTAATAAGGCATATTTACTCTTCCATTTTTAAAGAGTATATAATTTATATTGGTTTTGAGACATATTCATTTATAATTTCAGTTTCCATACCTTGAGGTTTTAAGTATTGCTAATGTTGTGCTTATCACAAAAAATCAAGATGGGGAAAACATTAACCATAATTTTCTTGATGTGACTTCCTTTTTTAAAAAACTTGGGTTAAAATGTTTACATAAATATATAACTATCATTTGTCTTGCCTTATATTAGTATTATTTTTAAATATGGCTATCATTAAAAGCTTTTAAGCTAATTTTTTCTGTATGAAGTATAAGTTTATAAACATTTAAAATTCATACTAAATGTTTCCTTTTAGTTTTCAATTTATCATTTACCAATTCCTTTAATATCACTTTAAACATGATTTATGTTTATTCATTACATTAGAATGCTTTTATTTAAAATATTTCTTGATAATATCTGTAAAGTTGTTTTAAAAGATAAAACTATTTGTTTTTGTTAGTTTTATTTAGAACAAATGTTTATATTCTACATTCCAAACTATAATTCCTCAATTTCATTAAGATTCAGATAAAAATATTTTAAAATCTTGATATTAATTTTAGTGATTTTATTGTTATACAATTTGCTATAGTAAATATTGTAATATTTTTCTCCTTTTGTTCTGAAAATGTTTTTATCGAAGTTCTTTTACTCATGATAAGCACATGTACCAGCAATTATGAAAAAAGTGGGTTATGTTTTAAAATTTATTTATTAAATGAAAATCTATTACCCCTGTACATATTATTAAAGCTTTAAGATTCACCTTTATTAAAAGACTCCCACAATCTGTATTTATTCTTATAATTGTTACAAAAATTAAATGATAAATTCTAACAGATATAGCTAGATTAAGGACATTTTGAAATGAATTTTAGGTATTTTTTTAAAGAAAATGTTTTATGATCAGTTTTCTATAAATTCTTACCCATGAACATTTTAATTAAACATTTAATGTCGAAGAAATTGTTTTGCTATGAATGCATTTAAAAATATATATCATATTTTTCAGCTGCCTGGAAAATTATAAAAGCTTGGCTTCCTGAAGATTTTGTTGATAAAATTGTTTTTGTAAACAAAACCTCAATTCAGGATTTTGTAACTGCTGATAATCTTCCAGTAGAGATGGGTGGAACTGTAAGTGTTGAAAAGGATTTCTAAATGTAAAATGGCCATAAATGAAATTGTTGTGCTATATATTAATTGATATTTATAAGCTAGCTTCTTTTAAAATCTGCTTAATTGTTTCTTATTTGTTTTTCAGGATACTAAAGAGTACCAGCCTCCTACTGAAGAAGATATGAAGAATGCTAGAAATAAAACTGAAGCTAAAAGAGTAAGTGAGAAGTTTTATTCTTTTTCTGTAATATTTATGAATGTTTTGTATAAATTAACACAAGTTCCATGTTGTTTGATAATGACCAGTGCATGAATTTTTATTCTTTTGACATTTTGATACAAATCTAATGATTGCTGTTTCAGTATTATTTCTTCTCTGAGACTAAAGGCATTAATAAAAGAAGTATTAAGTTAAATATTGAGGCTTAAGTTCATGTATGTTGGATTCTAGTGTTTTTAATGCCAGAACAAATTTAGTGAAATGTGTGAAGTCAAATTATAGTTAAGCTGGTTTAATGAAAAGTACACAGAAATATAGTACACAACATGTGTCATTATTAAATTCTTTCTTTTTTTTTGTTATTGAATTGTTTAATCCTTTATAATGTTTGTTTTGTTATTAATTTTCATTGTTGTATTTGTACTAAAACTATTCTTAAAATCTAATAAATTTAATATTATAATTTGCACCAAAAAAAATTGATTTATTTCAAAATCTGTTATGTTGTAAAGTATAAACTACTTTGTATTAATATTCTTTAATCATATTATTATATCTAATTAAAGTTTATTATAATGAGGATGCTTAAAATATTTTATCTTATGCTTAATATATTAAGTTAAGTTTATTTACGACATCACCTATCGGTACTTATTTATAATATCATGACAATTGGATCCCTATTTTCCTCTGCTATTCTTTTTAGTTTCAAATATTATACATGGTTATCTATGGCCAATATATATATACAAAGATTTTAGTCTCTCCCCTTTTATTTATAATTTTTTTGGTTGAAGGTGCTGATGTGTCATTTGATATATTGCTTTCAGTGTAAATAAGATATCATTTATCTCCCTTTCTTTAGTTTCCCTATGTTTTCCAAATTGAGATTTTTCATGTGTATCTTATGACTGTTAGCTAATTCATGCTTAATCCTTTCAAGCCTAGTATCTAATTTGCCTATTATAACAAATGGCTTTCCTATTAGGTTCATTTCTCACATAACCCTGAATCATTAAGCAGTATTCTAGGTGTAAGTATAACATTTTTGCTGCTAAGCATGTAATTTCTATTTAGCATGGATTTTGCTTTGAAACTAATTTCTTATCATTTGCTTTTCTTTCATATATGCATGTATAATGTTTTTAAATTTAATTTCTTTTTTTTTTCTTTTGCACCATTTCCATTCTAGTTTGTATCAGCTCCTTTTGATTTGCTTTTATACCAATCTGCCTAAAACTGCACCTTTATGAATTTTATACAAATATGTAATATCCAACTTTAAATATATTGATTATTAATATATTTCGAAATCTGTAGTTTTTGACAAATGTTTTAAATCTGTTGAAAAGGTGTATAATTAATCTTATCTACCCCTTGTTTCTTATTGTATTCTGTTTGAGCTACAAAATTTGAAAAATAAAAATTAATTCAATTATTTCACCTAGGTGTTCTATGCAGTTTAATATTATACAGGATAATTTTGACAAAATACCTAATTTTTAAAATGTTAAACTTATATCCATTTGGAAAAATATTTTGAATTATGTAACATATTAAATTTTGCATCACTAAATAAAGTGTTAAAAAATATTATAAAATTTTCTACTAGTAATAAAATTTTTCTGCTGTCTCCCAATCCTTTTAGACATATTGAGTACATTATTATTATTGCAGTAACATTTTAAACCAAGAAGTTCAACTATTAATTAAAATTCACTATGTAATATAATTTTTATAATCATTGCTTGTAATATTCTTCCATTTATAAACAAAACTTTCTTGTATTTGTCCTAATTGCCGTAAAATGATTAAATTCGAAATTACATAATTTGGCTTGTTTTAGTTGCAGATGAGTATTAATTTTTGTTTTAAATGTTACCATGCTCAGAATACTGAATATGACATATTTGATGTGGGAAGTATTTAAAAATTTTAATATTATAGTTTTTTCATTATCTGTTCATTGAATTAAATTACATAAAATATAAATCTTAGTTATTTAAGTTTTTTTTCTTTTCAATTAGAAATATGCTTATCAGATTATTTAAAAACTAGTCCTTATCCCATTCAGAATGCTGTGTACATGCATTGATGTAGTATCAATACAAGTACACAGCCTAATTATTTATACAAGAACCTAAATTATTTATTTGTTATAAAGGACTAAGCAACATAATTACTAATTATAGTAATCTGAATATTCTTAAGTGCATTAAATAAACATTTTTTTAAAAATATTTCTTTATTCTTTTTATTCTCTGCTTGAATCTTATTATTAACCTGTTTTTAACTTTGAAATTTTTAAACTAATCAAAGTTGTGTAAGCTATAATTTTATTCCTCTTTTCAAAATGGTTCCCTCTGCCTTTGGCATTATTTTTAAAATATTTGTTTCCTTAAGTACAAAATTCTTAGTTTGACATTAGAAACCTTAACAATTATTTGGAATAATTTTTATGTAATTATTTTAGACTAATTTTAAGATAAATTATGTTACTTTAAAACAGATAAGATTTTCTATATAGATTGAAAACATTTAATTTTTTTACTTGCTATTTATGTGCCATTTTGAAAGTGATTATTAGCATGTTAGGAACTTTTTCAATTAACAGCTTTTCAAGCAAACAGTTACCCGAAATAGTAATTTATTCTGGGTAACTGTTTGCTTTTTAGAAAACTCTAACTAACCTTGAAGTAACTAAGGAAATAACTCAAGGCCTTAAGGTGAGGAAGCAAAATTACATATAGTCAAGAAAAGTAAAACACTAGCCACTTAGTTTATCTGCTTATTTTTCAAGAATATTGGTTGTGTTTAGTATGAATTAAATTTATTCTATTGTTCTTGCTTTTATTAACCTGAACAAAGTATCTGAATTTCTTATAATAGATATTTAATCTGAAAAATTTATTAATTTTTTTTTCGCTTGATTCAAGTATCTTCATACATAAAGATCAAACACAAAAGCTTTCAGACTAAAAAATATTTAACTAATATTGCAGTATATTAACCAAGCTGACAATAGTCATGAAACTTATTGAAAAAAATTATATATTAGTTTTCATTCATATTATAAGTAGTAACTGGCCATGCTTTTCTTTTTGAATATATTTAATTTTAATAAACTGTAAATGAAATTTCAATTAACTACAATGAATAAAGTGGAAAGTTGAAGGAATTGATGCAGAAAATAAATATTAAAATATATGATTTAAAACTGCTTTATTTGCAGTTGAAAATATTTATCACTTGTTACTTTAAAAGTAAAATTTTATTCATAATTATTTCAAAATTAAGAATTACAACATTGAAATATGTTATTATGACCTAATATAAGCTTTGTTCCTAGCCATTTAAAATGGAATAAAAGAATACAATTCTTGATGAAATAATGAAAATATTGTTTTTTTTTTTTTTTTTTTTTTTTTTTTTTTTTTTTTTTTTTTTTTTGTATTACATAATCTAATCAAGGAAAAATAAACCACTTCATTTTTAACTAGAAAGCAACAATAATAAATAAAGCCAATTTTTATTGCTAGAATTCCAATATTATAAATTAGAAATAAGAATTAAAAAACCTCTCAATTATCAGATGTTTCCAAACTTAATAAGATAGAACTGCAAGATGGATCTTGAAATAATTATAATATAAGTCTTGGAATACTAATATATCCGGTGGGGAAAATTAGCACTTTCAACAAATAATAAAAGATTGAAGAAAATTTTAGAAATGTATTGCTGCTAATTCAATAATATAATTGATTTTTTAATAAAAGAAATCACTGATGCATTTAAACTTAATTTGATTAAACTGCAAATTGTTTGAAATTTTTATATTGGATATAATTGAATATAATTAGATTTCTGATTGACGTAGATATTCATGTTTATTATTGCATAAATAATTGTAGGGTAAAATCATAAATTTGGTATAATATTGTCAATTTAACAATGTATTGTTTTATAAATAAGTGTGGAAAAAATGCAAATTCTTGTAGATAGAATTTGTAGATAATGAATTATCATTGCATTTTTATTTCATATGTTGATACCAATCAAATAGAACCCCCCCCCCTTGCTTAAACAACATGATACATTGAAATAAAAATTACCCATATACTGTAACTATCTACATGCTAAGATATTTCATGATTTTTAAACAAAATTAATCATGTCATTTAGTCTTCCTAATTTTCAAATTAAGTTTTTTAAAATCTGTTCTTTCTGTTTCTCTTCCAGATCCTTGAAATACTTAGAATCTTTATCTCTGTTTCACTCTTATTCAAGATTCATTTCTCAAATTAAACTGCAGTTGACTTTCATCATCCATTATTATCCGTCATTATTTTTGTACTTAAGGATTTAATATTCAAAGTTGAAATTTGGAGCTTATTGTATTGAGAAATCCATATAATTAAAAACTAGAGTACTGTTAACTTTTTATTTCCTTTTAGATGTCGTGAATTTTTGAAAGTGATGTGTTAGTTATAGGTCTTCTGATCAGTAACTTTAAATCCATGGAAGATCCCTGTAAAGTGCCATTGACACACATTTGTTTGCTTTTGTCATTATTAATAATATTAAAGTCCTGAATCAGAGTATATTATCTAGAATCATAGAGCTCTTCTAAAATATTTGTTGCCTCATTCAATATGTAAAAAAGAAAAAAACTGAATTTGATATATAACAAAGAATTTGACTTTTTTGCAAATTCCTTTGTGTTGTTACGTGCTATTTTTAAAGAAGTGGTAAATTGTTTAATATTTTTTGAGACTACTATTTAAGATCAAATCTGCATATACTTCATATGTTTGTAAATTGCAGTCATTACTTAATTTTAGAAGCTTGTTCAAGTTTCTTATTACATTAAAATTATTAGATTTGAAATTTGTCTTAAAATTTAAAAACGTGTTTTTTAAAGTGATCTTTGTACTATTTAAACTGTGGAAATACTGCTAAAGAATTAATTTGAGTAAAAATTTGTCCTTGCAATTTTTAAATTTTTTGATATATTCTGTGATCAATAGAACTTTTGAAGACCATTAATTGTTTTTTCAGAATTTTTTTCAATTTAAACCTTAAGATGTAAAATATCTGATACCATTACTTTAAATAAATTAGATGAATACTTGAAATATTTTTGTATAGATTTTTAAAAAGGCTGATTGAATATATAAATATTAAATACTTTTTTTAACATATATAATGTACAGATGGCTTAAATAAAAAATCCTCCTTTTTTTATTTTAAATATATAAATTCAAAAAAAAAATCAGAATTTTTTGCAAATATGAATATTTTTTATTTATAACTATAGGATTTCTGGTGTATTTTATAAAATCATTAAATAGTTTGTTTTGTAATTGACTAAATTATAGACTGGCATTGAATTTGGCTATATTCTGAATTTTTAGATTGCTACTGAAAATGGTATTGAGCGAAAACCAAGTCAGGTCGTTATTACTGATGACTATACTGTAATTGGAGGAATAATGAAAATAAAGTAAGTTTCTTCCTTTCTTTTTATTTTTTTCCTTTTAAAGAAAATCAATTTTTTATCTTTTAAAAAAAAATGTTTTTTTCCCTTTACAGTCCAGCTACTCATTTGCATTTCAACAAATCATCCGAAAATGCAACTAATGATGTAGTGATAAAGTTATCAAATGTTTCTGAAAAACCTATTTCATTCAAGGTAATAAATTTGTTCTTAAAATTTACTAAGCTTCTCTCTCTCTGCGTATGTGTGTGCGTAATATGTTCTCTTACTTCTGAATAATCCTTTAATTGAAATTTTAATGTAGGTAAAAACTAACAACATTGAGAGCTATCGAGTAAAGCCATCGTTGGGAATTATCAGGCCTGGTGAAAATATTGAAATCAGTGTCATTCTTCTAACAGGTATGTTTTCTTTCTCTTTATTCTACTGAGCTATCTAATGGATTAAAGCTTAATGTTAATTTTTATATTAACATGTCAAATTTGATTTTCACCAACTTTTTCATGTTATGCTTTATAAAGTTGATAGTTGAAAAACATAATATTTATATTTGTCACTCATTTTCCTCATAATGACTTTTAATTATTATTTCTTTCTTTCTTAAATTGATAATTTGTGAATTTTTTTAAACAATTAATTTACGGCAACTAATTTCAATCCTCCAATTGCCTTATTGCTACATTTTAATTTTTAATAATCTTAGGTTTTTGTCTTTTCAGACAAGTACTTCATTACACATTTAACTTTAATTAACTGCCATCCATTTGATTTGTAATATATTATAGTCTATGTAATCAAAATGATGAAGAGCTGATGAAATAGTATTAAATCTTAAATTACATTATTCAAGTAGGAAGAATCTTTATTGCAATGGTGCTTCTCTGCAGATTTTCATGAAACAGAGTTTATAAAACCCAAAATATCCTATGTTAAATACTTTATATATATTTACATGTAATACTTTGTCCAATATATCTTATTAACATGATAAATAGAATAATTTTGATTTAATTTTCATGGCATAATTGGTGTAAAAATTGATGTTCGTAAATAGTTTGTCTATTTCAAGGGGTAATTGTAGAAACTAAGACTTCCCATTACTTCCTTTCTATTGAAATTTTAAAATTAATTAGTATCTCATTAAAACAGGCAATTTTGCATTAAAAGGCGTTATTCGCTGCTACAGTTGCTTAGAATTTAGAAGTTAAATGGGGATTTTCAAACCTTTACTTCAGCATTTTTAACACATTTTTATTTTTATGAGCATATTTAAAAAGTAGTTTCTATGCTTGCATTCTTTCCTTACTTTAAAATTATTTAAATATGCATGGACTAAAGTAAAAAAATTATAGAAAGCTAATTAAATAAAAATAAAGGAGCGGAAAATGTATTGTTGATTGTGCAAAAATTATCAGATTTTGAATATTCCAAAATTTTTACGCTTTTGAGTGCTTTTGCAGTTTTGGAAGCAAGAGTGTATTTGTTTTGTCTGATTCATGTTTTAAAACAATTTAAATTATTTTTTTATTTAAAAAAATTTCTCATAAGGACTCTGACTTCTGTTGTGTTAAACTGATTTACTATTAAGATCTCAATTACCTTAGCAAGACATAAAGTATTTTAAGTTAATGATTTCCTGTATAATTTTGTATGTTTTGGCAATAGATATAAATTTTATCATTTAAATTTACTTTTTTGAGTGAAACTCATTAATTCAAAACTTTATTAATATGCTGTCCTTCAATCAGATATTTGCTGTATTTATTGAGTACACACTGTATTTAAAAAGTGAACTGCTACACTGTTCACTGATGATTTATTTACTTTTAATTCAATAAATATAATTAAGATAATTAAAAATGGGACAGATTAGATCATCATTCAATATTATGTAATTGAAAAAAATGAAACAGTATAAATTTTTATCATAGATTTTTATTTTCTGCTTTTAATTAGAAGAGCAAGCATTTTCTTTAAATATGCTCCAAATATTGATAATCAATTTCAAACTTTGAAATAAGCCTGCCTGTATTTTATTTTCTATATAAAATATATACTACTTTAATATTAGCTATTTTGCAGTAAGTGCTCTATTATGCAACAGCAGTTAAGCCATTATATATGGCTGTTTGTCCAATATTTCTTTGTTTGAAAAAAGAAATCTAATTAACTAAGAATTTCTAGGAATCTATCTTTAACTTCCAGTTTATTTGTAGCTTAATTTTATTTTTCATATCATTACATTTTTTTTTCAAATGTCTCTCTTATTCTTGGTTTTAAGCCCTAGTTTTCAGTTTATTAGGTTCTTAATCATATAATTGATAAAATATTGTTCAAGAGTTAATATTTGGCAAATCAATTATTCAATTTGGCAATCCAATTACAACTTAATTATTTTTAAGGAAAACAAAGAAGGTTCAATTTTATATAATGAAATGAATTTTTAGAAATATTTACAAGATAAGTTATTAAAATTTTATTCTAAATTTATTTATATATACCATTACTTGTATATTATTATTATTAATTATTCTCTATATGAATCCACTTTTAGGTTTCCTGCCACAAATGACTGATAAATTTTTAATCATGGCCATGGAAATCACTGATCCAACTCTGTCTACACCAAGTTTGAATACATTGTGGAAATCTTCTAACCCAGATCGAATAGCTGATCATAAGTATGATTATTTTACACATTAAATACCAAACCTACTTTAGCATCTTTTTCATATAGCCTGCAATATCCCATTTCTTTAATATGCTGACAGTCAAAGATCTAAGAAAAGTTGTGATTAGAGTGTGTGCATGCACTTCAGTGTATTATTTTGGATCTAAAGGTGAAAAAGTATTAAGGGAATGATGTTATTTAAATGTCAAACAATAATGATTTATACACTCTGAACGAATATTGCATTGCCAATTAACTGCTGTGTGTGAATGAAAAGTGTAAAATCATTGGTGACTGATGTGGCACTTAAATAAAACAATATTTTAATTATGTTCTAGATATTAAAAAAATTTTAAATTATTTATTAGCATGAATTTTTAAGGATATTAATTAAACTCTCTAAAAATTTCATTTCTTTTTTTTTAATTTTAAATAATTCACAAGATTTATTCTTATGCATTTCACCTGAATAATTCTATTTAGTTCCTTTCTGAAGTTTAAATACTTTTATAATTATTATTCTTACATGTGTTCAGTATCTGTTCTATAATATATTTCTAACTGATGTGATATATATATTATGATATAACACAAAATGAGTTCTAAAGATAGGTAATCTGATAATGTAGAATAGGGTTTTATAAAGTTAAGTCTACAAGGGAAAAATGTATTGGAAGTATAATTTCAAATAAATCTTTTCCTTTCTCATAATATTATCATTGTAAAGAAAACATGAAGAAAAAGAAAATTTAACTTAAAATAGTATTTTCTGTGACTAACCCATGATCATCATAGAATTATTAAAATAAATTTTTTATTCATTTTCTTTCTTAAAAACATACAAATTACATTCAAAGTTCTATAATTCGTACTTTGACACTGTGTTTCTTAAAATAATATCATTTTTTTAACAATATCTTTTATCTTTTATGTAGACTGAAATGTGTTCTGAAGAAGGATGAAGAACCTACTATTGTGGAAGAATCGGAAATTGAAAAGTCTCTGAAGAACCTTAATAATGTCATCTCTAACCTTGAAACAAAGGTAGGCTTTTTCATGAGTGGTTGTGTTAAAATCCATATCAATTCTGAAAATTTAGCTTGTAAATGCATTATTTATAACTTTAGGACCCTTGTGATATTTAATTTACAAAATAGATTATTTAAGTCCTTATTTTATGCTATACAAATCAAAATTTTAATGAATATAGAGACAGGAAATACTTTAAATATTTCCTTCTATATGAATCTGATCATAGTAATAAAATATCTATAATATCAATACTAATGTATTAATTATTACAGTTTTTAATAATATAAATTATTGTTGGCGTTGAATTTTCTTATATTTCTGGTAGATTTTATTGATAGCATTATTATTTGAATTCCCATCAATTGCTTCTGAAAAGAATTTTTAATGGAGCAATAGCAAAATTTAAATATCTAATACACCAAATCTTGGGTAGAATTATTGTCAATCTATTTTATATATGTATATGTATGAGCTTTTCCAAAAATTTCATTCTTATTTGATATGACGTTAAGCCTAATCAGAATTATTCCTGCAAAATACTTAAGAGAAAAGTTGTATTAATTCTATATTGTATTTAAATTGTGTTATTAATCCAAGCATTTTATTTATCAAACAGTTAAATTTTATTTATGTAAATTGGTTAAACAGTTATATAAACAGTTAAATTTTATTATGTAAAATAAATTATTTATGTAAATTGGAATTCATTCCAGTTATTACTTATTTTTTCTATAACAAATTAATATGTATTAGTAAAATCCTTTGCAATTCCCAACTGGTATATGCTCCCATTATCCAAATTTTGAAAGCAATATTTCTTATAATTTTTCCCTTGATTTATTTTCAGGGTAATATGAGGGACAATTAAAAACTTTTTTTAAAGTGTTGCGATAATTTAAAAAATTTTAAACATCCAATCAAATAATTTTCTTTCAATTTTAAGTGACCTTTTCCTTTCCTTAGCAATTATGTTAATCCCTAAAAGAATTTAAGCTGAATATGTTTTAAATTAAGTTTTAAGGTATAATAAATGGATATGAAAAGAATGATGGCTTCCTAGTAATATTTTTATTTATGGGAACATTTCACGCTTGTAGCTGTTTAGGGCTTTATATTTTATTAAATAACAAATGCCCTAATGGAGTTTTAATATTATTGGGTGAATCATATTAATTGGTTTGCTATGTTACAATTTTTAAATTACAAAAGGTATCTCGATATATAAGCTTTTTTTTATCTTTTTTTATCATTTGTATGATTCAGCTACTTTCTTTTTTCAAATTAAGTCATATTGTATTACATAATTATAACAAGAGTATTCATTAAACTAGAGATTTTAAAGAACGAAGTAGTAGCTTTAGTATTAAAAATATGCCTATTTTATATATATTATATAAAAATATATTAAATTACATAAAAATATGTCCAATTATTATATTGTCTGAAATATAATATAGTTAAATTTTATGCTACTTACAATTTTATTTTGACTTGAAATGTACTACTATATTGCAGCTATATTTATCATGTATAAAAAAATGTCTTATTTGGCATGTATTTTCTATATTTAGATTCAAACTTTGGATGCCAAGCAAAGCTCTATTATTTTCAGACAGACTGTGCAGCTGTGTCTTACAGTATTGTTTATGACCATTTTCTTTGGTCATGTATTTTTGCACTCTGACTCTTTTTGGCCTTCCATATTGGATAAATATTTTTGAATCATCCTTCTCAATTATTTTTTATATATTTGTATACTAAGATTTCATGTTAAAATGATAAATCTCTGTCTTTAAATTGTTTTGCCTTTATGAATTTTTGTAATTTTTGTGTAAATAGTCCGTATACGTTCTAGTTACAATCATAAATCGAATTGACAAGTCTATCAGGGATTAAGGTTACATTAGGTTAATATTCCTTCTTTGTGGAGAATTGCATGGCAATTCCATATTTGTAAGTAATTTGCATCAAATATTTGAGAGCTTTCGGATGACTTCCAATAATTTGTTTTGATAACTGTTTCACAAACTTGCCTTGTACAGTGTACCATATAATAGGACTTTGATTAATGAACTGTTATTTTATACAGTTTGCACTGCTAATCATTTCTCACTAGTTTTAACGGCATCTTCTGATATTAGATTAGTTAATTTATTTGTTTAGTATTTTTTTAAGACCAATTTTGTTGTGTGTTTGTTATGTACTTGGCAGTGCCTTTACATTTGTACTTTACAAATTTTTACCTGTTTGTTAATATGTAGTTGTCTCAGAGTTATTTTTTATACTTATGTAATTTTGAAATATTTACTGGAATGCGAAGTTTGGATATTTATCTTTAAAAAATCTCATTAGATATTTGCGATAAGCTTTTACTGTTTTTATACCGATTTCTATTATATTACAATAAAGATATTTTTGCAGATGTTTTTGACTTCCTTTTATACTTGTACTATTTTTTTTCATGTTATGCAAATTTTTACAATATATTAATTACTTTGGTAAAAAAAAGTTGTAATCATATTCTAATAGTACACAAAGAATAAATTGAGGACATTTTAGTATTCAAAAATTATTTAAATACTTGATCACCATTCTTTCTGACCCCAACCAAATGAAAGACTGGGGAAATAATTTTACTTTAAAGAAAGTTTTATTTCAATGGATTCTTATCTTTTATACATTTTTGTTTCAGTTATTGTTTTGTCTTTTGATTTTTTTATTAGAATAGCTAATTGCAATGGATTTTGCTTCTAAACTAGTGTTATTTTGTGATAAATTAATATTGAATAAAACAGGAGAAAAGATAGCACTATCTACCACCTTATTCTCAAAATATAAATGTTAGATGATTTTATATATAAGCAATTATTCATAAATTAATCTCAGTTCCAAGATAATGTAATCTTTTATCATCATATTGCCTTATTTATTTTTTGATTTCTTTAGCTAAAAAAAAATTTGGAATTGATGTGACAAATTTGAGCCACTGAAAGTTTGTGGAATATTCAGTCTTCGAGAAAGACTTATCTTGTTTATTTTGTTGCTGACAAATATACTTTTCTGCCCATATCTAAAATGTTGGATAAGTTATTTAATGTATTTCCTTCTTTTCATTTTTTATATTTTTTGTAAAGAATAGATTTTAAGTATAAAAAGATACAAATGGAAGCCTTCAGCATTTTATGCTTATTTGTTATCTTAACTGTTTGATAACTCTGAACTTATTAAAAAATTGCCAAGTTTTGTATACAAAATTATTTAAATTGTAAATTATAGTAATTGTAATTATAGTAAGTATAGTATTATATAATTGTATAGTATTTTTGCACAAAAATTATCAACCATGTGGATTTTCTGAGATTTTATCTTTTTTAAATGCAGTATGAAAGAAAACTTATTTAAGGTGTGAAGTAAGCATGAAAACATATTTTAAATCAATTTCTATAGAGAACATCGTTTTCACTTGTCAAACATTTGAAGTGTAGATGACAGTTTCATTTTGTGAAAACTCGAAACTTCCTATTCCACACCACCAATGAGTTCGATATTTAAATATATATTATGTTGTGCCTTTAGCCACAATGATGTATTGCTTCTTTTGAGATGTTAGAGGTAGAATATTTTTTTTATTTATTTAGAAGAAACTAGGTTTATTTCATTAAAAATAATCTCTGATTGTGAAGAATAAGGTAATTGTGTATGCCTATTCTATTCGATTCTTGATCATCCTCTTATTGCAAGAGATTTCTATGCAAATGTGCGATTTTAAAGCGTAAATTTTTTCTTTATTTCTTTGTGGATTGGAATTGTTTCCTTAAAAGAAAAATTAAGATATTTCATATCCTAGTTTTAAGCATACATCAGCCTATCATTAAAGTAGTTGAATCTTTAGAATACTCTTTATCTAACAGTTATTGTAAGATCACTTAAAGCGGGGTTTTTTTTTTCATTTTTTAAAAAATATTTTCATTTTATATAATTAATTTCCCATAATATTCATTTTAAGTCCTAAAAGAATGCATTATCATGAAACTTGCATAACTACTCTCATTATTGGAATGATTTAAAAAGATATCTTAATCTTTCATCCTTGAAACAATCAAGTACAGCCGCTAGCAAGGATTAGTCAAAACTTGCACAATATATACAGGAAAGGGCAGCTAGTGTAATAATTGTAAACCTATGGACATAATGTGGCTTGAATCGGTTACTAGATTTATGATTTCAAATAATATGAATGAGTTCAATGTTATAAACAAAATAGTTCAAAAATACCGATTTTTTTAAAATTATAATGTTTATTAAAAATTCTTATTCACGAAAAATTAGTATAGTTAATACATTCTAAAGAAAGAACTTATTATAACAGTTCAAAGTTTTAAAAAAAAATTTGATGCATAAAAAATTAATTTTTTTATATAATTTTAAAAAAAATCCCTCATTTGTATTTATTTTCCTAATATTCCAGATCAAAGGTAAAACATTGTACTCTACCATCGACAAACATGCAAATTTTTAAAAATTTGTTTTCAAATAAAAATTTTTGTTTGTTTAAAATGAGTTTTAAATGGTGAACAAAATAGTTACTATCAACATTCACATTAGAATGATCAAGTTATATACGAAGTAAAAACTAACAATGAAAATCAGTCAAAATTACCACACTTACCCCTATTGAGAGGGATCATATTGTCAGAATAGAAGTGCTATGTAACTCAAATTTCTGCTCTTGTTTAATATAAAAATTATTTATTCATGTCGCCATATTCAAGAGCTTTTGACTATATCTGAGCATACTTAAATCATTTGCCAATGCAGGTTTTTTCTTCAAAAATGTTGAGTTTTCGATACGATGTTTCTGAATTAATTCTTTGAACTCAGAGTGTCTCTCGCTCTCCATTTAAGACTGTGCATCATTTTGCCATTTTATTTTTTGATTTTTAAAAACGCCTGCAGAATGCTAAAAAGATGCAGATTAATTTTCCAAATGAATTCGACTTAAAACAGCTATGCGTATTTATTTTTTAGAGTAATAAACAAATCTTTATATTAGGTGAATGATTAAGCAATTTGAATAATCTATCTATTAATTCATTAAAAAGTAATTCATAAATATATGATAAGGAACTCATGTTTGTCTATGTGTGTACGTATATCTATTTGTGCATGAGTTTTATAAGGTAAACAGTTTTATCTAGATCTTCTACATATAGCACAAATATATTTTGGAACATGGTTATTGGCCTCTGCGTAAATTTTTTTTACTGAAAATGTAATTAGAATTTTATTAATTAAAGATTAGAATGAGATTTTGGGGCTTTTCTCCTATGACTTTCAAAAATATTGCAAAATCTACTTTTGCACCATTTTAATGTTATGCCGGGTTTGCACTCTTCCAGCTATAAGCTATCAAGTAGGTAGCGCATGCGCAGAAAGGCTGGAAAATGCTATTTGGTCGATGACAAGTAATTATCCCACCAGGACAAATGCCAAGCCGATGTATTGTTTTTTTTTTCTTACTGCACGTGCGTTTGTAGAATTTGGCGTGAAAAAAATTGATCACTTATCGTAGATTAATTCCGACATTTTTTGTTCTTTCTGAGGCGGGGTTGTGTGTGTGTTTTTTAATTATCTGTCATTTCTTCTCAGTAGTTTTCCAAATTTAAGTATGTTGACTTTAAAAAAAAATTTATCATGATTTTTTGCATAAGCATCCATTATTTTAATATGATACGCTGTGAAAAAGAAAAATGCAGGAACTGTTAAACGGCAATTTATAGCCAAGCATGGAATGGCTGAATCTGTCTTATGAAATTATGGCAAACATAAATCAGTCCCTTTCTACGCATGCTCAACCTACTTGCTATCTTATAACTAGCCTAGTGTAAACCAGGATTAAGTATTTAAAGGAAATGTATGTTGCAATAGAGGAGGTGGCTTTTTTTTTCCTACATTCTCTTACTTTCAAGTCACTAATATGCAACTCTTGTTGGGAAACCAGAACCGTAGAAGATATCTCTCTTGCTTATCCAAAATACAATATAATACAGGACCAACTTTGAGCTACAAGAATTGTTCCACCGTCTTTTGAATGAATATGCCGATCAAAATTATTAATCTTGGAGAAAAAAAACTTACTATATTGGGTTTTTTAAAAAATACTTATATTTTTATCAATTTTCTCGATAAAGCATTCCAAAGCTCTCTTGGAACTATTATTGCCATATCAATTAGCAGCTCAAAATGTAAGTAATAGATTTTTAAATAAACATTTTTAAAATCTTTACATTGACCATTAATTATAGCTGAGGATTTTGTAACTTAAGAAACTGATTATAAGAATTGTATGAGAAAAAGGTGTTTTCCTTTCTCTTTCGCATCTATAAAACGCAAATGAACCAGCTGATGCTATGCTAGTAACATCATAGTTACAGACTTGAATGTAGTATTTTTACGAACTATTCATCTTTGGTGACCGTTTGGTTTTTTTAGGGATATTGGTTGTATTTGATTTTTTTAAACCTCCCTTGCATATTTTCATGTCTATAATTCCCTCTGTTTTTAAATATCAAATTGTTATTTGACATTATAGTCATGTTACTTTGATAATCTTAAATACAGTTTTTTTTTTATCATGTTAAAACATGATATTGTTTTGGGAATGGAGTTTTCTGATGTCAACCGTAGATATCCGTAGGCAAAAGATAAACCTTTTAATCCGTAAGCAAAAAATTGAAATTTCATTATCTGCACGAGCATCTCAAAAAATCAGCTTTTAATAACGCGTTGCCATCGCATTCATAAAAGCTCTATTTTTT
>JAOUZG010044845.1:555552-576411 GCA_026289955.1 Argiope argentata
TATATATATATATATATATATATATATATATATATATATATATATAATAGCTTAGATATAATTTAATTTGCACGAGCACGCGGTGCTTGGTCGCTCAAGAAATCATATTCTGACATGATACATTGAAATATGCATAGCAGATTTCATTTTAATCTTTTTTTTTCAAGTGTGTATATGATATTTTCTTTAGAATAATTCAAAGTGCAAAAGTTTTAAAAGTTAAGCATCAGAGTTTTAAAAATATTACTGACCGATTCATCAATTTTTCCCTCTATCGAGACTCATGTTTTATCAACATAGCTATATAATAGAATTTTAAATGCCAAATATAATTAGAATAATAATTTATATGAAAGTCTTAATGAAATTTCTTCAAATGCTAGTGACTTGTTGCAAAATATTTGCTGTTAAATTTCTAATCTTATGAATAATAAGGTTACTAATCTTAAGAATAATATTTCTAATCTTATTGAAAATAATAACTAACATCAAAGCTTAAGCGCAGAACATTTAATTACTTTCCTAAATATTAATTTTTTTATTAGAAATCAAATTATTAGAATTTAATTAGAAATCATCATTAAGCTTTTACTGAATGAATTAATAAAGCGTTGAAAAAAATTGTTTCACGGTGGAAATAGCTTTATTTAATTATAAATAAGACATATTAAAAGAAAATTAATGAAAAAATTTTATATTATGATATGTTTTTCACGGAACCATATATGGGCTTGTAGGGACTGAGACAAAAACCATTTCAGTTGAAAAGCGGGAAAATTATTATCTGTCGAGAAAGATAAGTATATCGACTCCATGCTTTTTTTTTTTTTTTTTTTTTTTGTTAAAAAGTACTTACGGTTTAATTTTTTATCGTTTTTTGAAAATCAATCATTCGCACTTCAATTCTGTTTTTTCACCCATTTGCACAAAAGTGATGCTATTTCAAAATTTCATTAAATCATAGACTTTTTTTTGCGTTTTATTATTGCTAAATATGCATTTGATGCTGCCTTTCTGGCACAGAGGTGGCATGTCTTCCTCGTGTTCTGGTAGTCCCGAGTTCGAATCTCCGCTCGGGCATGGTTGTTATATGTGTTATTTGTGAGATATGTGACTGCGCCCCCCTCTAAAAAGGAGCTGCGCAAGCAAATGTGGTGAGCATGTTGCTAAGTCATACTCTTGGCCCTAGTTGGCGCTTCTTCAAAAACAAGAGACACTCCTTTCGGCTTAAATCTGCTGCTGTATCAGCAGGGAGCTTGTCCATAGACAAGTGCCATAAGTAACAACAACAACATATATTTTATGGTTTAAGATAGTTTGCATTATTTTATGATATTTAATTTGGAAATAAAATTGAATCAAAGCTACAATACTATATATGGACTTATATGCTGTAAAATAATTAAAATTATAATTCTCAAAACTAGGTTATTAAATCAGAAAGAGCAAGTAGCATTTAATAAACTTTATATTTTATATTTTTTATATAATAAACTTTATATTATATATATATATATATATATATATATATATATATATATATATATATCCTTGTTATATTTTTGTCTATTTGTGTATCTATACAAAAACAATTTTGAAGAGAATTTCACAATTTTGAGCCGTAATCAGATGAAGAGGATTATACAAGAGTCTACATTCAGACTCCAAACTTTCATACTATTTAATTGCCCTTTTAATAGCTATTCATAGCTATTTAAAGGACATTTAATGGTGGTAGATCTTTGGTGGAATCAGATTTCGAACTAGAAAGCCTCGGTTTTCGGGCTGAGACTACCAAATACTTTCTAAATCAAGAATACCTGTTAGCCCCCGATTTTGACAAATCAATGGCTCATTTCTGATTTTATATAGAAGAGCGCATTTGATTGAAGACTGAAATGAAATTCGAATAAATATAGATGTCGGTAGAAATATAAAATAATAAATGGGACACAACTTGATGAAGACTTTTAACTTGATGAAATAGAATCGTCTGACGTTCCATGATGCTTAATTTCTTAGTCGCCTTCTCGTCAAAAAAAAAAAAGGAAATATCAGTTGTCTTTTTACCTTTATATTACATACCACCTAAAAAAAAACTAATTTTTTAAAAAAATAACGAGGTTGAAATGCGCGTGCGCGTATGTTTTATAGCTTACAATTTTAAGGCTCGTGAAAATTATCAAACTGCATTCTTTGATCTACATTCTTTGAAGAATTTATGTTATGAAAAAAATGTTCTCTAGAAAATTAGTCTGATTCAAATATTCTTTTTAAAAAAATGATCTTCAGTAATATATTCCAATTCCAATACAATATCACAAACCTTTTACTTGAAAACGATATCAAAACATGTTTTGAAATCTGGTTATTCAAGACAATCTCACTGTATTTTGAACGTTTATTTTAGTTAAATGATCCAACTAAAGATTTCCAAACTATTTTAAACAAATAGTCCTGAAAAGACTAGCTGAATACTTGGTACAATATACAAAATAACAAATATATTGTTCGAATTTTTAACTCAAAAGATAAGTTGTACATAGTTATTCAGTGAATTTCCTTCAGTATATCACTAATTAGAACCTCATTCTCTTTAAAATATCGTTTGATTTTAATTTTGCTTCATTTTTATTAGTTCCATTATTTTAAAAAAATCATTATTGTCACTTAGGTATTTAGAAGGTAACTCAAAATTTCGGATATTTTTATAAGAATATAAAATTAATTGCCTCATTCACAGTTATTTGATTAAAATTAAAAATCAAGCGTTACAAAAATTGGAACTAATGAAACGAACATATTAACAGTACTTTATTACCTGGCTAAAAAGTGAAAAAGTATATTTTGTAATTATATAAAAAACAATTCAATCGAATAAAATCGTTTTGTAAAAGGTTTTCAAAAAGGAAAAATAATAAAAGCATAAATAATACACGTAGAGTATAAATGCAAAATGCAATTTCTTTAAAACAAATGTACATTGAAAAAAGTCATAGAGAACAAATAAAACAATTCACAACTAACAAAAACGTCACGATAGAAATGTAGAACTTATAAAAACAATATGAAAACTTATAAAAAAATAATTTTTTTTACATTTAGCGATCTCTATGTATTTATTCAATGCAAGCAATATGTGAAGTTTTCAGAGAAAAAGAAAATCATTAACAAAGTTGTGCAAGAATAAAAACGTAAATCAGAAAACCTATAAATAATCGGAATAAACGTAATCAGAAAAGAATTCTGATTATTACTGATAATTCTGATTACGTTTTCAGTATAATAAACGTAATCAGAAAAAAATTCTAATATTTAATTACAAATGATACATCGTATAAAACCTTCAAAATAAAGCACCTTATATTTAAAAAAAAATCAGAATTCTTTTCATTTTATATGTTTTTGTAGTTTATCGGATGAAGAAAACTTTAAATAAAGTTTATAAAAATGGAAATAATAAAAATACCCAAAAGAGAACTTGATCTCCTTGTGTATCGAAAGCTTCAAATATTTTTGCAATAAAAGTATAAGTATAAGCAAATTACTCAATACAATCTTCTCAAATGAACGATTATAATCTATTTATTTTCTAAGAACATTCACTTTAAATTTAGATTTTCAGAAATGATTTTTTTTCAATGTTTATTAAATTCCTTCTCCAAAAATAGCAGAGCTTTTACAATTCATCAGTCTTATGCTAACTTTAAATTTATCATTCGTATTAATTTTTAATACAGTAACAGACCCTATTATTGAATTATACAAAAGCTGATAAACATTCATTTTTAACGTAATGCAAGAAATCAAAATGGCTTACCATTAATGGAATTTCTAGTTTTGTGTTGTGTACATTCATTCGGGGCTTCATTATTTCTAATTAACTATTCAATAATCACTACATTATCCTTTAAGAAAAGATGCAGCTGTCTGGAATGTGTATATTTAATGGCACCATCAAATGTATCTCATGACATGGACCATGTTTTCAATAATGCAACAGCATGTGAGTTGTATTTTAACCAGAAGAACTTATTCCTGTAAATTTTTCAGATAAGTCCCATAATTTTTTAGCTTTAACATCATCCTTAGCCGATCTTGATATCCAAGTTGGCTTGCAGTCAACAAAATATTGTCCTGTCGTATCCTTGACTTCGTCGGAAACGGCCAAGTGTATAGATGTCTGAGCCCCACTTTCGCTGTCTTTCAAAAATATGTAAATGACAGGTATAATCAAATACTTAATGAGCCACTGGGCATTTCTTGCAATAGCTGTTTTCACTCCTCCTGGATGCAGTGCATTAACTGTAACGCCAGTTCCCACAAGTCTTTTGGCTAGTTCTCGAACGAAAAGTATATTCGCCAGTTTTGTACTGCAGTACACCCAATATGGATGCCGTTCGAATTTTTCACAGTTGAGGTTGTCCAAGTCTAATTTCGCCCAATGATGTGTGACGGATGATACCACTATTATTCTAGAAGGCGCCGATTTTCTCAACAAGTCCAATAAGAGGTTCGTTAACAAAAAGGGTCCAAAATGGTTCGATGCGAACTGCAATTCCAGATTGTCTTCTGTTAGATATTTCCCAGGTTTTGGTGTCATTCCAGCATTGTGTATCAGTACGTCTAACCTCTTTTCAGAGTTTATAATCTCTGAAGCAAATCGTCTGACGGAACCTAAAGATGATAAATCCAGATGTCGAACGGCAACGTCATAATTTCCAGTAGCTCTGATGATAGCCTCAGCTGCCTTTTGTCCACGCTCCAAACTTCGACAAGCAAGAATAACTCGTCCCCTGCGAGCTGCTAAGTCTTTTGCTGTTTCGAATCCAATTCCAGAATTAGCTCCAGTAACTATTATAACCTTTCCTTTCATTGAATTCTTGCTTCGACATATTCCAGCTGACAAAATTACGTACAATTTCAATACTAATAATAGTACTAAAGGCAACACCACTAATACTAGATACATCTTTCGAATATGTGCAGAAAGAGGGACTGATTCAAACCTTCATTAGTCTTAATGTGACGCTTCTGAAAAATCTAATGAGGCTTTCCAGCACGCTTTTCAAGGTCCGCATGTTTCATATTGAGTACTTTCACAAAGTTAAGTATTAAACAAATATCTTGAGCAATCGCCATTTCACTTGAACGCCGCGAATAGCAAACCTGCTTAAAACAACCTATCCCTTTATGTAAACCCTTTATAGGTCAACTGTACGTCAAAGTTCTATTTGCAGTCAGTGAAAAGCTTCGAATCCCGGTGGTGAATTAAACGGGAAAGCACTCGAGCAGAAAATGGGACAGCTCTTCACAGGAGGTACAAGAGTCTTCCTCACAGGTGATTGACAGATCCCACGCTGGAGAAAAAGTCATTTCCTCATTCCTCTTTAAAAAATATTTACTTTCCATTTCATAATTAACTTCAGAATCTCAACTTTTCTTGGATTTATAGTTCATCCAAGGGCATCTCAAAATAATTAGCGAATAGTTTTTGGTCCTTGAATTGTTTTGTTTTTTTACGATTTGTCTCGCAGAGGCTATAGTATAACTTATATCTTGTTTATTTTTATATATCTTAATTGTGATATATTTACGACATCTGATAAGCTTATTCATTAAGATGTTTCTTTTGTTAACGGTCATCTCCACGATTTTGCTTTCATAACAGAACTGCCTACGTGCGTTATTGAAAGAAAGAAACCTTCCTTTCATATAAAGTAACTACGTTCCAATGAAAATGTTACCATTTAATTCTAGAAACGTGGTCTGCATTATTTTTATGAGGAAATTAATATGGTCAATAAATAGCATACCAATATTACATGTTTTTAGATGCAAAAATTTTCAAAAAAAATTTTATGATGTTTGTTTTAAATGCTTTATTATTTTTTGTATTTAAAGATAACATTGAAATCAAGGGCGCTAATTGGCTTTTTATCTTAACCCTTAATAACCTAGATTTTCAATTTTGATACCAATAATAATTCTGATTTCTTTATGGCGTTAATGCCTGAAGTATCAAAATTGATACCTGTTTTTTTTTCTAAATAAATATGTAAAATAAGTATTGTGATTTTTTTAGCTATTTTTCCCTTCTTCTAGATCCTCAAGCAAACACATTAATATTAAAAATAAATCACTTTCGTAAATCAGGTTACTAAGGATTAAGGTATTTAAAAAATTTTGACAATCCCATTAATTTTTGTTAATATCATTTTTTTAAAATGTTAAAAATAGATTTTAGGAACATTCTAAGAAATTTCAATCGGTTGTTTTGATTTTAAAAAACTATATTAATTCTCTTTTAATTTTATAAAGAAATATAGATACCTCTGAAAAACTTTCCCATGAATGAAAGTAAATCTAATATGCTTGATTTTTAGATTACATATATGGTATTGAAGAATTTTATAAGGGCTGGGCGCCATTTTTCTAATAATTAAACATACATGATATCGTAAAACTGCACGTTGAAGTGAAATGTTCGGTAAATAATTTTTCTCTAATATCTATATATTTAAAATGCAAATGGAAAGCAAGAAAGCCAGTTTTCCAATTCTAAATATTGATCGATTTCCTCAATTTTTATTTTATATAAAAATCTATAATCCTTAGACATATCACTAGGGCTTTTCAATCATACTCCACTTCTCACTTAAAAGAACTCTAAAGGAACTATATCACTTACATAATCTGCAAGGCAAGAGGAGCTAAGTCAGTGTTTCCTAATTGCAATAATTGGCAGCCTGGTCGTCTACCCTTTCCAATTTCGAGAGATGCCACAGGATAAAACCTTGACATAACTCCCAATTTTAACAATTGGGTCGAATGACTGCAACTAGTTAATTGAATTCACCTCTTTGCGTGCACGGTTAACTAATTTGAATTTTATTCACTTATTCAAGTATAATTCGAATAGCAGTTTATTTGGTATGATAAGACGTGATTTATCAAAGTTAATTGGCAACACTAAATCTAGGCGCAGTAAGCGAAAAGGTAATTGCCGAAAGCGGCTATTCAAACCTAATATAAAACTAGTAAATCCTTGTCACGACATATTGTGAGACAACTATTTGAACTTGAACACTTTGTATGCACCTCGCATGATCTGTTTCTCTCTATCTAAACATCTCATTGAAATTATTATTTTTTATCGTTTAATTTGACTCTTTAGCTTTTATTATTCTCTATTAATGGTAGAATTTATGCCTATTCCTTTCACTTTTCGTAACGTTATTTCTAGTAGATAATTAGCTGTTAAAATTTTAATAAACATGTGATATGCGGTTTTTTAAAAATACTTATGAATTTTTTCCTTGCAAATCCATTTCCTGTATCTGGAATATCAATTTCCCTATTGTTCTAAAAATTTCTAATTTTTTAAATTAAATACTTACTAGTTGTTAGAATATTTATTGAATACAATTTAAAGATGTTATATAAATTACCTGCGAATCGGGATAGTTTTAAATGTCAAAATGAAGTTACAATTTAATGACGTTAATATTTTTGTTTTTCTGTTTTTATATATATCTCTATATTTTTTTAAAAAAATAGTGCTTTTAATTATTTAAACTGCATGATTTTCAGATAAATCTTGTTGTTGTTGTTTATTAAGGCCCTTAGCAAGCTCGCTGAGGTAGTCAGCGATTTAAGCCTAATCAGCATCTCTTGTTTTGTAGTAGCGTCAACTACGGCCAAGAGTACGACTTTTGCTGCACAGCCCCTTTTTACAAGGAGACACATTCCCTCATCTTACAGATAGAACACACAAGGACTATTATGCCCTAACCGGGACTCGAACCTGGGACGCCCAGATCACGGGGAAGATGCACTACCCTTATGCCAGGAAGAAATAAATCTATTTCATGTGCCAGATCTGATAAATCTATTTTATATAATCAATTTTGTAATACTACTGAATATTTTGTTACGGCTTTGATTGTTTTAGAAATTTGAAATATTTTCAAAACTTATTTTATCGTGAATTTCTTCTTCTTCTTCTTTTTTTTCATTTATTTTTTTTCGATAATATTTTATCGCGGGAAAACCAAAATTCAACTTAATTTTGAATTAATTAAAAGTTAAATTGAAAATTGCCAGAATAGCCTGGCTGTTAAGACGTTGAATTCGTGTTCCTTGGATTGCGATTTCGAAGACTCTCCGTGTGTATGTTGGCTGGTGCACATTAAATCTATCATCATCACAAAGTCCTCCATGTCGAGAATAGTATCACTGGGGCTACTAGGTCAGAGGTGATTGTCCTCTGTTTTATATCAAAATTACGATCTGTGGATGAATGCATGATTGAAGTCCACCCCGTAAAAAGGATTGTGACGTGTGTGAGTTATAAGTCAGACTTCTGCCCTGGAGATATCAAGGGTACATACCCTTCGAAGCTTCTTCACCCTTCCTTCCGTTGTAAAGGGGAACACGAGAACAATATGGAAAATTTTAAACAAATCGCTCCGAGATGCCTATTTTGCCTCTCCAAGATATATTTGAGACAAATTTGTGTGCTGTAATTCACGTGATCTCGCTTATAGAGCTCTAATACACTCACATACGTGTGATCATGCATTCATCTTTATCACTAGTAGAAATGCATGGACATTATAATCGAAATAAACACTGTGAAACTATTCTAATTATAGTGTTTTGATTCATCTAAAAAAGAGATGACAATAATGTTTTGTCTAATTGTTAGCATTCAGTCTATATTAATTTTGACAACTATTTTTTCAATGAATTTTTTTAAAAATCAAGATTAGTAAGTTCTAATAAATTTAAACTACGGAAATAGTTTGATTTTATATAATTCAACTTCAACCATTTAAGTTTCTTCGTGTTGAATACTTTAAATAAGGAACTGTCTTCCGTAATTAACAAATATAAAGATAAAATACTTAATCAATATGTAGATATTCCAAAATAAAATTTCAGAAGCTAAATCTGAAACAATGTACATCCGCAAATCGAAATTTTATAGCTATAATTAAAAAAATTGCTTCTAAATTCACATTTCCATTCTTCAAGGTATACATGTGCTAGAGCTGAAGTAGCTGAAGATCAAAAGATTGGCCACCACACACACACAATACATTCATTCTTAATGTTAATAGAGAAAACATATTGTTCCATCATGTCTTTCTACAACATTTACCTCTGATTAAATGCATTTTCAATATTTATCTCCGTTACATTTGTAGCTTCAATACTAGCTGCATCTTTTCAAATAAAACTAAGGCATCGATATTTTCATCGAATTATAAATTTATCCCAGTTGTACAAAGATTGACTTCCTACAACAATTCAAGCAACAGAATGTATTTTCTTGAAAATTTTCTCACAATTATTATGATGAATTAGAAATGTGTTAGTGAAGATTTGAAAGAATTAATAGTCCATTTTTAGTAGTTAGTTAAGTTATTTTCTCATCGCATATGCGTAGCATTGCTTTAACAAAAATGCATGATCTGAACTCAAAATGTGTTTAGTTAACTGAATTCAAAATATTTAAAGCATAGTAAAGAGGAAAATATAAAAATAATAAAAATTATCATTAATATTGTAAAAAAAATATTTTTAGCTTGAAAAATGTTTTAAGGTTTCCCAGTTAATTAAATATTAAGTCACCACTTGATTTCTTATTTTTAATGAATTTATCTCATTCATTGTATAATATTGGTGCTTGAATGTTTAAGTTGCAACTCATAACAACAAACTATATTTTGTATAATTTCTTAAAATTATTAAAAACATAAAATATTAGATTTCTGTGGTTTGTAAAATAATTTGAGACATTTTATTTTTATTTTCTCACAAAGATTCGAGATTTTAAAATTCCATGTTAGTACATATTTATTTATGATATAATCATAAAAATGAATCAAAGCATATACGTATTTCGACTATTTACATAAAACTATTTCACCATCAACATTTTCGTTATAGTGCCATTATTATAAAATTATTCATGTTTTCACCTTGAATTCTGCTAAGCATCAATTTTTCTAAACATTTCATCCAAAATATAATATGATATATGTCTTTCTGCATATTAAAACAATGAAATAAACGCTGTCAAATAATTTATTTTTCACCTTTAAAATTTTATAAAATTTATTTTTCGTTGTTTAGCTGAAATCGTCTATGTACTTAAAAATGCAGTTAAAATAAAAGAATAAAATTAATTGCAGTTAATACTTTGCAGCACAAGACAGTTGTGGAAATCAGCTTCGACTAAACTTTTATTTTTATAATATTTCAGATATTTTTCAAAAGTCTCTTTTATTTAGAATTGATAAAATTATGACATGTAGTCAATTTGGTACGTTTTTCAATGAATTATCTAATTTATATTTCTATAGAATTCTGAAAATGTATAATTTTATGTATTATTTAAAATATAAAAAGTATTAAATAATATATTCTAAATAAATATTCTATAAACATTAAATAGTAGATAAAAGCATATAATCTAATTGTACTTTTGTTACGAATCCAAATTACGAGAAATAACTGAATATGATTATCAAAAAGCAGCATAATTTTAATTGTGATTTTTTTTAAAAAAAATGAACGCATCTATATATATCATTAGATAAAATTAAATGTTAAAAAAATATCTCAAATTTCTTTTTTAAGTATTTAATAAGAAAACTATGCATAACAAATATTGAAAATTATTTGTAAAACATTTCATTTATAAAATGAAGTTGCACGTTAGAATAGAAAAGAGATGATGGTTTTTATTATACCGGTATGTTACTAATAAAATTTAAAATAATTTTATGTCAAGCCTTTATCTCTTGATTTAAATAAACCAAAATAAAATTAAAAATTTTCCCTTTCATTATTAAAATCTATTTAATTCCTTTCAAAGAAATCCGTGCTTAAATTTGCATAGAAAAAACTAATAAAAACATTCATCTTGCTTTATAATAAATATTTCCAAAAACCTTGTTGCTCTTAAAATTATTTCTTTAGAGAAATAGCATTTTATTTCCTTATTAATCACATAAATATATTTGAAATTGTACTGCAAATAGTTATTTTATCCACTTTCGGGCAGTATTCACATTCCCAAACACAATGACTAAAATATTTTTCTATGTAGAATTTAGCTATTTATCATTACAAATCTGAATTTGAATATGAATAATTTCACAAAGAATAATAAAAGCAAACAAAGGACAGTTCACAAAAGCATTTGTGTTTATACTTTAATTAAAGAAGTATGAATAAAAAAAATATCAGTATTTCATATCCCCTGTCCCATAAAGTCACACTAATATTGAGCAAATTAAAACATTTGCATTGAATAAAAAATGCTAATACAGAACAGTTGCATTTTGGAATAACATCTGCTCTTGTTCATATCATTCATTCATTAATTTTTAATTCAAACTCAATTCCATAATTTTAAGCATTTTTTTATCATCGCATTGTTCAATAAAAAATATTATAACCGTATTAATATATTTACTAACTCACTGATTGTTTATATTTCGAATCTGACCAATCCAAACATAAAACGGGGCACTAATTCATCTTTGAAAGTCATTCCACAAGATTTCCAAAATCATCATCCTCCACGGCCATTAGAGACTCTTTAGAAACCACCACCTGCTGTTGCCTCATCAATTTTTGTCTGGAACTGGGATGCTTCCATAAATTGGTTGCTTCCGAATAGGAGGGGGGTGGACTATCGGTACTGAAGCGTCGATTCACCTGAAAAGCGTTCTTTGCAGTCCTGTTAACAACCCCACCAGAATTCTGCGAGGCAGCCATTCGATTTTGTTGAAAAGTACCCAAAACTTGTGGCAAAAGCACCTCCTCCTCTTTTGCCTTTGATGGTGTGGAAGACTGAAGTGGGGACAAGTTATAAGAGGAAGATGGGGCCGAACTCAAAACAGAGCAGGCACTGGACATCCTTCTAACCGCTGAGTTGAAGGCAGACTTAAAAGATGGCTTTTGGATGTCGACGTACAAGACTCCACAAGCCACGGAATGGCGTCTGACACTGCTTTTTCTTTCTTGATTTGTTTCGTTGGAACCCAAAAGGTTATCCAAAGAGTCTGATGACAGTTGGCGATACATTTTGGCATCTTGGCTATTTCGTCTACGGCGGATGGGTTGAGGAGAAGGCATGTTGCTGCTTTCGCTACTGGAGCTAGTGTAAATCGCAGCTTGTCTGACCAACCTATGCCGGATCATCGTCAATGCGCGATCGATAACGCATTGCAGAGGTCACGAGCCATGTCAAGATTGCAGATACACACGCAGGGGAAAAAAAAGTGTCATCGTATCGTCGGAGTGATACCGCCAAAATAATGCACTGGCTTTAACGGGATTAAGTTTTCGGCGATGACAGCTAAACCCGTGAACATCTACTTTGTGCTTTCGGATTGTAAGGTTTCTGCATGGCTTCTCTTGAGTCTGTTTGAGTTGCGGCTTAAAGCTTCGGATGCCAAGTTCACCCTTTTTATATTTATCTTCTCTCCTGCAAGAAGTGTTGATGTTTATTTTTAGTATGAAGGCTGGTGTTTACGCTTGTTGTGAAGACACGTGTAAAAAGTATATAATCTTTCTTTTTTTTAATTATATGTATATCCAAGATACACTGATATTGATACCTCCAAGATATTGTATGAGCATCACTGAATTTTTTATATTTTTTAAACTAGAAATCGGATTAAATAATACGCTCGAAATTGTTAATTTGTCAATAAAATGGTTATAAGCTGTTTAATAAATTATTAAATATTAAACATAAATATTAAAAACTATAATTATATTGTTGTTGTTTCTTATGGCACTTGCCGTGGAAAAGCTCGCTAAGATAGTTAGGGATTTAAGCCTAAACAGCGCGTCTTGTTTTGTAGCAGCGCCAACTCGGGCCAATAGTTGAGGGTTAACTACTCACTCATCACATTCGCTTACACATCCCCTTTTTACGGGGGGAGGGGCACATTCACATAGCTTACATATAGAGCACAGAAGAACAACCATGTCATAATTGGGACTCGAAAATCAGGACTCCCAGATCACGGTGAAGATGCGCTATCCCTATTCCAGGTCGTCTGCATATTCTAATTATTTTCCAAATATAAATATGAAACATTATAATTATTTTCCAATAAGTATATATTTTAAATATTTTTGTAATAACATGACACATGCTCGCGATGAAACGCATTTGTTTTTATGTTTTCCTCCATTATTTATTATTTTTAACTACCCACCTTTGGTGATCATTGTTTTTCTGCATTTAATGTTTTCTAAAAAAATGTAATTGAATAGTATGTATAATTTAATCTTATTAGATTTCTCAACAACCAATGGAGAATAGTTCCGGGCCTTTAATCTGGTTTGAATATGAAATAGTCTGATGTGAAAAAGAAGCCAGAGATATTAGTCATTTGTAGCTAAAATATTGATTTTTCTCTTTTTCACTCCCGGATTTCGAAAAATTCGGGTAGATAGTGCTGCAAGACTATGTTATAATGACAATTGAACTCAAGCTCCTTTTTGGATTACGTGAAAGAGCATATAAATATATTGTTTGGGTAAATGTCTGTTAATAGACAGATTCCTTTTCAGACATTTAGCAGACAATTCCTTTCCAGACATTTTATAACTGCTACTATCTTTATTTCAATTAAAATATTATCAAAAGGTAAATGCAAACGATTTTTTCTTTGATAAACATATTTTTATTAATATCATTCCGTTTATTTTTTTTTAATAATAGCTGATGATCAATTATAAACCTTTTATAATTTGACAATGGTTTGTAGCAAATACTGTTAAATTTAAGAATAAACAAGCCAATGTGGTTCTAAAATGCTTGGAGTGTTAATTTAGTTTTTAAACATTTAAAATGCTCTGCAAGCTATAGTTTGAAGCTTAAGGAAATGGGTAGTTTTCTAGAAAGCATGCAAAATATTTAACAATCAAATAAAATTCATTAGATTCCCCTTAAATAAAAATTTCATAAGTCAAGTAATTTCTTATCAATGCTATGGCATTGTGAATTTCAAGACGTTTAGAAGATAAGTGAGTTAAATATTAATGCTCTGTTTTAAAGCAAAATGATAATTATTTTATTTCAGATTTCCTCCTTTTGAACTGCGATTAAATGACGAGAAGACACAAAATGCGATATCCTCTGTTTATATTCCACCTAACACCAGCAGCGATTTGGAAAAAACTAGGTTTTCTAGTACTAGGTACTTTACGGAATCATACTAGGTACTTTTCGGTATAATTCCGATTTAATTATTATAGTTCATTCTCCGTAATGGTAATCTTCTTAGATCAGTTGCATATTCATCAAAGTATTCATGTATCTCAAAGGTTGACTTAGAATGATGTAATGTGAAAATTGTTGCAGCTGATCTCCCCGCAGTGAGTCGAAATACTAACCCTTTACTAAATGAATTAATAAAGCGTTGAAAAAAAACCGTTGGAAATAGGGTTAAAATGGTCATTAGTGTGCCCCCGAGTTTGTCGCCAATATGGCAACCCAATACAAAGCTCTTGTCGTAACCCTAATGATGTTTTGTTTACTTTTTCCTACAATGGTTGAATTGTACATGAGCTTCAAATCTTTTCTGAAAAATGTTAAATAATAAAATAATATCAATTAAATATTTTTTTATCTGTATTATAATTAAGATTTTTTGTATAATTAATAAGAAGTTTCAATTATATTTTTAATGCGAATTTAAAATATTTATTCCTTTACACGTTTTAAATGTCAGTATACGATTAAACAAAATCGTCTGTTTTATTTCTTTACGGAGTCGTCTGGTTTCTTTCTTTAAAAATCGTCTGCAATAGAATTATTCGCATTACTCGTCATTCTTTCACAGCTCTATCGTTTTTCTTCGCTAGTTAATTATGTCGGCAATTATTCAAGAGTGGATGGCAGGTAAATGGGATGGAAAAAAAATTTCGATCCTGAGAAATGAATGAAAGGTTATTGGATTAAATACTTCAAGTTTGTACATTATGTCTTTAAAATTTCCTATTAAATCCATTCTTTTTTCATCTTTGTCTTTCTCAATTATTTATTTACTGTTCATGTTATCCGCACATTTCTTATGTTCTATGTGCTAGCGAAGCTACTAGTTTCCCACTCCCGAGCAAAGCGAAGCCGTAGGATGTTTTTTAAGTTAAAAAATTCTGCCCGGTGCCTTCAACAGATGCCGGAGGCATCTGTTGAAGGCACCAGGCCTGAAAAAAAATTAATTAAAAGATAATGCTTATCGATTTTAAAAAATCATCATTATATTGCAAAAAGTCGTAACCGTCACTAACCCATAAAAGTGTTTGTTTACAATGTCCGCCTTCTTTATTGGCGACTTGGCATCCTTGGAGCGGTAGGGGCACACTATAAGTAACCTTTACCGGAAATAGCTTTATTTTATTATCTTTCGAGAAATGATACTTCTGGTTATAATCCTTCTGGTATGTCGACTCCATGAAAATATTTTTTTATCAAAAAGTACTCTCGTTTTGCTCTGTTAACGTTTTTTTTTTTTGAAAATGAACCAATCGCATTTCAATTCTGCTTTTTCACCCACTTGCACTAAAGTGAGGTTATTTCGAAATGTCATAAAACCATAGATATTTTTTGTGCGTTTTATTATTGGCAAATATATATTTGATGGATTAAAATAACTTCAATTATTTTATAATACTTAATTTGGAAATAAATTGGAATCAAAACTGCAATACTATATTTGGGACTATACGTGGTAAAGGGTTAAATGCATGCACTCTTATCATGAAATATCATTCACATGATTTCTACGGATAAATACGATTCCTACGATATCTTGCACTATTCAGAATATAACTGGAATGATGTCATTAATGGGACTTAATTTTCAATCAATCCTTCAGTGAGTTTTTAGAGTGCTAGGAATTTGTGTTCGGAAGCGATTCAAGCGATTTAACGAATTTTGTAGAAGCTTTTAGCATATTTGGGGAGTCTTCTGGGGCTTCTTAAATCATTTAGCCCTTCTTTTAAATTTCTAAAAACTTATGGAATGCTTTTGAAAACTGTATAGAAAGATACTCAATTAAATATACTTATGATCAAATAAAAAAATTATTAATTTTTAATTTAATTTTTTGTATTATTTTATTAAGGATTCAAGTTGCTTAAAACATTATTTTTAAAGTAATATGCGATTTCTATATGACATCCACTTTAAAAAAATATTTTTTTCTGATAAGTAATGTTTGAGTAATACCTATATTGTTCTAGTCTTCAGTTTTAATTTAACAAATCACAAAGGTATTTAGTTTTGAGGACAAATTATACACCGGTTTTTTAAAAATTATTAATGGATACTCATTGCATATTGAGTTATATAGGTAAGTACAGACAAAAAAGAGACAAACAAACATTCTTATCTTTTATTTTTATAGATAAAAGATTCATTCCATTTATTCAATTCTTTAGAAGAAAACCTTTAGAGACTAAAATGAAAGCTTGAATGTTAAAAGCATGAGTTATTGGAGCCCATTTGAGAACCGAAAGATCACCCAACATTTCTGATTCTCATAAATTTAGAAGTTATTTCTTAAAAGCATGATCCTGGTTGGCTTTCATGCCGATCGGCCAAACCTCATGTGAACGTGGTCATAGTCGGCACTCATGTTAGCATTCGATCGGCCAAACCTCATGTGGCCATAGTCATCCTCTTCCCTCTTTACAAGGTCTTCCAGTTCGAAATCTGCGAGGTCAGCTTCTGCGTCTGACATGTTTTCAGTATTTTCGCTTCGGGAATCTTCGACTGAGTTGGATAATCCCTGGCTATTGTATTGTTCCAAAGCAACAAAATTCCACGGCATGCTTCTGGCGACTGAGGTATCGCTGAATAGTAGCAGCTGCAGAGCTGTTCGTAGAAGAAGGGTGGCTAAAAGGGCTTTGAACATGTTTTATGAATCCAAAACGAAATTCGTCTGTAAAGAAATAAATAAATGAAATTATTATCAAATATACAGTAATGAATAAAATTGGTTTAGTACTATACCTGCATAAAATTTAGACGTTACAAATCAATAACATCAAACAGAATTCTTGCACCTTTTTGTGTCACCAAATCGAAATCTAAACATTTTTGGTAGAAATACTCAAAGTACTAATATTTTCACTCAATTTTGAGTAATAATCTAAAGAATACCGAAACTATTTCAATAATTCCATTATTTACGTAAGAATAATAACACTTAAATCATAAACTATTTTTACTTTTTTGTATATATGCAGTGCATATAAATTATTGAAATTGTCAAAATATTTGAACTTAAGATTGTAAGAATCTCTTCATTTCAAATCTTAATGAGTTCGAAAAAGTTTTGTAAAATGTCTATATGTCTGTCTGTGACAAAGATTACTGAAAAACCGATTGAATTAGACAGGTAAAATTTAGTGTTTTTTTAAACACTTTTTTTTTTAATTTACATCAAATTTTGAGAAAAATTCCATTCAGAGAAAGTCTAATGACCAGCTGTTCAAATATAAGTTAAGACGATAACTACAAAATAATGAGAGCTAGATAGGTAAAATTAGGTATACAGAGTTAATGTCTATGGTGTAGACATTTAGCAAAATTTGAACGGAATCTCCGAAAAGGGGTAGCACATCAGTTTGGTAAGTTCAGAAATATGTAAACGCAATGCATTAAATATCAAATTCGGTATGACATTTTGTGACTACAAGTAAAATTTTATGCCAAGTTTTTTCAGTTAGTTTGGAAAACGTAGTTACAACACAATTCCACACTTGAATATTATTAACCGTATACCTGTTATTCGTCACTAAAAAAACTCGCCAAGAATCGCACGATATGTTCAGTAAATTTGCTAAATTCAAGTAATAGAATAATATACCCCAACTATTGTACGTGAAGGTCATGCAGGGTGTTGGAACAACTCCTTTATCAGAGATTTTGCGAGAAAGTTTTGGAGAGATCACTCCTACTGGTCTCATTTATTGAAGAATAAATAGGTGGTTTGAAATTTGAATGCAGTATTCCCCCCCCCCCCGTTAGAGCAATTGTGGAAGAAAGTATGAAAACTGATATCGAGGAAGGAAAAGCTGTGATACGGATGAATGAATCTGATATTGATGATTTTGATTCTTTTAAATAAGAAAAAGAGGTTTTGGAGATAGAACTAATAACTTATTTCAAATAACAATTGTTGGTTTTCCAATATACAGTTGTCATTATATTTTATTTTGTTAAAAGTATTCTTTTATCTATAACCTCAGTCAAACAAAATTTGGAAATGATCCAATTTACCATAAGATTTTTTAGTGTTTTTATTATTATTAAAAAAATTTTAAGTAATCCCTTTAACTTAAGTAAAAAAGTAGTTAATTAAAAACTTTTACTCCTTTAAAAAAATTTTTATATACCTAGTATAGAAAAATTATTGTAAATCCAAATTTGAGATTTTGTCTAATCTCCACGTTTTAGACCTCCCCGATTTCAAAAGTTGCATTTTTGGAAAATGTCCGTCCGTCTGTGACAAAGATAACTTAAAAAGTGCTATGAGCCAGACAGTCGAAATTTGGTACATGTTCTTTACACAATTTTCACATTTCTATAAAATTTTGAGTAAGATTCCTTCAAAGGAAGTTCATCTGTCCACCTGTTCGAATTTATTTTAATATAACTATAGAAATATTTGTAACTATGATTCAATACATACAATTAACATCTGTAGATGTATCCGCCAAATTTTGAGCCAAATTCGCCAATGGGTTGATTGTTATATCAGTCTATATTTTCAGAAACATGTACACGCGATAATTCAAAACAGGAATGACTTAAATATATAACAATTGGTGAGTAATTTTGTGACTACAATTGTAGCTCTGTGCTAACTTTTGGTTTCAATCATTTTCGGAAAACGTGTCTAAACCACAAAGTTTTTTTCTTTCAAATACTATTAATTGTCTATCGGGGATTAATCGCCAAAAAACTCGCCAAGATTCACACGATGGATTCAGTAAAAATGTTAAATTAAATTAAAAATTATTAATTGACATTTCGTAATTATTGTACGCCGAAGCCATTCAAAGCGTACTTTATTAGAGAATATAATTCTTTATTATAGAATTTATAAGAAAGTTTTAGGGAGACCAATGCGGCTGGTTTTGATCGCCTTTTACAGCATTGATGTACTAAAGAGTTTTAAAATAATGCATAATGTGCAGATAAGCAGTAGAAAATTTTAATAAATTATTTAATTATACTTATTGTTTTAAAAAAATTGATTAATTTAAATACACTTTCTTAATATTTAAAATTAAAATCTCAAAAACTAAAGCTTTATTTATTAAATGCATTATGTGGTATTCACACTTTCGAATGAATGAATGGTTTTAAATATTTCTTTATCTTTGCGATTACAAAATATAAATTTATTTAACTAATAAGGACAATTCGGGAATAAAAATACAATTTTTAGTCTTAACTTAGAATTAAATAAAATCTATGATATTTTAATTCTATTTAGAAAAGTTACATAAAAACAGCGAAAACTAGAATTCCCAATGATTTCGTATTAAAAATGTTGAAATTAGCCGAGTTCCACTGTCATAATCAAGATTTTATTTACCTCCTTTAAAAAGGTTAATTATAAAAGACGTTATATCAGTAGCAATATTCTTTTTCAACCTGGGGCCACAACTGGATTTAATTACCTTGAGATATTTAAACGAAACTTTCTTGCCTACTCCGATAATAAAGATGTTATCTTTCCTTCTCCCTTCAGGAATATTTTGGGCCTTGGTTATGGCTGTAAATGCCACAAATGTCTGGATTTTTATAAGAAAAGAAATGGGAACCGGAACAAGACGAAAGATGTGACTAAAGCAGAGTACATCGTTTATATATATATTTTTTTAAGACCCTAACTTCTAATATCAGAATCGAGTAGTTTTGGGCTTCATAGTGGGATAAAATAACTGAATACGCATTTTGAATATCTTCTTTTTAAATAAAACCATTTTTTTACAGAACTACAATCTACTACTACTTAACTACGTTTTTCTATTTCTACATAGCCGTGATTACATTCGCTTGAAACAAGCAATATAAAAAACAATTTTTTAAAAATCAATTCCCACTTAGGTTAACAAAGAAAATTTTTATTTTAGTTAGTTTTTATTAAATAGTTACAATTCAAATAAATATGACAGAATCACAATATTAAGCGGCAAAATCAAAAGCGAATTTCCCAGTCTCCTTTCTATGTATGGCGTTCGAACTCGCAGCCTAAAGTATGCCAATCCAACGCCATACCAACCAAATTATAACGGCCTAACGATTACAATTACTATAAATAGTAGATTAAAAAAATTATACTAGAGTTGAATTTTCAACGCCAATTGAGGATTCAAAGAAAATTGTGACAACTCAAAATCCATGATTTTTCTACACCAGTTGGGGTAACGTAATACAGATTACGAATTTCTAATTTTCTTTATTCTGTATCATTTTTATTCGAAAGTACTTCAAAATGAATCGGAAAAAAATGATTCATTAACAATGTTTGATTTTGAATGCATCAAACATTATGAAAATAAACAGAATCGTTTGAAATAATCGGCCGAAAACATGTTAAGCATAACTTATATGGCGGCGGAGAAATAGAAGAATTTTAGCAAGAAAGTCAGTTTTTAATTAATTAATAAAAAATTAATCAATTAATATTTGAAAAAATTGAATTAACATCAAATGTCATCCACCACAAGTTTTAAAAAATTTACTAGAACTGGATTGGATGAATAAAAAGTATTATATTAACGATTGAAAAATTGAA
>JAOUZG010044845.1:576811-588567 GCA_026289955.1 Argiope argentata
GTGTTAATATCTATTCCTCTGTTATAAAAAATAAAAGTAATATAATTTTGTATCACATTTATGAATTTTTTATCAGTAAAACATTTTTTTAATAATGATTTCTTGTAACAATTTCAAAATAGCTATATTCAATAAATAATTTTCTCAGCACTCGAAATCAAACTTCTCTGCAATTCCTGTCTTTTTTCACATGGAGTTAGAATGGTGAGCCGCCAAATTGCTTCCAGTATCGTTAACATTCAAAAGCTGTAATAATTTCGTAAACGAAGTATGAAAAAATAATACCTCTTTCTTTTTCAAACTAAGGTCACTCCCCTTTATATAAGACGAGTAGACGAAAGTTATAATTTATTCCATATAAATTTTATTTATGCAGAGTACGTTTATCAAGGCTGTCTACTTTTGAGACACCTTTCTGAACAAGATTTAAGAAAATATTGCTAGTCTCTATTAGTAAAAAACCTTAACGATACAATTTAATGAGCCTAAATTTAATTTGAATAAATTTGAGTACTTTCGTTATAGTCTGGTTCGCGACCTTATTTTAGGCAATTAGTGCAATCGGCCAATATCAACCTTGAATCCGAGTTAAGGTCAAACGGCGTATTAACTATCGTGGCGTACTAATTTTCGAGTTAACGAGATTTTAGTTTTTGTTGACATATATAGTTTTTATGCTAATTTCATTAAATTATGCGATCAAATAGTAGGTATTTTCTTAAGTAGTAATCTCCTTAGGTTAAAATTTTTTTTGTGATTTTTGAAAAAAAATCTTGAATAGATACTTTGTAAAACAGCCTATAATTTAATGAATAAATTTTATTTTGAAACTTTTCTAATATGGCCCAAAGATTTACAATACAGAAATAAAAGTTTTAGCCACATCTTCCGAAAATATAATATAAGGAAAAACAATTTATGCACTATTCTTAAAATTTTTTAAAAAAGATTTTTTTAGTAATATATTTTTGTATTTCTAAATTTATTTTCCGAACAATTTTTTTTATTTAATTTATTGAACCATCTGTAACAACGTTTTTATTGCTGTGACTAGTCAGTTTTAGCTATCCTATGGTTTGCTGTAATTAACAGTCGTCAACATTTTCACTTAAATATTTTTAACTTAGCTATTAATTAGGTATTTTCTAAATATAAAATTTTTATTGGCGTATAAAAATATGCTTTAAATATCTTTTGCCATTCTGTTCATTTCGCTATGTATTCACTTAATACTTTAAATGCAATTCAATTCAAACGAATATTTAAAAAAATTCTGTTGAACAACGAAAGTTTGTTAAAAAAATATAAATGAAAAATAAGAATGGTCCAACATTTTGTTTTTATGTACGCTGTAGAAAACAAATTTAGACACTGTAATGTAGAATTATTTTTTTAAAAAAATGTGATTCAAAAAATATTCATGCAGTTTTGTATCATAAACAAGAGGAAGTAATTTCCTAGAGCTTTCTTCCATACTCTAAAATTAAAATCCTATTCGTCTCCTTCCATACAAAATTATGAATCTTGGATAAGATCTCGGATGCTTTGCATGGCATTACAAATAATAGGTGCAAAGTACAGATTTTTGGAGAGAATTGAATGAATATATAATTTGAATGCTTTTTTGCCCCCCAAAACAGCAGCAAAATTTGACATAATTTGAAAACTACACAACATTATTACGAGATAATATACTTTGATATTTCAGTGATGTTACTCGGCTACTGGCCCTAACGTCGCGGGTTCGTACTTTGACCTTCACTCGCCACATTATTTTCAAGTCACGTTCAGATAATTCCACATACTTCATTGCAGAGACGTTCCAAAAGTTAAAAGGGAAGTTAACTCTGGATCAAACTTTTGGGAACAGCAATAGCGTTGAAATCGATGGAGCTAGATACATTTATAGAGGAGATCCTTGACATGATATCGGCAGGAATGTTTTGAACACCAGGAACATATTGATCTCTGTGGTAAATTGTGACAAGAAATCCAATTGGCGAGCTTGTCGTGGCGAACACTTGTCAGCTTTCTGGTGGAACGCGAACGTCAAAGCCTTATGATCAGCATAAAGGGTGAAAGCACGACCCTCTAAAATATGCCGAAAGTGTTTGATTGATGAAAAGGCTGCCAGTAGTTATCTGCTGTAAGCACTATACTGTGACGCTATCTTCATAAGCCAGATAACATCTACGATAATCAAATATACTTTTAGTATTGGCTACTGGCCCTAGCATAACGGGTTCATTCCACGACCTTTATCTGCTACATGGTGACCTTGATAACGTAACCTTCGGTTTTGTCGTGGTGCCATCTACCAGCAAATAAAGCCATCATTCATTTGACGCAGCAAGCGAATAAAAAGTCGTCAGACTCAGTTGACGCAGCAGGCAGAAACTCATATATTCGCTTTCAAACGCACTCACAACACACGCCATAACTCTTGGCGCGTTAAAAATTGTTCTTCTCTCCGCCCACTCACTGGTGGGGGAGTACTGTGGCTCAAGTTTCATAAGTCAGATAACATCTACGGTACTGAAGTATACTTTTAGTATTGCGGTTATGTTACGCGGCTATTGGTCCTATCGTTGCAGGTTCATACTGTGATCTTCACTCGAGACAATATAATGATATTATATGTTTATTCACAAGGTAATATACGAAATTTCGTTAATTTAAAGCATTTCATTTATGAGTGGTGCGTATATTACTTTTACATGCATGCGAAAGTACAGCCTGCAGACAATCAAGACTCTTACAAATTTGGTTCAAATGAAAAGCAATAATTTAGATTCTAAGCATGTGTATAAAATTTCATCTATCTAGCTCTTTGTATTTAAAGATATCTCGTGCACTTACTTATATTTGAAAGGCTAGAAAGACAGACTTCCAATGAATGCATATCCTTCAAAATTTGATTGATATCACTAAATTTAGCCCTTAGTCCAAATTTTATTTGTCAAGCTCAAAGAGTTTTCGAATTAATAGTGTTCTCAGACAAATGGGCAGAAATACTTTCTGATAGACATTCGAACACAAGGAGATCGAAAACATGGCGATTCGTCAAAATCAACATTCGAACTTTTTTGGCGATTACAATTCTTTAATTGTACTTTATATGGGAAAGTAAAAAGATAGTTTTCAAGGTTTAATTTACTTTTATGCATTTGATTATATTGCAGGAAAAAGTAACAACCATTAAAAATAAACAATAAAAATTTTAATCAATACTTAATTTTTGAGGTTAAATTTTATTTGTGAGTATAATAAAATTTCTGAAAAATTATTAAAAACATATTTTATACAGAAGCTTATTCAATGTCAAAAAAAAAAGGTATTTTCATTATCAAAAACGGAAAAAAAATCTGGAATGAAATACTTGTAGCAACAATACTCTCCCCCACCCCACCCGGTATAAGTTTCTTTTCAAAAAGAAAATATATTGCTTTAAAAAATTAAAAACGTTTTAAAACAAAAAAATTAAACACATTTAAATTGATATTGCTGAAAAAATAATTTATGTTTTAATTTTATAATAATATAGAAATATTTTAATGCAGTAATGTTCAACAATTTTTGGTAGTAGAAACTAATTTAAAAATTTATATATTTTGAAACTTAAAACGATTAATTTTAATAAATTAAAATTATCTTTAATTCATTAAAAATTCATAAATTCCGAAAAGATTGTTATCGGATACAATTTTCACTTTCCAAAATACAGATTTGCCGAATTCGGCAGCTTTAGGCCTAAAAGTCTTCCCTATTGAGCGCTAATACACACATACACAATTTCTTTTTCATTAATAATTTAGATTGTAGATCAAAATCATAAGAAGAATTTATAATGTTATTCGTTGTTAAAAAAACATTCGCCATCATAAATATTTAATCAAGGAAATAAGTTAAACTCTTTAAATTTATTAGAAAGCCAAATAGCATGTTACATGCGCCTTTATTTCGTTTTGAGATTTTATTAAGTTTTGTATTTTGAGTCTTTTGTATGTATTTCTTCTCTGAATATTCAGAAAATGCCCCCAAATAGTTCTTAAAATTCATTTAAAGTCTAAAAAAAAGAAAAGAGACTGTATTTGAGCTTTCAATGATTTCCAGAATATGACCCAATGCCTCACTCTTCAAAAATAAAGGTTACGACATGGAAATTCCAGTTATTAAAAGGATGAATAAATATTGCTTAATTATTGAGGATAAAAAATGCAATTAAAACTCAAAATTAATCCTTTTATTATGAAATCTTTTTTTAACAAAATGTACATTTTCTGACATGTGATGGTTTGATTAAATATATTTTTTTAAAAAATATCATGTATCACCGAGCTATTTCAAAGCAAATAAAAAAATGATTTTAAAAAGATCTAAACCTGGATACAGCAAATTGTTAAAATTCTATGTTTATCTTTTTTTTAATTAGACGAAATGCAAATCACGATAATGAAAAAAACGAAATCAAATGCAGATAATCAAAGTATCGTTTATATATTTTTCAAGGAACTGACTTAAAATGATATATAAATAGCACGATAAAACGGCATAAAAACGTATGAACGAAATAAATAAGCTGATTTATTATAAATTTGTTACTAATACAAATTAGTTTAAATATACAAATGTTTAAGTATTTAAGGTATCTACATAATATTGAAAATAATAATAAAATTTTAAAATTAAAGAAGTGTCATTAAAATAAGATCAAAGCATACTGCTATTGCATTTCTTGAACCCTAATTATAACTCACGTATTTAATAAGTTTAACAATCATCTGTGTAGGCGTTTAATTTTTTAACAAAGCTTTAATCATGTGCCAATTGGATGTGATTATTGAGAAGTGCTAGTGAAAAAAAAACAATGAATCTAATTAATTTAGCTCCTTGAGTGTTTTTCACTGAATTTTTTTTATTTCTTTACCACCAACGCTTAAATTAATTAATAGCTGGATTTAAAAGCGTGTAAGGTGGGATTGGATTTTTTAAATGTGTAAAGCCAGTGGGGGTGACTGATTTGACATTTAATCTTCCATTTTCAACTTTCAATCTAAAAATAGAATGGGGTCGAATCTTTTCCAGTTCCTACTATTAGCTCACATTTTCCCTATATATGTATATATATCTTGTTCAAATTTTAGTCCTTAATAAAATACTTTTTATTCATCCACTCAAGTTCAAGTATTTTTTTTTAATTGTAGTGGAGGATATTTGACATTAATACAGTTTTTAAAAAATATTATTTAATTAATTTTTTTAGTTAATTAAAAACTAACTTTCTGGTCAAAAGATCTTCATTTCCACTCAGCAAAATAAGTAACGAATTCAGTTTCTTTTTCTCCCACGCTAATGAGGTTAGACTTAATATATTTTCCATCGATTATTTCAAATGATTATGCTTATATTCTTAATTTTTGGCGCATTTAAAATTAAACATTGTGAATTAACCGATATTTCAGATTCATTTTGAAGTACTTTCGAATAAAAATAATACAGAATAAAGAAAATTAAAAAAAAAATAATCTAATCTGTATTGCGTTACCCCAATTGTCTTAGTAAATCACGCATTTCTGTTGCCTCAATTGACGTTGTAAATTCAATACCAATTGAGTGTGCTCTGATTTTTTTTCAACAGATACGAACTTGATTTTGTTTTGGCCAAGTATCATTGTTTCATCCATTATTTACTTTAATTGTAATTATTTAATTAGAAGTAACTAAAATATTTTTTTTCTTTTTTGACCTAAGTAGGAATTTATTTTTTTAAATATTTTTTAATTATTTTCCTAGATGAGAACTATCTTCTCTATTATTGATAATTTGAAATATCTTTGCTCTGCATAGTAAGTCTCATAGGAAGGAAAAAACATTTACAGACCATTTTGAAGGTAATGAATGGATGCTATGCAAATGACTTAGGATGCTACTGACAAATGGCGGTTTATCGCCAAAGTGATGATAAAAATAAATCTTAAGGACAAAAAAATGCTTAAATTTGGCGGTATTTTTTATTAGAAATTGCGATTCAGTTCTATTTTTACAAAAAACTGAGATTCAATTTTTTAAAAAATTTTATACGGAAAATCTCTTTCGTTGAAAATATTCGTGGAGCTGAGAAATCTGAGAGTTCTTATGATTTTCAAATTAGCTCTTTATTGTTTACTTTTCTTTTTATTTTCTACAATTTTTCTTCTTTCTATACGCTTCAATTTTATTTTTATTATACCCGAGCTTGGTAGTTTTTCAAGAAATAAAGATTTAATATCCATCATGATTCATGAGCTTCTTGTATCGCAATGCGCCAAACGATTTCTATAGAAGTATAATGAATGATGCCAGATGTATGATTCGCTAGTTTTGAAATAACTGGAACGAATTAGATGATATTTATAATCATATTTCTCATTGTTTTTCTATTATTATTTAAACGATAAGCGAGATCTAATTCATTTTATGAATCGGGTGAATATGACTTAATGGTAAGTGGTTTTAAAAAAGTAAATGAATTAATTATAATATACTTAGACTTCCTTAAAAGAAAGACTCCCCATAAAATTGGGCAATATGAAATGTAATACTTTGTATAATCGAATGGCAGAAATTTATTATATAGTATGACCTTTCATTTACTAATTTGCCTTAAGGTTTTCCTGTCATTCACTATATTTTTTCAATAATTTTCATTAAAATCTAGAACATTTTTATCTATTTAAGTGGTCTCCTCTGACTTTGATCATTAATCCGCTGATTCCTTAAAAATAAAATGGAATGGTAATACTCTGCTTTTAATTTGTGTATTAATTTTTTAACATTTCAGCAGTATAACAGCAAAAAAATAAGAATTAGATTAAAAGTGTTTTCAAAGTTCTATTGTTCTTTTTCTTGATCCTTATCTCCACCAACCCAGAAAAAAATTGACGAAAAAAATTGCCGTGTAACAAAAAATACTCTGCTAGTTTTTAATAAACAGTTTTAACTTTTGAGACAGTACATATTAAATATTTGCTTTTTATATTAAAGAATAAATTTTCAGATAATAGAATGTTATGAGTTGGAAACAAATTGACTTTCATGAAATTTTAAGAGTTAATTTAAATTCCAAAAATTAAATATTCAATTGAAAAAGTCTTATTTCTATTTAGATTCGAAACGCCTTATTTATTTCTGAGAATCGCATAAGATATATTTCCTTAAATCTTGTTTACTTTCATTCAGAATGTACTTTCTATAAAAAGAGAAATAATTTTTTAGAGCGCTGTTCCTGGGAAACTTTATCAAGAATAAACATGCATAAATAATATTTAAAATATATATTATTTCTGCTATATTCCAAATAGATTATTTCGATTTTCACAGACCTATAATTTTATTTTTAGTAAAAGTATTTCTATACTTACAATGCTTTTCTGTTTGTACCGCACAATGAGATAAATATTCGAGAATCAAAAAGACAAAACTCTACATGTTTTCATTGTTGAAATTAATTTTAGTTCAATTGCAATTGTTACTTAGAGCTTACGAAATTTTTTCTTTGGCAGAGTTTTAATTTATAATTTCAAACTAATAATTCGACTAAAAAATCTATTAAATCATAAGTTATACTACTTCTATGCATTCTTTTCATTACAATCAACTTATTAATTTTTAGTGTAAATAAGTTTTGCTCGAATCTTTCTGTAAATGATATTACATTACAATAGAACAGAGTTTGCCTTTGGTACATACTCTTTTGGATGCAAGTAGCTGATTAGTTTGTGGTATCCTGAATAATATTGGTAAAATAGTATAACGATGTAGGCGACATGGCCTAGGGGTAGCCCATTTTCACTGTGATCTGGGCGTCCTAGGTTAGAGTCCTTTAGTTCGAGCACAGTTGTTCTCTTTTCTGTGTACTATCTGTGAGGTGTGGGAACGAGCACTCCTATTAAAAGGGGTTATGCAAGCGAGTGTGTGTACCATCTTCATAAAAGATAGAAGTCATATTTCAGCCATCTAAGACTTTGGCCCACAGAAGCTACTGCACGTTCGGCTTAAATCGCTGATAGTTCGTTTGAGGGCTTTTAAATGCTTCACATAACAACAACAGTATAAATATGGATGATAATTGATTGAAATTCAATAAAAGTTTTAGAAACTTGTTTCCCAAGTATGTGAAAGAATTAAAAGTTTTGAAAGTCTGAAAGTGTGGGTAACAAAAAGAACCAAATTTTTTGTATTACTACTGAAGATTTTCCATCTTGTGCATCTATTGTACGAAGAAAAAGTCTATCTAGATTCAATAACAGATGATGTTTCATTCTCCAACAAATCACGAATTTATAGAACAAAATAAAGTCTGCACAAAACACCATTTACTATTAAAAAATACACTACACAAGCTACATGTCTATAACAAACCACCTTAACAGCACGGAACAATAAGGCATGGCCCGCAGAAGAGAGACTTGGCTGAGCTACTCACGTCTCTCAACTCCATATATTACTCTCACTGACTCAAAATTGTACTTTCTTCTGCTCTGTATTTCAGTAATTTTTAGATACCATGACATTGAAAAAAACTTCTTGATCCTTCCAGTTCCAATAGAAGTCGCTATGATTATTGTAGATTTTGAAATCTTCAAATTTGTCGCCAAATGGTCGCCAATGGTCGGGAAGTCATTAATTCGACGCCCATTCTGCACTCATCAGTTTTACCTGTAAAACTATCTTCCTTACCTGAAAACTTAGCGCGATGCAAAGCAACATTACAAATTCACAACAGCATTAAAATAATTATTGCCTCTCAAACACTCAAAACTTGTAGAAAGAACAATCTCATCTCGCGCATATAATTTATTAATCAATAAACTTGATGCAACCAACTTCAGGCATGAGATAATATATACCTTTATTTTAATTTAGTTTATAAAATACGGTTCCATGAAACAAGTTCAAAGCTAGAATTGAAAATACCTGCTTTCAAATAGTTGATTACTACTAAGAGAATTAGCAGCTTTTGTCATAAATTAATGCTAAATTATTTCAACATTCATTTCATTTGTTAGAACATCGTACTAATTCAATTATAAAAAAAAACATAAAAAAACGTATTATAAGAATAAAACCTTCTAATACAAATAAGTTCTTGAATGAATATATAATATTCCTCTCCCTCAAAAGTTATTAAACTAATTCATTTAACTCTTAACTAAACGACACCGTTAGCATTATTAATAATATCTTTTTTTAGAGGAGAGATGTTTTTAGGGAAGGGAAAGGGTTAATATAAAAGGGGTACTCAAAAGACAAGACTGCTGTTGGAATAAAGGCAGGAACCGCTGTATTAGAATAATCAGGATAGTAAATCATGTGATTGTCCCCAATTTTTACTTTTATTTAATTCCTATTATTAGTTCACACTCATCCTACATATCTTTATATATCTTGATAAAATTTTCCATCGTTAATAAAATACTTTTTATTCATCCACTCAAGTTCAAATAAATTTTTTAAAACTTGTAGTGGATGACACTTGATGTCAATACAGTTAAATTTTCAAATGTTACTAATTAAATTTAATTATTTTTTATACTTTAAATAGAGTTTTAGCAGTTTGTAATGAAAAATAAAATTGACAAGCGGTAGCAATCGGTAAAATGCAAAGAATTCTGGACTTTTCACTTGAAGGTGAAGAATGCGAGTTCAATTCTTGTGAAAATCAATTGTAGTTTGATAAATTATTTATATTAATTGTAATTATCACATAAAAAGTAACTAACATAAAATTTTTCTTTGTTGACTTAAATAGGATTATTTTTTATTACCCGTTTTTTACACTAGCACACGCATATGAAGAAGGGAAATTACAGTTCTTAAAACCAGTATGTCCTGCGCATAAGAATATTTAATAACTTATTTGTTAAATCATTATTCAGAGAACAAAATGATTTATATCATATTATTTCAGAAATTAGGTTTTAGGGCTACCAATTATTATTGCTGAGAGTTATTTAGCATCTTGTATACAGTATCCGACTAGGCCTAATTGGGGATCGGAGCAAAACTTCTTTGGGGCCCCCTTCTGCTTCTTTATTTTAGTAATAAAGAATGTTCATTAAAGAAGGAAACGTAAAATAAACTCTCAATTTGATTTGGGACCCTCTCTGTTGTGGGGGGCCGGGCCAACTGCCCCCTATGCCTCTGCCTTAATCAGGCTCTGCTTGTATAGGAAGTGTACAATGAGAAAATATTGCTATTATCCAAAGATTAACTCTGACAAATTCAGTAGATCTCCAAAAAGACCAAAAAAAAATAATTTTTATTTCTACGTTTAACAATCTGGACACACGTTATCCCAAAAACAAAACAAGCTAGATTAATGAAATCGGGTATTGCTTCTTTACACCAAAATTTTGGCACCTTAACAAATTTTGTTTGAAATGAATGTAACCGCTGTCTCTTTATCTATCTGAAATGATGACTCATAAGCTCAACATACTGAACAGATAATATTTCACATTACGTAATAAGATCAAATTAAACCTTTTAAGAGCCTTTAGGAATTCATTTTCTCCTTCAAACTTTCAAGAAAAAAAATTTTTTCTTCGGTTTTAGTATAATCAATGCAAATCTCGCAGACTTTTCCTTTTCAAACTTTCAAAGTCAAAAATGTCCGTCAATATTGATTTTAAATGCAAAGTTTTAATTTTTCAAATTTTGACTAGATGAAATAGTAAAACACTTAGCTACTGATCACTTTCTGAAAAAAATTGTTTTCAATATACCGAGTATAAAATAAATTGCACATTAGTTAATTAAAAAAAATATGGCACTTTTCTTAACATTATATAAATAATGTTTAATAATAAACTCGAAAACTTTTATAAATTAACGGACATGACATTTCTTTAAAAATTATAAAATGTAACTTTAAATGCTCGCTTTTTAATTCTAGAGTAATTTTAGTATAAAACTTACATAATAATAGTATAATTTTTAATTATAGAATAATGTTCCAAAAATATTTAAACAATACTTGAATAATTTGATACTTTAATTTTATATTTGAATATGATTAAGTTAATACTTAAATTTGAATAAGTTACATTAAATTATTTTTATAGTAAAATAAAAATATAGTATTAAATAAGTTTCACAATTCTGGCATAAATATTCCGAGGACTTCGTGGGCCTCTAAAACTGTGGGTTCATTTGGCTTATTGGCTTATTTAATAACAGGGCCCTGATCATTATTATTGTTAGTAGCGTAGATTTGCTTCCAAGTTGGCGAGAGAAACCATTAAATTATTTATTATCGTTAATTTGTTTATTTATGCATAAATGAATAAGGTTTATGCATAAATATTACACATTAAAACTAGGTGAGTGAACTTTTGTGTATAGTTTTTTAATGAAATGTATAGGCCTGTAATAAATTTCCTAACTGCCAATAGGAAAATGTGTAGCTTTACAGTGTATGCTTGATAATATCTTTTATTCGGCGAAAATAAACTCAAAATGCATCATAGTATGGACACATGGGAGGGAACTTTAGATTACATTGACTTAAGATAATTTTTGAATGAATTTGATCTTAGCCGACTTATGAAGACTTAAAATTTGTTTATCAGATAAGCACACACTTAAGGAGATTAATTTTGTCACCTTCTATACGTAATGATGGTTCAAGCATAATTTATTTATGTAATATGCTTTAAATTTTAAACGTTTATGATTTCATTACTATACCATTACTTAGCAATAATTATTCACAT
>JAOUZG010044845.1:588967-622603 GCA_026289955.1 Argiope argentata
AAATGATACCTATGTATTTATGGCATAAATTTTTCTCAATTTTAATATGTTTTTAATGTTTTGTAGATATACTTTTTGTTATTATATTCAAAGTCTTTTTTTTCCTTTTTATGGATGCATCTGTGGCATTTTATTCTCCATGCTATTGATGTCGCACGAAGCGCAATTTTATTTTTCATAGTAATTATTGGCACACGATCACGATTTTTGTGTGTGTGTGCGTGCGTGCGTGCGTGTGTGTGTGTGTGTGTGTGTGTTTATTTTTTAATTAAATTTTCGTCTTGATATTTTATTTTGTGAATATACTTGGGAACCTTTTAATTTGTTCTACGTATTACAAAAAGAATTCTAAAGTTTACATACTTCTTGACACAGTAACTGTTTTTAAATCTAAAATAAATTTTTGTTTCATCTTAGTTTGGTGTAATACACTCTAGACAATATTTTCTCGAATCTAACCCATTGAATGAATGGATTTATTTCATTTTATTTGGTTAAATGTTTTGAAATATTTTTTCATACCAGCCACAATTTGGTATTTTTTATATATATAAATTAGCAATGATCATTCGCATTAACATTTGATTTATAATTGCAAATTTTTAGTTTCAACGTAATTTTACCACTATTATACGAATAATTTGAATTTCTCTACATTGAAATACTTCAATAAATAAAAACGAATAAAAATCCTTGCTTTACATAAAATGTATTATTTGAAAAATTCTGAAAGCTGACACTCTATTTTTTATCATAAACATCATATTATACATGAGACAGTTAATTGAAATTAAACCTCAATGATATTTTAGCGAGCTAATTGATCACCGAAGTTTTATTTTTACAAGCATTTTGAAAGTACAATAAGTTTTAATTTGGGCACTAATTACCTATCATTTATGACTATGCAGTATTAGATTCCCGTCTATTTAGTTGAAAGAAATCTAACTCTCAAAGCATGATTGATTTATATTTTAAATTTGGGATTTCGCTCGGGTTTGGAAGTATATCACAACACAATTTATTGATTACATTCTACTTACGGTTCCTTTTCAAAGGATGAAGGAAAATTCAGGAGAAAAAATCAGCTCAACACATAAATTGATCGGAAAGGCAAGCAATATCTGCTTTGAAAATTTCAGACCCCCCCTTCCCCCATCGTGTCTAGATTCTTTAAATTTGTTCGAACCCGAAGCAAGGATGGCATGCATATTCTTCTCTTTTATCGAAAGTTACTTTGAGAATTGAATTCTTTCATAAAGAGTAATTACCCCTCCTCTCCACCCCTTTTAGATAAGAATGCGTGGGAGGAAACTAGCATCAAAAGGAACCGAGATATTGGTTTCTTTTTTTCACTCGAACAATGCCTTTCTTGCTTAGAAAAGAAGATAGATGTCACTAGATATCTCTGTTATTAAAATTTAATACTATATGAAATTGAAGAAGAAAAATTTGACTTCCTAACTGTAAATATTAAGTATTTATTCATGATAAATTTTCGCATGATTCTTTAGTCACGCTGAAATTTCGTGATTGGTGTTTGTTATTGAACTTAAAAGTGATTTATTTGAATGTGTTTGAAAGAAGAGGTAACGGAAAACATGTATATAAGGCATGCATCTTCATCTCGAAATTTCAGATTTAATATACATTTCTGTGTCTTTTTTTACTTTCTCCTATGTTGAAGTAAACAAAGTGAAAATCTGATATGGTATTTGGATGAATTTCCATGTTTTGGTGCTCTTTGAGTTCAAAAAGATTACTTGATATTGTATAAAACTAAGTTTTGGGAATGTGCCTACTTGTTCGTCTATGGACATAACAGAAAAAAAAGAACTCTCTATAAAAACTTTTTTTACCTTTTTATTGTTAAAAATAGTAAATATCTATAATATATTAAATGGAATCCATTAAATTTAAACCTATTTATTTGTCCAGTGGTGTATTAATTATAAACTAAAAAAGAAACAAAGACAGGAATAGGTAAATTTACGATATGATTTTATCTGCAAAATTATATATCTGCATCACATTTGAACCAACCAGTAATATATTGATTGTTTGTTGATATTCTTATCTTGTTTATGTGAAGAAAAAAAAACAAAAAAAACCCAGCTAAATCTTTATTAATGAAAAGTCTCCTTGTCTTAGCCAATGCACACTTTGAATAAATAGCCTAAGAAGTATAGAAACCCCACACTGTGTTTGGTTGTAATGAATAGGAATACCGAATGAATGAAACATTTGGCTAGATTTCGTGGCGTTGGGAATGGCGATAATGGCGAGGTTTTACCTATTTCACTTTAGAAATCAGCACCCTGAAGATCTTTGCCCTGAATACATAAAATAATAGCTTCTAGGTCAGAAACATGCGAAGAAAAGACACATACTGATTTCAATATTATACTTTAGTGTTCCTTTTCAAAATTACGGCAATAGATAGAAAAGTTATATTTGCTTGAATTTCTTGGCATTTGAACAGAAATTTCTACTTCTGTTATAGTTCATAAAATTATGGTTCTTAGAATAATGAAACTCTTATCTAACAAAATTGTCACTGCGTAACTTCTTATAAAAGTTTTCCATTGTGTAAAATAAGAAAATTTGAGAATAAAAAGCGTTATTTTTTCAAGCGTTTAATTCGGTAAATGTCTGCTACGAGACAATTCAGAAAACGTAGTGAAAATTAGCGTTGTATTATATTTCTCGTTATAGGTGAACAGAGAGAAATTCAATAAACAATTTCGAAAATAAGTATTCCATTCCTTATCTTTTATTCTGAATTCCTTTCTTTAAAATATAAAATGCACATTTATATTATATATTTATTTCTGATAATTTATCCATAAGATTTTATAGCTTTATACTTTTTAAAAAAACCATAACTTCCAGAAATGTTAGAAGAATTATGAAAATATGTAGATAGACTCAATGGTTCTACTTAATTATTTGACAAGAATAGTTTCTAATTTCTTTTTTAGTTTCTCATTTATCTCTTTAAGTATGAAAATAAATTAAACACATGTATGCATATGAGTTTGCAAATTTTCTTATGAAACCTTGTTATTATTACACAGTTTTAACATATTTGCACAAGATTTACTCAGAGATAAATTTAGGGATATTGCAGCTGTTTGTAGAGAATATTATGAAACAGCACTTTTAATAATATTTGAATTTAATTTTATCCTTTCAATAAACTTTAAATTTAATCAATATTTTAATGAATAATTTTATTAATTATTTTTATTTTAAAGATTTTAAGAAAATTTATACTTTATTTATTTATTTTATAAGTATACTGTGGAGAAAAAAGCTTCAATATTAAAATTCCTAAAAACCAACCGCAATTATCAATTAAAAATTCCTTACGCACAAATAAAAAAAATTATTACTACGATAGATTATAAAATAATACAGGGTTGACATAAATAAATTATCAAAATTCTATCTTTTCAAAACTATTACATATAGTATAATCAATGATGCAAAAAAAAAAATCCATTCTTTTCCGGTTTCAAATTAACCTTTCGGAGCAGGATAAACATCGAATTTGTATTTAAGTTCATCACACAAATTTTGATTTTATTGGCCCTGAATAAGCCTTAAAAGTTCTCTAAAATCATTGACTATTTTTGGCGATGGAGATTTAATAGTAAAATCTTTAGAATTGATCCCATAAAAAGAAATCACGTTAAGTGAGATCCGGGATCTTGTTAGTCATGTGAATACCGTTAGAACAATAATACCTGCACTTCTTTCAGCGTTGTCTAAGTTCCTCATTCACGTGGATTAGTTACAGATATTTAAATCTCGATGTGATAGAGTCCATCTTGCCAACAAAAATAAAAGTAGTACTATCCTTCCTTAATTATAGAAATAATGGCATACCCAATAAGTTATGATAGTTGTTGGTGTTAAAAACAAAAAGTGAGATTTTTGAGAAAATTTATATTACGTGCGTGAGAAAATTTATGTTTTTATATAACTATTTATATTATGTATTTTGAAAACGATTTTTTAACATCTAGTCATTCAATGCTAACTTTGCAATAAGCTGCAAACAAATATAAAGAAAACATTATAGGTAATTAAAGAAAAAAAATTATTGTTAAAAAAATATTATACTATATTGGGTACATCGAAAAGATTTTTTTCTTTTTCGTACTTTGCAATATTGTAAAAGTAAAATAAAATGTTTTGTGCAGCAATAATTTTGAGAATTACTGAAGCGGAATACAAAATCTCCCTTAATTACTTTTTTTACTGTAGAAAAAAGTTACGAATATTAAATTTAATTTTAAGAAGTGTTACTGTGTTGCAAAAAATAGATAAATAAAGGAAATAATGGCATATTTGTGGGTAATGATGCGTGTCTTTATTTATCAGACATGTTCACGCATTCGAATTTATTCCAATCTTGTTAATTGATACAAAATGGTAACTTCAAATCCTATCCTACTTTCTCCCTCTCCTTTTTTTCTGAAAATCGGGGGTTATTAATATTTAAAATAAAATTATTATTAATATTTAAATCGGGGTTTAAAAATAAAATAGGACTTATTTTTCGGTTCGTAAATTTTGATCAGATAGACAGTGCCACGGGCAATTTTTGTTGTTTTTGTTGTAAACAACAAAACAATTTTTGTTGTTTTTATTACAAAGCTAAATTACACAAAAAAAGCTATCTTGAATTTTTAAAAGTATTTTTCTCTGTGTGACTTGAATCAATTCAAAAGTGTCATCCAAATTATAAAGAAAATCGCAACATTTTTAGAGTTTTATCATATGAGAACATGATGTTGCTTTGGTTTTAGGTTTTTGAAGCCTCAAAATGTGTAGGCAATAAATAGGTGATTTATCTCTTTTGAGACACCAATTTTTCTCTTTAAGGGTTATTAGAAATTAATATAGAAGGTTGTCACATTCGGCGATTTATCGTCAAAAAATCATTTAAAAATTGAAATTCAATTTGTAATTTAAAAGTTTAATTCTATGCCAACGTTGTAGCATTTTTTTTGTTGTTGTTAAAATGTTTTCAACATGTGAGAGCTTTTTTGACATCAATTTCCCGCTTTTAGGACTTTCAGAAAATGGTAAAGATGGTTGTCCTATTTGGCGGACTATCACCAACAAAAATTTACAATCTGGCAAGAATGTCCGCCTTGTACCCGATTCTCAATATATATTTGCATGTGTATTCTGATAATCATATTATTGTTTCAAACCTTTTTAAATTGGTTAATGACTTATATTAATTAAGACAAACAATCCCTCAAAAACAATAATGTTCTGACATGATAACATGAACTTTGAAATTTCAATTTTTTATTCTTTTAAAAAAATTATTATTATTAATTCTCGACATACTTTAACTGATTTTACATTTATTGGCTCTTTTTAATGGCAATTCAATCCTTTTCCTACTTAAATTTTCCCTCTTAGTTAATAGTTTTTAATTTAAACGTGAAAAACTGATGTTTCAGTTTTCTCACTCTTTAATCCAGTCCATTAATGGGGAACAAATATGGTAACCTGTATTGAAAGTTCAACTCAAAAACTTAAAAAAAATTATTATTATGCCTATTTCTCAACATTTTTGTACGTATTAAGGCAATTCTTCGAACTATAATATATATTATCATGCAATAATAATTCCACTCTTTTTGTTCGACGTAGCAAATGCATTTTACTTATTCTATTCAGAATTCACTTCATAAAAATGACACTACTTCAACAACAAATTATTTTGTTTTTACATGTAAAACTCTGAAATTTATTTTTTCATACTTTTTTGAATTAAAACATGTAAATCATCAGAAAACTGGTGAAGTCTTTTTGAGATTTTTATTCAACTAATTGAAGCTACTTGAAAGGTATTTTGAGATTCGGACAATGAAAAATCAATTTTATTCCATTCATTTTTATCAATGTATGCTTTTTCTTTTAAAGTACTTCATACGCCATTGATCTTCCGGAATTTGGATAAAATAATGATGTGGAAGAGCACAACAAATCTAAAAATATCTTAATAATAAAGAAAAATCTATAATCGATCGAATATTTTAGCTGGATTTCGAAGCGTTAATGGAAGTTTTGTTTGATGCCATATCACGTAAAAAGGACGTTGATGCAAAAACTTTGAATAATTATTTCATTCTTATGAAAGTTTTAAGCTAGAATTTGAGCTAAAGTGATGGCGAAAATGCTTATGTTATGTTTTGCATTTCATTTCGCATTTCGAGAAGAAGCATTAATTGATAATTCGTTCCAGAGCATACATTCCTTTTTAGGATTTTCTTATTATATCATCCCAGATGATATGAGATATTAATTGAAAGGAATAATTGTTTTAATTCATTTAAATCTATGTATATTTATCCATATGAAAAATAGTACTCATTAATTTATCTAGAAATATAGACTATTAAATTTCCAGAACATATGAGCCGGCTCTCTGTCTCAGAGGTAGGGCGTCTTCCTCGTGTTCTAAGAGTCCCGGTTCGGGCATGGTTGTTCTTCTGTGTGCTCTCTGTGAGATGTGTGACTGCCCTTCCCCCTGTAAAAAAGGGCTGTGCAAGCGACTGTGATGAGTGTGTAGCTAGGTAGTACTCTTGGCCGTAGTTGGCACTACTTGAAACAAGAGACATATCTTCGACTTAAAATCTGTTGATGTATCCGCGGCGCTTGTCCATGCCAAGTACTATAAGTAACAACAACAACAGAACAAATGATATTCAAAGAGAAAATAGCGTGATCATCAAAGAATTTGATTTCCACGATTTTAACGAATTTCCTCTTCCTAAATTTATCCTGTATCAATAAAATAATTTTAACAACCGCTGCATAATGCACAACTAAAAAAATGGACGAAATAACTGAAATTTACCATGGAATCTTTATATCAAAATTGGAGATTTCCTTATCATTTCTGATGATTATACTTTAAAGGAAGTCTATCTATTTGTCATGTGCAAGTGAACATGAATAAAAAAATTACATCCTTAAAAAATTGAATTTGGCATCTAATTTTATATCTAAAGCTGAAGAACTATATTAAATCTTGGACTAAATTCCTTAATAATTTAAATTTTTGATGATCTGTCGATTTGTAAGTAAATGAAAGCTATAGCTCAAAACTCAAATGGCTAGAAAAACTGAAATTTGGTTTTGATTTTAATATTAAAATTGAAAATCTGTTTTAAAATTCGGACCCATTCGGTCGAATGGAAAAGAAATAAACTATATGCTTGATTTTCTCCAATATATATTACTAAATAGAACACAATATGCACCATTTTGTGTTAAGTATAAGAAAAATTCTAAGAATTCAAAAGAAGAATTATTTCACCTTTTGGGTCTCTTAAATTGTTAATCTATTTTGTGCTTACAACTTTAAGGGAAATCGATCGCTTACTTCTAACTAGACAGCGACAAAAAATGTGTGGATTCCATATGAACTAATAAGCTCCGTAATTGTCTGAATTTACATCTACACTTGGCTACAATCACTCAATTATTTTTGGATGATTGATTCCTACATGGGATTGATCGCGACATGATGTCATCGAATTCTTGACATAAAAAATAAAGTTATAAAAATTGAAACAAAACAAAACAAAATAAAAATATTAAAATAAAATTTGTTATGCATATTTCATTGCATCATGTCAGAACATAATTTCCCGAACGGCCAAGCACCACGCGCTCTTTCAAGTTAAATTATATTTTTATTCATTTTAATTGTTTCATTGAATGGGTCGCTTTAGTATTGCAAATGATCCAAAAAAAACTTTGTCTCTATTTATTGTTTAAAAAAATATCCACTTTCCTATTTATTTCATTTCATATCATCACGTGCTCAAAATGACATTTTTCTAGCTTTTATTTGCTGTAGTCATGAATTTATTTTTTAAAAATCAGAGCTTTTGTAAATGCAATGGCAACGCGTTATTAAAAGCCCTTTTTTTTTGAGATCTTCGTGCAGGTAATAAAATTTTTATTTTTCGCCTACAGATTTTTACTGACGCCAAAAACCTCATCCCCAAAACATCATGCTCTGACATGATCATAATTACGCATGCTTATTTATTTTTCACGGCAATAATTTTGTAAACGAATTAAAAAATAAAGATACATTTAAAAAAAATGTGAATGAAATCAAATAATCACTACAAATGATGCTGTTAGAATTTAAAAATAATTTTTTTTAATCTTGCCATCTAATGGAATAATGATTCAGTTTAATTGAAAAAATAAACTTTGTTTAAAATAAGTAATAATCTTATATGAATTATTTTGAATTGTAGTAATCTAATTTTGAATTAAAATCAAAATTATTTCAAACAGTGGCTATTCCAATAATAAATTCTTATCTAAAAAAATAATGTTAAAAAACTAAAAAAAAAATCTTTCTTTTAAACGAAGCAAAATATTAAAAAGAGAAAGTTAAATGAGGTTTTATGTGATTTCAAAAGAATGAATGTACTTTTTAAAAACAAAGTCAAACACAGTTTCTATGAAATTCAAATGTATAAAATATCAACTTGATGGAAAAATATTCAAGTTGATCAATTAAATTGTAATGTAAATTATATAAACTGAACACAATTGTTTTTTTATCATTTGAGAACACGATGTTGTTTTCGTTAGGAGGTTTTGAATAATTGAAGGCAACGAATAACTGAAGCTCGAGATCGCGTAGACAATGAATAAAGCATAAATGGCAATATTCACCAGCATCTTTTAATCGCATATATTTTTACCTGCTTTTACCAGTATTGTATTATTATTATGTATACTTTGAAAGCAGATGCGTTTTAAAAATGTTGACCTGCTTTTATCAGTATTGTTTTTTGAAACTGATTTCAACTAGTTAATGACTTAAATTAATTCAGACAAATAATGACTTAAAAATAATAATGTTCTCACATGATGACTTGAAATTTGCGATCATAGATTTCATTTTGATTTTTTTTTTTTTTTCATTTCTTTTGTCGATTTTTAAGGAAAATGCATTTTGGAACTTAATAAAAAAATTTTAATAAATGACATTACATTTTGATTTAAAATTGAAGAAAGATAGGAAAAGATCAAATGAGTAAGCATCATTTGATCGGTTATTATTCTGTTAATGGCATATATTTTTCAGTCTTTCTTATGAAAATAAATCAGTTTCAAATATTTATTTATTTACTTAATTTTGAATGATAATATATTATAATATTATTAAGTTACAAGATTTTACAGTTGTATTTCTTTTACATCATGTAAAGAAATGGATATTCTTTGATTTCAGGATTTCAAAATTTAAATGTTCACTCTTTTATTTTTTAATCTTTATTCCAGACACATGTACAGTGGCTCAAATAATTGAAAGCCCCTTCAATTTATTTTTACTCACTAAATCTGACTTTCAATACAAATAATTACCGAGAAGTGTAAACATGTTTGTATTTTGACACATATCAGATGGTTTAATCTGAAGTAAAAATAAAGAACAATCAACCAAAAATTGCTTAGTTGAAAAGTTCCAGAAACATTTTAAATAAACGTTAGCAGATTTTTGCCTCAAAAACTTAAAAATGCACCAATGAAATTTTATGACACTTCGCATAGAAAGAAACTGTCATTATTTAGTTGCATGTCTTTTGACTTTCAAAATGGCCTCTAAACTTCATAGAACCGATTCGAGCAATTTTTGATAGTATCTGAAGGTATTTTTCATTATTCTTCATGTAACTCTTGTTTTAAATGGGTTTTGTTTCTAATTTTGTATTTTTGATTACTATTTCGAATGTGGTTCACTGATATTCAATGGCATTGGTGTCAGCGGACTGTGGTACTATTGCTATTAACAATGAAAAAGACGCCACATTTTGACATTATGTGCTGTAAAGATTCATCTTCCGTGCTCTGAGACACCTATTTGACGTTTACTTATTTGACGTTTGATTCCCATGCAAGTTAATTGGAATTTCCGGTCATCTGTGATAAGACTTGCGTTACTCCCTCATTTTGTAATTGCTTCAGACTAACAGATGAGGGATTCTTCCCCCCCCCCAATGGTGTCATTTGGACATTAATTCGAGTTCAGATAAAGAACCACACGTGCGTTTTTCGTCCTTCCAAGCTTATAAATCATATCTAAAGAGGGGAAGATTGTCAAAAAACTTAAAAATAACAAGGCCCCTGGATATGATAATATCACTAATAAGATTGTTAAAAAAAACTCTCCTTAAATATCATTTTAATTTACACTTATCTTATTCAAAAGATCTTGGAAAATAAAATGCGAGATTTTTGGAAGTCAGAAATGCCATTCATCATCTGGCGAAGTTCAAAAAAAGGGTTTGAAGTTTGCAAAAAATCATCAATTGAAAATCAATAACCTTTTAAAAAAAAGGATATAATTAATGATGAAAGAAAACTTAACATTTTTGGCAGTGATATCTGTCGCGCCGTATGCAGAAAGCCTAAAACTGCTTTGGATCCAAAAAATTTACATCCCACAGTTAAACATGGTGGTGACTTCGTCATGATTTGGAGTTGTTCTGTTTCAAGCGAGGTAGGAAATTTAATTTTTATAGATGGCATTATAAATCATCACTTGGATATACTCCACAGCAATCTAAAAGAAAGTGCTAAAAATCTGGATGTAGACTGAAATTTTATTTTCCATTAAGGCAAACGACCTTAAACAGAATGCACGTAAAGTCAAAATTTTCATTGTAAATAGCAATTGCACTTAGTTCCACAGCATACTTTAATGTTAAATTTATGGTTTTCAATGCGATATACGATCTTGACGTTAGTAATCTTACATCTTACTACATTCCTGGTTCATGAAATCTAGTGTAGAATTTTGAACATGGCCGTCATTTAGTTATCACACGCAAAGAAAAAAAAAATCAAATAATCCGACTATTTTACATTGTCCAAAAATACTGTGCGAATTTATTTGAGATAATTATCGATTAAATCGGGGAAAGAAATTTAAAATATCGCTTTTGGATATTAACTTTTCTACAAAAATCAATTTTTTGATCATTATTTTTGTAGAACAGAATTTTTCCATTATCGGTTCTAGTTCTAACTTAGAATAATTTAAAATGCTTCTTCATGTACTAAATGTGCATTTTTTTGGAGAATCTAAATGATTATAATAGTACAAGAAGGTAGGTTTCAAATCGATTATCATCTTTTGTATCATCATCAGATATAGTCTTTTTTTTTTAAGTCTTAATAAATTTTTGTGGTTTTCAAAGATTTAGGAAAATTCAGAATAATTTGCCCACATTTTAGATTAAACTTTCATTGTTTTCCAATAGTTAAATGTAAAAAATTTAAAAATATTTTTTATGCGTTAGAAATTAATTATTTAAAATGTAAGTTTTCTTTAAAAGAATATTTTTAGGAAATACCTCTTTCTTTAAAAAATATTTTCTAATCTGATTTTTTTAAATTCACAAAATATAAATATAAAAATTAGTAATTTAAATTTGGCTATAGAAATTTTAAAAAAAATATTTCAAAAAATGCATTTAAATTTGTGGAAAATATCAAATATTCAAACAAGAAGAATTTTTAAAAATTTTTACCAACCGATCAATAATTCTATTAAAATAATATTTCAATGTATACAGAAAAATTTTGAAGTCATTTGGATTGGATGTTATTGATTTTTAGCATTCTTTTACAGATTCTGTTTCTAAACTTTAAAAAAAAAGGAATCAAAATAGTGGAAAAGATTTAGATATTTAAATTTATTGATTGATTGATCAAATGTTCAGATAAATTGTTCCGAAATATGAATGCAAATTTTTAAAAGGATAAAAGAAACCTTCAACATTTAAGAAATTCTTAACAATAAATTGATCCTACTCGTGGGAAGAGGGAGAGGGGCACTTCCAAATGAGGATGAGAAACTTTCCGAATGTTATTTTTCGCCTGGACAGTACACAACAGTACACACAGTTGGCCCTGGACAGTATACAAAATGCTGGGAGTCTGGCTCCTTCTATGATGACGCGGCGTACCTCCTTTGGGAGGGGTTGTACAGCGGCCTGTGACACCCTTAGAACTCAACCACACTTCTTGCGAGTGTTGCTGTTGCGATTGTTCGATCATTCAGTAATTTTTATCCGCGTGCTTTAGGGTGGGCTGGAGAATCAGTGATATGGCTTAACAACAAATTCAACAAAAAAAATTTCTTTGGAGAATGCCTAAGTTTTCAGTAGTTGCCACGTGACTGTTCCATTCTGTTCAACCAACGTCAATTTGAAGACAGAAATATGTTATTTACAATTTTTAATTCCCCGATTAAAAGAGATAGGGAAATTAAAGTATTATTAAATGTCTGAGGGATTAATAATACTTGCATCTCACTAATTTTCTTATCTATGAATCAGAATCTTTTTATTTGTTCAAAAATGACTGTCATTTTGATCAATTGTTCAAAGGTTTCATTTTTTGTCGCTTTCACTGTCCATAACTATGGTTAATTTATCATGACAACCGACGCTTTTTGTCGGTGTCCTATTTCAGGGATAGCGAGTCTTCCCTGAGATTTGGGCTCCTTGGATTCGAATCATGGTTCGGGCATGATTGCTCTTTATTTGTTCTACCTACGATATGTTTGAATGCCCCCCCCCGTAAAAAGGAACTGTGCACGCGAATGTGATGAGTATGTAGCTGTTCTGTATGTGTTGTCTACTTCTGTAAGCCCCGTGTGATATTTAGTGGTGCAAGGGAATTCCTAAATGTTAAATAAAAAAAAACTGTACTTTGTTCTGTGTGAAAACTAGAATAAGTTTTACTGACATTTCAAATTAAAATTTAATAAAAAAATTATTAATTTTTATCTAAAATTTTTGAATTTTTTTTAATTTTCTTATATGCATTTTCAAATCAATTTAACAGTCTAGGTTATAGGCTTTTAATTATTATTAATTTGTTGTCTCTTAAAATTCTAGATTTCAGCTGAAAAAAAAATGACACTTTCAGCTATTATTATGAGAATTGATCCAAAATTATGGGACACACCTTTGAACAGAACATGCAGTTAAGTGAAACTGTTCCTTCTTAAATAACACCAAAAACAAAACTTCCTTTTAAATAACTGATCAATTTCAAGTATTATTGACTAAGTGATGTTAACTCTTCAAATGGGAACATTTCCAATATAATCCTCCTATTCGAATATTTCATTCAGCTTAAAAGTTGTAGATCTTATAGTGATGAATGTTATCCATTTATCCCGAGAATGCCCTGATATATCTAGAGACATGCGTTCACTATAGGCTTCTTCTTCTTGTGTACAGCCGACTATCCCACCACCACTGCAAGAGGCAGGATTTGTTGTGGGGGGGGGGGGCTGCGACTGCTTTCGCCGTCGGTTGTTGGCTGAATGGCGATTAGGTCATTGACAATTTGGCTTAGACTTCCACGTTTTAGAGATGTAACCATATATTTTTTATTCTAAAGATTTTATTCTCTGATTTATTTAAGTATTTATTATAAATGCCTTTAACAACTTTTGACAACACTTATATTTATATGATACGTGCGCTTATAACAAATTATTCACTTTCTTCACTATATTATTGGTTTAATATGAGAGTGACTTAGCTAGTTTCACTGGTTTGAGAGTTTTTTCCTTGCCCATTCACAAAACATAAGAGCTTTCATCTGTGCCTTTATCTTATGTGAAATAGAATTTTTGTTGGAATTTTAAGAGAATTTAGAGGAAATCTAGCGACACTAAAGTCGTCAACTAAATATGGTGCAAATATCTTCTTTTTGATTTAAGATCAAAGGAGCCGATGCCTCATGCACTTCTCTTTTTTGGTTTAAATGTAAACATACCTGGGATAAGTGCAAGGAAAAGCAAATACGCGTTTTGTATTATATTTATTAAATTTTTCTTATCAGTATGTTTACGAAAATTCGATTCATAAAATATTTAATAGTGCACAGAAAAATTGAAAGTCATTTGAATAAAATAAAAACGGTTGTTCTGAGGAAAAGAATATTGACTAATATAAAATTCCATTCTATTCTTAGTTCTAAAATTAAAAGTAATTTTTAAATATTTTTTAATTAATGTTGTACAACATAACGTGCTTATTTTATAATCCCCTCACCCTCTTTCTTCTACTCGAAACGACTCCTGCAAAAACGACTACTGCAAAAAAGGAAAGTTAGTCGGATTGTTTTAAAAATCATTTCCTTTATTAATCTTAGCAAACTCCTAGATCTAACTGTAAATGCTTTATTAAATCTTAATAACTATTACATGTATATGTTGTAAAAATTTTATAAATTTCGAAGCCTTTTACAAAAATTTCCTAAATCAACAAAATCGTCAAAGAATCTATTTCCATTTTTAAAAAAATATTATATGGACATGAAACTTATATGTCTTTCAGGAAGAATTCAAACGTAAGCTATAGAAATAAAATTAACAAATAAATAGTTTCAAACTGGTATAATAATAAAAATCAGACTCTAAATTCTCATTAATGCTGTCAAAAATTTGCTGAAAAGTAGGAAATTCCCAACCACAAAAATCCCAGTGTTAGCCATATGTTCTTTTTTTTTTTTTTTTGATTTAGTTAGTGCAATTCTATTGAATTATAGCTACGTAGCTATTTTGGTGGCATTGATAACTGAATTAATTTTATAGTGACTAGAACTTCGACTTTCAAAGTGCTTAACTTAACTGCAACTTTCGTGTAGACCGATAAAGGTAAACAATATATATTTTTTAATTCTGAAGTATGCACATATATTATTGAAATATATTTTGTTATACCTTTAAAAATAATATGTATATATATCATTTGTTCTAACTTTTTATTATGAAACTAAAATATTCATATATGAATTAAGTCTATTTATTTTTAACCTTAAGCTAAAAATAAATTTGGAATAAATGTGTTTTAAATATAATAACAATGTATTAACTGCTATATTTAAAAATAAAAATGTATTTTAGTTTACTTGGAATTACTCCTTCCATAAATATTTTTTAAAGATTATTTCCAAGAAGCTATTAGCTTTATAACGTTTTTATTGTAAAAGAGTGAACTTTTTTTATGTGTGTGTGTTAGCTGCATATTTATTAGGCTTTTAAATTTATTGATGCAGAAAAGTATATTCAACTTAAGAGTTTTAGTGATTATTTTAGAATCGTCCATCACAGTTAATTTAAAAATACCAATTTCATTTAATCCCTCCTTTAAAGAAATCTGGCTTTTTTAACTTTCATCTATGTGAATAATATATACAGGTGTAAGGTGTCAAAAATTTGAAAAAAAAAACAAAAAAAAACATGATATTGAAAGGTGAAACATTCCAAATTATTTTTAAAACTTTGATATCGTTTAGATTCCTGAAAATAAATGTTGTTTATTTATACTAACAATTTATTTATATAACAAGTGCATAATTTTTCAGTTAATAAGGAATAGAGATAATTGAAATGATTAGAAAGTTTTGAATGTTTTTAAAATGCATATATATATATATATATATGTGTGTGTGTGTGTGTGTGTGTACTTTTTTTAGCTTAAAAATATATATGACATTCACTTTACTGATCAATCAGTATTACAGCTTTTATACTATTAATTTGATATTCTTTGCAAACATTATTTCTTTCATAAAATTATTTCTGAATTTCTATGTTTTAATTAGATAGATTTTTTTTGCGGATGCTATATGATGGTTAACTTGAGATGAAATTGGCATCTTTAAAATTTACATTTATAAATAATCTTATCTATAAATAACTCACTTTTTTTTCTTCAATTTTACTAGATTGAATAGATTTTTGCTTATTTATTAATCTTAAGATGTTTAAAAAAGCATGACACTTTCTGAATTCTTCATTTTTTTATTTATTGGCATTTGAAGTTTTAGTTTTCTATATTTTTTAGAAAGGATAAATTTTGATCTTTTTCAGAATATTTATGTGTTGAACTACTGTGCAATAATTTTGAATTCTATGAATGAGCTCTATTACAATACAAATTACAGTTGTTAGATTTTAATAAAGTTTATTTTTCTTCCTTTTTTTCAGATTTGATTGTGATGGAATTATAAACTGACAAAGGAAACATAATTCTTTATAAGAATATAAAGGTTCTTTTTTTCATTTATTTTTAATTCCTAATACTATCTATTTCATTTTAAATATGTATATTTGCCATAGGTAAATTCAATATGATACATAGTTTTTCATAAATAATAATTGAAAATGCTAGTCTTTCTGTATAATAATAAAAATTATAAAAAGTTTTTACTTATTGCTGTTTTAAATTTTATATCAATTTTTTAGTCTAATTCTTTAATGATAGTGAATATTACTATCCATTTTTTCCAAATTAAATATATGTTTTTATAGTTAGTTCAAATAGTTTATTAAATAAACAGTAAATATTTATTTGAATATGTTTCATGTTTGTTATATCACCATTACAATATGAACAAGATTTCATCAGTAATAGGGCAAATAGCTAAAATAAAAATATTTGTACTTTTTAATAATTTTTGGAGTAATTAATACATCAACTTCCTTTGAATTATAGATGGCAAATATGCTGAAATTTTGCAGATCTTTATATAGCATTACTAGCAACATTACAGGAATCACCAAATGTAAGTATCCATTTTGTAATATTTAAAAAATTTTAATGAAAAAAATTGAAAAAAAAAATATTGTATTCTGTACCTGTACCAATACTAAATGAAAAGTTAAGTGTACATTCAATATTTGCTATTTAATTATTAACGTTTTTTTAAAGATTTGTATCAGTTAATGAAAAAAAATAGAGATTAGGATTGTTCAGTAAATATGTTTTAAACCTGCTTAGTTTATTTAATATTGCCAAGTATACAATTAATAGGACAATTCCTATGGTTACATGCTTTTATATTTAAATTCTTGTATAAGTATTGTATTTTATAGTTTGTATTTTATATTTAAATGCTAAAATAGACATTTTGAAAAAATGAGAATAATTAATTTTTAGCCCCTTCCCTAAAAACCTTTTCATACAAAACTGTATACATAATAGTAATTGATTCCTATCCTGTTATTGCCAAAATTTATTATTGATGCTAATTATTTATATTTATCTTTCATTATTTCAGCTACTTTTCCATTAGCCAGATGCAAACAAAAAATCGCCAAATTTCATTAGTGATTTTTCTCTTGTGCCTGGTTAACGGAAAAGAAAGTGCCTTATTTTTTCCCTAAAATTATTTTTAAAATGAATATATAAATTGACAAGTTTTACTGCATGTAAATATATTTTGAAAATTTGCATCTATCTAATGACTGTTTTCATGTGACACATGTCATAATAGCACACGTATTGCTTATTTCCTCATATTTTAAATCAATGTAATAACACTTGATATTTTTCATAAGATATAATATCTGGGAAATTTATGAAGCTTTCTTTGCGGAATTAATCTTGCTTTTGTTTTTTCAAATATGAATTAATTATTTACTTTTTAGGAAACAATTCAAATTATTTTTTAATTTACTAGCTTTTTGCATGAATTCTGGTAGTATAGGTAATATGTTTGGATAATTAGAAACAAATTTTGTAGATATTTATTGTTTTTTTTTCACCAATTTCAAATTATTGTATGAGTTGGAAAAAGACTATAATTTTAAGTCAAAATTAATTATTTAATTACTGGTATAAATTAGAGTGATGTTCTTATTACTTTTGATGTTTTCTCAATTACTGTATAGTTTTTAGAGTAGTTAAAAATACCCAATTTCTTATCACAAAAACAAACCCATTTAAAGATAAAACAAAATAAACCATTGATTATTGTCTGATGTTTTACTTTATTGTCCATTCTTAATTACTCCAAAATACTCTTCTGTTGTTTTACTGTAAAAACATATTGTATTTCATAAAGTGGCCTAAATCATCTATCATTACTATTTAATAACTTCAATATGAAATAATTTATTGCTATTTTGTTTTCAATTTTATAAAGAAAAGTCTAAGAATGAATCTTTAAAAAAAAATTAAAACTGACAGAAGTGTAAGAGACATGACGGCAAATGTCTAAGATTCCTCAAAACGAGTAAGATCTAATATTTCTTTAGTAATAGAGATGACCAATTTTACCCAAATGAAATTTCCAAATTCTTATCAAACTCATTTTTTTCTGACATTTATAGTTCTAAAATATCTATGTAAGCAATAGGATTTGATAGAGTAGTCTTTACCTAACTCTCAGAAACTGCTTGTATCTTGAACCATTCAAAGTAGTTTTAATATAACAAAATAGAAGTTTTTTGAAATTGTTCATACAGCTTTCAGCTCATTTGCTACTTTCAATTCCATCAATCCCTCTGTCTTATGAATAATATGTTTTCATAGATTTTTAAAATGTAGTTTGCCAATATATATATATATTTGTAGAAAAATAAACTATTATTGATTTTAGATAAATAACCTCCAATTTCTCCACAAACATTTTGTAGTGAAAACAATCAAAGAAATTTTCTTTTGATTTTTTTTTCTGTCAACATCCATTTTTTTCTTTGATATTAGTTTTTATCCATACTTGACTCCAATTACCATAAATTATTATTAAACCAAATATCATTCATGTAAATCAGATAGTAGATTCTTTTTAAATATTATTTGTGAATTTGCTATAAATAATTAAATGTCAATTGTGGAATAGAATGCTGCATGCTCCTAGAATTAATTTCTTTTCTTGCCACATTATGTCTTAATCTAAATGTATAAAAATACTGGTTTCCTTTATTGTAAAAGCCTGTTCCTAATTATTCTGTGATGAATATTGTGAGGGATAAATAAGAACACTATTGTTTCAAAGGAGAGAGTCCAAAAATAAAAACTGATTCTTACTTATAACTTTTATTCTTTACAGGTTTGTAGAATGTATAATGTTGCAACTTATCTTGCAAATAATTGTAGTAAAGAATGAATAATGACATTTAGAAATATTTTTTGTTTCATTTTTTTTCCAAAAATACATCCTTGTGAAAGGAAATAAATGTTAGAATCTACCTCTGAAAAAAGACTAGAAAATGTTGTTACTCTATTTGAGTCCCTTAAAGTAGAAGGTATATGCTTTCCAGCTAATTATGGCTTAGTTGTAGATTCATTTATAAAGTATTGTTGATGCCATTTCTAGCTGCACTAGGTTTTTTTTATTCTTGCTGATAAATCATTGTGTGTGATTTATTGCTGATTGTATAACTATATTAACCCAAAGCTAAGGTGATACAAAAAAAAAAAAAGAAAAAGATTGTGAACTGAGGTTCAATTCAGATATGTCTGTATGTTAGAAAAAGGAAAGAATTGTAACTGTAAGAATGACATTTTGAATAGAGTTTATACTATTAAGTATTTCAATGGAATAATTTTCATCCATGATTACAAGTCACTGTATTGTATATGATTGATATTTAGGTGATTCCTAACTATTGTAACAGTTTGTATTAATGTCATAATAGGCTATTATAATGCTTTGGGCCATACTGCGAATTCAGATTTGCTTTTTTAATATGACTTTTATAAAGGAAATATAAAATTTGACTTCTGAAAAATATAAGAAGTGAATTTTACAGATTTGAAATTTAGTAAAGTGTTTTGAAAATTACAAACACGATAGAGTTTTTAATGAAATTATATCTCAAAGAATTATTCAATAAAAATATGTAATTTATAATAAAATTCGATTTTTAATTGTACTTTTTAATAGATTTATGATATAAATAGTATTATTTTATTTAATTCCAGTCAGTAAATTTACTTCCAAACAATGGTGATGCCTAAATTTTATGCAATTCTTTGGTTGAAAGGAATCTTATTCATTAAAATAATATTGACATTTCAACTTTTAAATAAAAAAATAAACTTTTAAAAACCTTCTATCATCTACCATCAAATGAGAGTGAATTATAAAGTTGTTACTATATCAATTTTCAAACAATCAGCATTTTCATAATCTTAAGTCAGTCAGCCTTATTCAGCCTCTAGAATGTGGACTGGCATATCTTCTTTAAGACGGTCTTTGCAGGGTTCTGAAATTGTATATTATTATCAGAAAATAATATTAAAATTTTCATAATTTGCTAATTAAGTTGGCCTTTCTTTTTATTTTAAACCATTTGCATTTGAAAACTAATTTCTTTAACTAGCTGTAAATCAAATGGTCTTGACAGTAGAATGCTAACATTCATATACACTTGAGTATTTATCTTTATTATTGGGTATATATTTGTGAAATAATTTTTTCCTTATGTGCATTAATAATTAATGCAATTGTTTTCTTTCATTTTGCTGTAAGTTTCATCATTATAAATTCTTTGAAGAAAAATCATTTACAAAAGAGCATATCATTCAAATTTGTTGTACATCATAGCTTTTGATTTTGCATCATTTGTTAAAGTATCTCATAACATAAATATTGTGGAGCTTATAGAACTAATTATTCAATGAAAAAATTCTTAATGAAAAGTTTTTTAAATTGAGTATTAGAGTTTAAATTTGAGGCCAGAAAGTAAGGAGAGAAAATATTTTGGTTGAAGCAATTTATTTAAATTCTTTAATAATTATCTAATAAAGTTAAGAACTCAGATAAGTTAATTTAAAATATTTTAAATTGTTTTGAATTAAATTTTATTTTGGTGACAAAAACTGATGTTATATTTTCTAATATTAAGTCTATGAAACCATTTGTTTTGCAAATAGGATTATAAAAAAATATATATATGAGAAACACTTCCAAATGAGAAAATTTAAGTTACTATATTATATATAATTGTATGCATACATTTATTTGCATCTGCTTGAGAAGAAAATTTCAGCAAAGAAACTTTTTAAAAGCTTAAATGATTTTTCTTCTTTTCTCTCTTAATCAGTTGTACAATGAGTCAGGAGTTGTACATTGAGATGTTATGAGTTTAATTTTAATTTCCTGGCTAAGATTGTTATTAGGTATTGAAAATATTCTTTATAGTTTTGCAAATATTTGAAGGGGAACGGGGAAAGATTGAGAATTCTAGATATAAATATGGAACAATATCTGTGGGTATGTCTGAATGAGCAAAATGAAAAATTTGTAAAAATTATCTCAAAAAAAATTATCTGAAAGTGGTGGGAAATTGAAAAATTGATTTGAACAAATCAAATTCACACAATATTTAATTTCATTTATTAATAAAAAAGTTTATCACATTAGTATAATGTATCATAAATGTTTTTTGCATTTTATAATTATATATATATATATATATATATATATATATATATATAAATATATATATATATTCTAGTTTCAAATGTATTATTTTAGAATCATTTTATCCAATGCATTTATAAGTATTCTTGTAAAAAAAAAAAATCTGATGCTTGAGTTCATCTTTTTATACTAGAATTTGATTTAATTCTTTAACTGATGTTCTGATCTTGTGACCGTGAACCTAAATTTTTACAAAGCATGAGCAATAAAAATTGATTTCATGTTGAGAATAAAATATGTTATAAAACTACTAAAATAAGCCATGCTTTATAAATATACCTGTAAAGAAATTTGTTAATATTTTTGCCCTTTTCCCATATTTAGAATTAATATGTCCAAATATATTGTAAAGGAGGTGAGGGGGAAAACTTCAAAATGAAAGTCTTGGGCTACATTTATAGTTATATCAAAATTAATGCACAGTTATTTATCTGTGTGTAATTTTCCTACTTATTTATGTTTCACATGGTCTTATTTCAAGCACTTAAACTGTGATGCTTTATAAATTTATGTTTAGTAGCATTATACACTTTTATGCTAAAAAAGAGAGTGCCAAACTAAGAAATTCCTTAAACTGAACTAGCTAACTGAAAGATAAAGCTACTCGTTAAGATAACAGATGTATGCATTTCAAATGAATGTCCAAAGAAATATAACCAAGAAAGATATACATGGAATGTTAAAAGCTCTGCTTGGTGAGCATTCTTTTGATAACTTTTTAATGATTATTTTTATTTGATCTAATTAAATTAAAAATAATACATTATGTTAATCTTAAGATTATTAATATTATCTGACAAGTGACTTCAAAGACGAGATTATTAATACAATTAACATATTGCATACTTCAATTGCAATTTTAATTGAATTACAAGTTATGGAAAAGATTTTAGAAAGGTTTGCATTATAAAATAATTCATTTACAGGAATATTCCAAGAAGAGCATTTTAGATTAAGTACATGAATGCTTATAATGAAAATGAATATAATTTGTCTCTATTGTATACAACAAATAAAGTACTGAGAATTTGGGTAAAAGGAACAATGTAGTATTGGGGAATTTTTCTTCTTAAGAACCCTCTTTTTATCTGTCAATTATAAACATTTTGAGGCATGTTAATTTTAATAAATTTACTTTATTTGTATTATAAGCAATGAAAAAAAAATTTTATTTTCATTTATTAAGCATATATAATCTGCATCAAAGTCTGTGTAATTTGCAAATTTTATTGTTCTTCGTTATAATATTTAACAGAGATATCACAGATTTAAAAACAAAATCTCTTGAGTATTATACATATGACACATTATGCACTTTTTTTCCACAGCTATATATATATATAGTTCATTTGTTTGTTTCTCACATCTCTAAACATTTTCAACTTAAATTGTAAAAACAGTTTTCTAGTAGTCTCAATGATGAAATATTTTATTTGTTTTATTATTAATATATTATTTTCAGCATAAAGTTTCTGTATTCAGTATTCTCTCTCATAGTGCTGTAGTTTATTATTTTATGTTTAGGAGCTTATTTCTTCTCTTTAACTTAGAAACTGTTATAAAAAGTATTTCATTTGGATTCAGATGAATGTTTTGGGGAGAGGGGCAGGTTATGATAAGCTATATTATTGGTACCTTCATTTTATATAAAAGTAAATGTGAAAACAAAAACTTCCCTTTTATAATTATCTGTGTTTGCAGATATGCTGTTTATAATTTTGTATATGGATTTTAACTGTAATAAAATTTCAGTTACCATAGCAACCATTTGTTAAAGGATCTGTTGTGAAATTTTATAAACTTACTATCAAAATATACAATTTGATGCTTATTACCATCATTACCTTACTTATTGTCTTACTTAATTGCATTACTTATTGCCTTAAAGTAAAAATGAGAATATAGAGCAAACTTTTATGTCTCTTTTTGCTTCTTACAGAGAAAATTTAAAAAGTTGCTATCCAACTACAGTTTACTCATTCAGTTAAAATTATATATTTCCTGTATCTGCAACCATAATGGACAGAATCAAATTTTTAAAAAATTAATGACAGTCTTCATTTCTTTAAAATTTGCATTCAACATAAAAAAAAATACAATAACACTGTATTATTTTATAATTAGTATTGAGTATGAGCTTTGTTCTGACTTTAGATTAATAAACTCAAATTTTGTAACTTCTTACAAAGAATTATTAGTTAAGTCTTTGCAACCCCAATAATTATTTTTTAGCAAATTCTAGCATTGTTAGCATTTAGCAAATTCTAGCATTATTGCTATAACACCAATCTTATGTTGTTGTTTTTATTGCAAAATGAATCCTATAAATTATAAATTGGTAATTTATTTTTATAGGATTCCTATCTATAAATTATATATTGGGAATTTATGTATTCCTATCCTATAAATTATAAATTGGTAATTTGTTTGAGAAAGCTTTTAAATACTTCAAGGGATTAATGTCTGAAAACATGACTCAAGTTAACTTTTTAAATTGTGTCTTAAAAATTTCAGACATTTTTGGTGTGTTGTACTTTGAAATGTATATTCACTGATTATTCTTTTTATTTATTTGTTTCTGTCTTTAACTAGAAATTTTCTAAAATACTTTTTTTTTCTTTTAAATGATTTTCATATTTCAATAAATAATACATTTAACTTCATAACATAACATTTGTACATTTCTTTCATTCTTCTTCTAATTGCTCATATGAGACTTTTTTCCTTTACAGATGCAGTACAAAATATTGCAAGAAACAGTATATTCCCATCCTTCAATGTTTCTCAGTTTTCTACAGCATTTAACAATTTTAAACCAAATTTTAGCATTATGAACAATCTTTTGAAACCAACTAACACATGTTATCAAATACAGCAACAAAGAAATTACCGAAGAAAATTTGAGTATAAGACATTCAGCGAGGATGTACAGTTGTATTTAATTCATAATGCAAAACCCAAAAAAGTCCACAAAAGGAAGCATCCTTTGGACAGCAGACCACAAATGAAAGGTGTTGTTTTGAAGACTTTAGTAAAGAAACCCAAAAAACCCAATTCAGCAAATCGGAAATGTGTCCTGGTCCGTCTGTCTAATGGCAAAGAATCTGTTGCTTATGTTCCAGGTGAGGGACACAATTTGCAAGAACATAATACTGTCCTGGTAAGGTTTGGTCGTGTTAAGGATGTACCAGGATTAAGATTGAAAGTCATTCGTGGTAAATATGACTGTGGTCATGTTGTGAAAAAGGGAAGTACTGTGCGTATTTAATTGTATGAATATGTTATGTATGATAATGCATAGAATAAATGAGATTCATTATTTCTGACTGAATATGGAATCTGATTGTTTTATTTGAGACTTTTGATTATGGTTAATTAAAATATGTTCAGATATTTAAAAATTACAGTAAAAATATGTTTTCATGTAAATAAGTTATTGATTTTCATTTAAAAAAGAAATGGCTTTATATTTCTCCAGTTGTGAATGGTCTGATAAATTAATTTGGTTGTGGCATTTAAAGTAGCTGTATTTTTTGTATTTTTTTAAAAATTATTTTCTGCTGTAGTAAATAACTCCAAAAATTAAATATAATACTTGTCTTTTGCATTTAGATGTTCAGTTACAACAGGTTTTTAAAAAATCAAAGCAGATAAAATATAGGAATTCTAAATGATATTTCTAAAACAAGTAATGAATAACTATTGATAAATAATTATTGATAACTATAACAAGTGATAAATAACTATTTATTATAAATCCATATAAATTAAAAATATTTGCATTGTGAAACATTTTCTAATTAATAGTGTTCATGCCATTAAGAATTATATCACAATTTAAAAAGTGAGGAAAGCTATTTTCTTAGTAAAAGCTGAAAAGAAAAATAATTGCATGAATCTGCATAGAAATTTACTATGAATGAAACGACTTATCTTTGAAAATAATTTAATCTTATTATCAATAAATAATCCATGAAATCCAGTGAAATTATGTGCTATTTTAAATTAATTGCTGAATAAATTCATCATTTTTTTTGTTTTAAATAATAATGTCAAATAATAGTAAGATATATATATAATATCATCTGTTATTGTTTAGTACATAAATTGAATCCTGGAACTGATATGTGTAGCTTGCATTTTATGCTAACTTTTTGGAATTTCTCTGAAAAAAAGTTACAACCCTTCTCTCTTTTACGGGTTTAAAAAAAGTGCAGAAAGGAGTTAAAAGGCAGAATATATGATATTTAATTCAGTATCTTCTAAAGCAATTCCATGTTTTATATTTCAAACATTATTCTTTCAATTTTGATCAACATTCTTTAAAAATTTCTCATTTATCCATCTCAGCAGTGTTTATTTGTTTTAAATATTTACAATAGTATATTTTTTATTTAACAACTTCTTCAAGAAAAGTAGGTGATTTTTCACCTTAGTATAATTTTATATTTTTAATGTCTGTTGAATCCACTTGCAATGTGTTGTTTATCTAACATGCATTTTGATTGCTTCATAAACCAGACTAAAATGTTTATAGCTTGTTTTGCAATATTTTGCATCTTTTGCCGAATGCTTGTCGTCAAATCAATGTAAATTGTTCTTATTAGTTCAATTTTAGTGCTATTTGTTTTAAAATAAGTTTTTAAAGCTTATTTAATAATAATCAAGAATAATTGGTGATTATTCTGTCTTCATGAGCAGATTTCCTATTATATTTATTAGTTTTTTAAAGATAAGCAAATATTTATTTACCAGATAATTTTTCATGTACAATGATTTTGGAAAACACTATTGTTCTACTAATTGATAATATTGTTCTACACATAAGATAAAGCAAAATTTTATTGATCACTTTGATTATGAGAATGTATAATTTCATATTTTGTAATGAACATTAAATAAGATAAAAAAAAAAACAATAAAAATATTGTGCCCCAAAAACGTTTTTTTTGGGGGGGAGGTGGGGGTGTAATTACTTAGGTTTCCAAATAATTTGGAGTTGTTGGAATCTAATTTCCATCACTTGTTAATATTATCCAAAGAAAAATGAAATTGTTATACTTAGAGATTTCTTTTGACCATCTTGTAAGGGATTTTTGTCTCGAATTCATTCAGCCGTGAAAGTATCGAGTAACCTGGCTCTTATTGTAAATTAAATTTACCATCATGGTCACTGATCCAGGAAAAAAAATTATTGAAGCAATATAGTTGTTATTGAAGCAATATAGTTGTTTTATTGAAGCAATATAGTTGTTATTGGTGTCATTCTTATTTAACAAAGTGAAACAAACTGGCAACTTTTTGTGACAAAGTGTGAGAGTTCCATTTGTGGGATGTTCAAATTGAGGTTTGTTTTACTTAGTCCCCGGTACTCTTATCGTATCAAAAATCATCCATCATTTGATTTCTCCGTTTAGTTTGATCTCTGGTTTAATTATATCTAGATTCCACACTGCAGATGTTGTCATTTAGAATCTAGGTCGATTTTTAAATCTTTTAAAGGATATAAAACATATTGAATAATTTCTATTATTATTAATTACTATTTTGAGATCAATAAACTATTTTTAAAAATGCGAAACAGTGATAACCAATAATTATAAAAAAGAGAGCATCTTAAAACTTGATCATTTTCATCTGTCTATGAAACCTAATTCTTGGAAAACTGGTAATCATTTTTGTAGAAGGACCTGAAAAGGTTAATCTAAAATCTGGGGATTAGTTTGAGGATCTTTGAAGACCATAATATTGCTGTTGTTTTTTACATCTTAAACCTCCTTTTTTTTTTTTAACAAAAAAGAGCTCCTCCCCCCTAAATTTGTTATGGTGTATTAGTAGATTTTTTTAAAAAAATATTTTCAATGCATTTTTGTAACAATCATTCAGTATTTAGGCACACTATATAGATTTGAAAATACATCTAACTTTTTATTGATAAAATTGTGATTTTAGATGTTTTTGCATTCATTACGATGACTTAATTTTATTTTATAAATGAGAAAATTTTCTAAAATTCTCCTTTGGGTAAAATTTGCAAAATATTTCATTGATTATACACACACAAAAAAAAATCCTGAACTTTTTGCATTTTAAAATATATTTATTGAAAGATAGTTACACTTTTTTTAAGAGAAAAAAGACAGATATTCTTTTTCTTAGGAACTTTTTATGGACTTTTTAAAAGCATTTCTCACGATTTTCGGCATGATAACTCTCATCTTAAGCTAATGGACATTCGTCGTAAATTGATACAGTGTACATCTCGTACAGGGCAAAAAACAAAAATTCAATTGCTGTGGCTTTTCATGTATCCTTTCGAAAGAGTCAATTAAAAAGTAGACAATGAACTCAATTCTCTTTGAACAACGTGTAAAAAATCATTTTTATTCTCTCTCTCCCTGGTTATTGAACAATAAAGGTCGAAATCTTACATTTCCATAAATTATCGATAAATCAAACTGGACAACATCCATCTTAGCTGTAAAGCTGTTTTTTCTCGATGGTTAAAAATTGGTTTGCATTTAATTCGAAATATCCTTTCGGAATTTCCAGATTTTTTGGCATTCGTACGTTCTCTTGAACTTGAAATCAATTTTGATGAATTTCTTCTTCAATCTTACTATGGAGACTGATTTAATTAACTATTTTTATTAGTTGTTTTTAAAAAAATGCAGAAAATTACATGTGTGTAACTCATTTTGGCTATTTAAGACCAAAACAGAAATACTTTTGAAAAAACTTTATTCCATCAGATTGGCAACCGAGTTAGAAATTCTCGGTCTTTTTACAGACAAAAAAATCAATGTAAATATTGTCGATTGCCACCCTATGTCTTTTCTTAGAGTTGGGCCTAGCAGAATCTTATGCTGGCAGGGAGTAACTCGCTGGGAATCTGGGGTTGTTTCTTCGGAGAACTTAATTCATATTGTTTTGATAAATTTCAAAACAGAATTAGAGGTCATTAAGAAATATTCTCGTAATGTACCAGAACGCCTTACATTATTAGTTTCCCCTATGAATAATCAAAATATTATTTTTTCTATTGGTAATTATATAACAATAAATAATTATAGCAAATTACATGACGTTAGAGCTTTATGCGCTCCTCTAATTAGTTTCAGTTAATTTTAATCTTTTTCTCTAACTTCCACAATAATTGCTATTCCAAATTATGATGTGAAGATGCTCGTAACTACTTTGTCACATCACTTAGAAACATCACGACGTTGTCGTTACGGTCTTCAATCTTGAGAATTCTAATTTAGCTTTATATGTGGCCGAAAGTTTAACCCTTAGTAGCCTGATTTACAAAAGTGATTTATTTTTAATATTACTGTGTTTGCTTGAGGGTCTAGATGAAGGGAAAAATAGCTAAAAAAATCAAAATATTTATTTTACATATTTATTTAGAAAAAAAAACAGGTATCAATTTTGATACTTCAGACATTAACGCCATAAAGAAATCAGATATACCTATGCATGAAATAATGCGAAACATTGTTTTTATTATCGCATGTATTTATATTCTTCAGAAAAAGAAAATATATCAAATTTGTATTCAACAAAACTTTTAGTAAAATGTGTTTACTTGTTCACTTTGCCGCGCGAGTAATATGTCATAGATAAAATAAAACAATATTGACATTTGATTTTTTTTAAAATTTCGTTGGAAAGAATATTATACAACAGTAAAATACGTAAATACGTACCTAATAGTAATGTGAACATTCGGTTTAAAAGATTGGTATCAAAATTGAAACTCTAGGGTATTCAAGGTTAAGAAATACCTTGGATTAACCGAGAAGTTAGTTCAACTTTTCCACTCTTATTAATTTTTGGTTTTGTGCCTCTGAAATTCTCACCATTAACCAGAGGCCCCGACATCTTTATATGTTTCTATTATTTTGCATTTATAAACATTATGCTACACCGGTGAATCGTGTTATGACGTTTCGAGTGGGTTATTAAATACTTTGGTTATCGAAATTCTTATATACATTATGATAATATGGATTAATAAGTATACTAAGTCGGGTTTGGTCATTAAGAAGTGCATGTTATGAAAATCCATCTTTTAATAACTTATCAATTAAGTTTCACATTTTTAATTTAATCAAAAACATGTTAATTTTTTTTAATTTTGCCAACTTAGTCAAAATATATGTTTTTATTTGTTTAGGTGCCATTCTTGGCGACCGAATTGATTCTCCGAAATTAATTATTGATAAAATTCTCAATTAAGTATTTTATGTAGATAGTTTCCTATTTTGTGTAGATAGTTTCCTATGCTCTAAATAGTTTCCTCTGCAAAGTAGTTTTACTTTTAAATTTCGGTAAGTTTGTAACATTCTATTTTTTATGATATTCCATTTTTGCCAGTAGGTGTTGTTATGAATTGCCAGTAATTTGTTTGTAACACCACCGTCAAATTATCTGCAATTTCACGTAGAATTTTAATTTGAAAAATGAAATTGTTTAAACCTCAACTAATACAAAAAATTGTATGGTAATGTTTTTAGAAGTTATCTCAGAAAAGCATGCAAATTTAGTTTAAATTTTATTAATTAAAATGTTTAAAAAAACCACTTTAAAATGAACATTTTTTTCTGTACAAAATTCTGCAGCTGTAGGTTAAACGGTTTGGCCTATCGAATACGCACACACGCTTTCGTTTTATTATTAGTAGCGATAGATATTTGACAGATATATATTAGAAAAAAATTACCAAAATAATAAAATTTTTGAAAATTAAAAAGGAATATTACGTAAAATTTAATCATAAATATATGCACTATGTATGTAAATGTATTATAAATGTAAATGTATTATTATCGGATGAGATTATAAGGAAGTAATACATTTCAAATAAATGTATCATTAATTGTTTTTAGAATTGTCACTGGAAATATAGCATGAATAATTAAATGAATAATTAATATTCCAATACACTTAAATAATTAATTAATAATATTTTTTTCTAATATTAATTTTTACATTTCAACGAAAACGTCTAATATAGTTCTTATACTTAATAATTCACAGAATACGCATTTTTTCACTTAACAAATATTACTAATTTTTTTTAAAAAAATGATATAGTTTGGTAAAATGAAATGAGAAATGAATATTATGGTAATTAAATTAGAGTCCATCATATTTAATTATATTTTAATAAATTATGTTATGTTTTAATTATTAAATTATGTTCCAACGTATTGGGACTGATAAATCGACCGAAACCAAAACACTTACATATCAGTACATCTGAGGCTAACGCTGAAATTAATTATTCGACTATTATCATTTCAATTTGGAAAGAGCGACGGCACATCTTGATAAGATGAAATGAGAGAGGATCATAAGTATATGAACACTAAACGTAACCGCATTTTAACGATACAGTAAAAAATGATCATTTAAATTTTTGCAGAGGTTTAATGTAAAGAAACGTCAGCCTATTCAGACTCATCTCTGCATCGTAAATTAAGCATGTACTTTTTGATATATGTATGTTTGAAATCATAAAAATTGCTCCTTTTAGAAATTTTATTTCAATTTTACGAACATAGCATTAAAAAAATAAAGATTAAAATGAAATCTGCTATGCCTATTTCAATGTATTATGTCAGTAACATCATTTCTTGATCAGCCAAGCACCACATGTAAGTTAAGTTATGTTTTTACTCATTTTAATTGCTTCATTGAATGAATCACTTTAGTATTGCAGACGATCCAAAAGACTTTGTCCCGCATTGATTGTTTAGAAAAATATCCCATTCTCTATTTATTTCATTTCAAATAATCATCGTGCGCAAAGTGACATTTTTCCAGGTTTTATTTGCTGTAGGCGTTAACGTTTTTAAAAATCAGTTTTTGTAAATGCAACGACAACGCGTTATTAAAAGCAGATTTTTTTTGAGATGCTCGTGCAGATAATAATATTTCAATTTTGCGATTACGGATTTTTATTGACTCCAGAAAACCTAATTCCCAAAACAATGTCATGCTCTGTCATGATAGAAAAAATCTAAATGTGCAATGGCAAAAAATAAATAAATCCTAGAAGTGTATTATTTATTTGGCAACTTGATTCAACCGACCTTTTTACTGCCCCTTCAGACCAGCGGTTTTAAGCCATGTTCCGATGGTCAGTGGCCTTTACGGATATGGTCGTAAATCTGCCAACTGACCCATTGCTAGATCACCCGCACCTGTGGACATAAATCGAGGACTTCCTGCAAATTGTCAGTAAAATGAACAGATACTGAGGAAGCCCGGAAAACCACAAGACAGGGGAAAGAGGGCAAAATGCGTCGGTCTCAATACGCGCACAGGTCGTCTGAACGAGACTTTAAGTATCTACATAGTTCGGAAATCGGTTTTTAATATATGCTCTTAGATGTCCTTCTAAAATTCCGCTTTATTGAGAAGAATTTACTGTTTGAAGAACTCCGTTGACTCGCGTATATTCATCTGAACAGTTTTGAACAGCCTTATTTATATTCTATGTGTGTTTTTGTTTGTTCCATTATAAACATTTATAGGATATAGGACAATGTACTACGGATCATAGTGTTGTTTTGTGTTATGTTTAGTCCTGTTCCGACCCAATCAAATATGCAAAGAGGTGAAAAAGAACCTCATCTTAATAGTGAGACTTCAAATTTTGGAAGAAAATCTCACCTTCGGTAGGATGTGTTAAAAGGTTCTTGCCTTGAGTTTTCTTTCCTGGTAGATTATTTTCCGGCGTGCATTGACATAAATAGCTTCAATTATTTGTTTTCCCTCCTTTGCACTTGTCAAGTCGAATCTTATTTTTAGCCACAGCAAACATAGATCTCATTCCGCTCTTCTTTATTCATCAATAGTTCATTTTCGCTTTTATTTATTTATTTATTTTCCATTCCACTTTCTTTTTAAAATAGAACTCTTCATATTTCGAAAATACTTCTCCAGCGTCGTACCGAATGTCATATTTAGATTTGTTATTACCAATCCTTAGCCGACAATTGCTGAATTAGTGTTGTAAATGTTTAACTTTAAAACTCTTCACACACGATTTTCTTAATAAAACTTTCTTCTCTTCAAATACGTCCAAATTCCACTGCTAATTTCACAGCTGCGAATTCCGTGATGTTATGTTATGACATGAAGAAAAGTAGGGAATATTCTATCTCTAATTACTTAATAGGATCTCGTTGTGGTACAAGTCAAGAGTTTATTATTCAACGTGTAGCATTATGAGTTAATACGAATTTATTCAATGTAGTTCGAATATGTAGTTTTATTAACGACATTATGTTGCACAAATCTGAATGTAATGGAAAAATTTTTTACGATTTTTTGTGTTTATAAATGGGAAATCATAATTAAACAATTGCACTTAGTAACAATTTCATGGTTGTGCTGTGGCTGTAATGGCCCTCAGGACTCCAGGGTGGCGAGATTCCTCTAACAGCTGAAAAGCCCTTCGATAAAAAATAAAATGCCAATTTTTAACTTCTATCAAGATTTTTTTATATATATAATCCATGATCCTTCGCTTGGATGGGATGCGTCCGGCATGGTAGTTGGATCTCGCATATCTGGAGGTTGCACTAATAGGTGGGGGGTAGGACTCCTTCCATTGATGACGGGACGTATTTCCTACGGGGAGGGTTGTACCGTGGCCGGTGATGGCCCTTAGGACTCAATTTAAGTTTACGCCAGTGTTGCTGAGGCGGCGGTAAGGTTCTTCAGCCTTATGGCTTAAATCTGTGTGCTTTCGTGGCGGGTCGGTGAGTCTGGTATGGCTTATTCAAGCCATGACTCTTCGGTGGGAACCACGGCTTAGTATTTCAGAAATGAGGATGAGAAGCTTACAGCATGATGGTTAGTTCTCACCCACGTGTTGAATGCAGGAATGGCGGTGGTTGTCTACCTCCTGTCGTTGGCAGAATCTACTTCCCACGGCTAAGGTAGTACTGTGGCGGGTGTACATCCTTCATACTCCATAATTCCCGTTAGTGTTCCTGTCGCGGCGGTCTTATCATTCAGATTTAATCCACAAACCTTGATTTGGCGGGGGGGGGTTATCCAGTGTGATTATTCAGGCCTTGGCCAGAGCACAATGGCGAACTGAAAAGATAGGTTAAAAGAAAAAGAAGAAGAAGAAAAAAAAAGAGCGTGCAGCATCAGTACATCAATAGAGTCAAGAAGATTTACTGCAGTGCACTGACCACCGTCTGGGGCCTTTAAACGAACATTCATGGGATGAGGTGTTTGATGACAATGGGGAAAAAAAGGTAGTAGAATAAGGGAAAGGTAATTAAACTTAAAAAAAAA
>JAOUZG010044845.1:623922-673233 GCA_026289955.1 Argiope argentata
GTGTGTGTGTGTGTGTGTGTGTGTGTGTGTGTGTGTGTGTGTGTGTGATTTAATTGTAAGGATTAAGCAGAGGCAAGAGCTATAGTTTTGGGTTAAAACTAAAGGATAACGGATCTTCAACTTTTCTTGGAGAGACGGGGATGTGGATGAATTTTCCATCGATGGCAACGTCAAAATAGGGAAACTCGGGAGTTGTTGATGTTTCCTTAAGAGTGGTAATCGGAGGATTAGGAAGGTGGTTTATGAGTTGCTAAAGGATTTTAACAGATGCTGTCACTTGATATTTTTCTTTAGGTTAGAATTTGGATTTAGAAATCACGCCACTTCCATAGTTGCTCAAGTTTCTTCAGCAGAAATTTTATAATATTGAGTAATTTACAGAGCTGAGTTGTTCAACCGATCTTGCAATGTTTTAGGAGGAATTTGCAAATCTCAACATTTTGGTTCCTTGGGAAAATTAAAAACTGTGTAACTCCGAAGTTAAAATTATTGTGAAGATTGATTTTAAGCCATTAGGAAATCATCTTAAGAACATAGTTAATTTAAAATTATACATAGACTAGCCACCTTCAGTGACAGGTTAGTTCACCGAGATTAATGATTAAAATTTCCGATTAAATGCCTAATGTAACTTCATATTTTAATAGCTTCTTCATTAAAAATATTTTTAAACTACAGATTTTAGTCATAAAAAAATTGACATTATTATGGAACCTTAACCCAATCTGTTCATTGTACTATCTTTCTAATTTTTCATTATCTCCCGTAAGATGTGAACTTTAAATTATTTTTATTATTGTGGTTGTTGAAACGAAACTTTATATATATAAACTGCTGAATACTTTTGTGATTTATCATAAAATATAGTTTTTAGTTTTATTTTCGAAAAGATTTAAGTGACGTAAATAATTATATTATGTGAGAACATGATATTGTTTTGTTAGAAGATGTCTTCGAAATTTGAATGCAAGAAATGTTCCGTTTTTTCATTGGTAGATAGCGAGTCACCTGGCCCATGACATTTGAGGTTTGTTTTGTCAGTATTGTTTGAGATATTTAACTAAATTTATTATCAATTGCTTTTTGTTTGTCGTTTCTAAGAAATGACGTCATTTTCCTGTTTGTTTACGATTTCTTACTTTTAAATAATAAATTTCACGCTCAGAAGATGTTTTGTTTTAAATTCTCAATTAGTTTTAACTATCGCCCATTTATAAAACAACTTTTATTTATTCTTTGATGACATTATAAGCGCATTCTTACTAATTGTATTTCTAAAAATACTGTAAATATTATCATATATTATTAATATCAGTCTGCATTGCGTTCATTGGATTTTGCTACATATACAATAACTCCAGTAATAGTGAATTTTTTGTAAAAATTACCGTTTTTTTTTTTTTTTTTAAACCTTTGTCGAGTTTCAAATCTTTGTTTGCCAGCTAGAAAAATTGAAAATGAAAGTTCAAAAAAAAATTATTATTGGAGAGAGAGAGAAAAGTTCGTTATTTTTTCAAACCCGTTTAAACCGGTAAATGACTTAATTTAATTAAGAAAGATAATCACTTAAAAATTATAACGTTCTGACATGATAACTTTCGAAAAAATTATGATTTAAATAATTCTTTAGTCCAAAGAAATTATATTCAGTGAAATACTCTTGACACTCGAACTTTTAAATAATTAAATTAAAAAAAGGTTTATATTTTTCCCTATTGAATCTTATTGATCTATTCAAGTTTGAACATTGCGATTTTAGGAAATCAACAATTCCATAAATTTAAGCTCATCCGCTTTGAGAAATTTACTGACGTATCTGCTTCGAAACGGTCAAAGGAAATGTTTTAATAAACTTTTTTTTTATTAAATAACTAGCCGCCTTTGGCGACCAGTCTGTTCGCCAGTATTAATGCTCGCTAATATTTTATGTAGCTGTGTCTCATAACAGGTTTTTCACCAAAATATTTTTAAACCAAACAAATTTTGATAATCATATAATTCATTTATAGTATTATTTTCTTCAGATGTTCTGTTCATTGTACTATTCATCTTTATCTTTCTATCCGTGCAATGATTGTCCCGGAATTGATATTTTACTTAAATGGTGGAGGAAAAGGTCTAAAATTCTGTTTTTATAGAATAATGAGATTCAAATTTTCATAAATGTAAACACAATAAACAAATAAAAACACAATTAGTTTTCAAGAGATGCGAAAGTTTAAAAACAGCTTGGAAAATGCCTCGCACAGATGAAGTAATGGTGACACACACACACACCCTTCTTTTCTTTTCTATCCATTTTTTCTTCACTACTTTTCTTTCTATAAACCCTTTTTTCCCTTTGTTATTACTTTTTTCCCCTGCCCAGACTTTGTTTCGAGCAGGCATAGATTAAATATTTATACAGACTAATAATAAAAGCAACTATTTTCTTTCTTTTTTAAACATCCCGTTATCTATGAATGAAAACCAACTGACTTCGCGTATTTCTTTCTAAACAAATCATAATTTATTCCTTCCTGCTATCTAACTCAGTTGGTGTGGGGGAAGGGAATGAAGATTTTTGGCGGGAAAGTAAGAAAAGTGTCGTTTTAACTATTTTCCACGCAGTTTTTTAATTGTTTCTCTCCATAAGAACTATCCTCGCGTCTTAACGAAAATATTTTTTAAAAAATTAGCCGAATCGGTCGAGCCGTTCTCCAGATTTGCGCTTAGCAACGCATTTCGAGTTGCATTTTTATTAATATAGATAAAAATACCGAAATTTTAAGAAATGAATTTTTTTAGTCGCAATGATGCGTTAGTGTTTCAATAATATTTTACTAAATATGATAGTATCAAAATATAAAACTGGTAATTCATCAAAACATTTATTGACTCAAACTGCAAAAGTCACTGCGCCTATCTGCGCTAAATAATGTTATGCTCATGTTCACGAGCGGGAATCTAAAAATACAAATTTGGGCATTTGTTTTGTGTACCCGGAGTCCCTCATTTCGTGCTATTGTTTGGCAAAATGGAATAATATCTTTATTCGGAATATCGAGAGAAAGTTTAGGGAAGACCATTCCCGCGAGTTTCTTTTCTAATACACGAAGCATAGGGAGAGTATTGTAAACGCCGAAACATTCGAATTCTAGTTTTTGAGGAATCTGCACTTTCAGATCCCTCCCAAAGTCTGAAAAACACGTCTTGGAAATTATGTCTAGTCCATGAGCACGATACTTAAAAACGCTTTATGTAGTCTGTGGTCTTGCATCAAATTTGTAACAAACCCTTTCAAATAGTGTATTCTAGAAGAGCAAGGAACGGGCGTGGTCTCTCCTAAACTTTCTCGCATACTCTTCGATAAAAGTCTTGTCCCTCTCCTCCCGTAAGCAGCGGTGACCTGTTGTTAAGGTCTCTGCGTGTGAGCCGTAGTGTTTCCAAGTTCGAGAGCCGATCCCACAGAAGAACCGTCGTGTAAGGAGGTCTGTTGCACGTCAAATCAGTCAGGTCAAACCTCCTCTCGCTGGTGTGGTATGGAGAGGGAAGTGACAGCTTAGGTGTCGTCCTCGTCATCTGACGCGGTTCAAAATTGAGAGGTCCGTACCAAAATAGCCTTAGTGTTGCTTTACAACGGGACTTTAATATAACTAAACTAAAGCCTCACGTATAAAATTTGAGACATTTGGTAAGAAATGCTTTAAAATCCATTGGCAAACAATGGTTAATATATATACATCGAATTGTGAACATTTTTTTTATTATAATCACGTCAGAACATGATGTTGTTTTGGAGATGAGGTTTTTGGTTCAACAAAAATCCGTAGGTGAAAAATAATAATAATAAAAATAAAAATATCTGCCCGAGCATCTCGAAATAACGCGTTGTCCATCGCATTTACAAAAGCTCTTATTAAAAGAAATAAGTTAATGACTGCAGCAAATAAAACCTAGAAAAAAAATATCATTTTGAGCATGTGATTATATGAAATGAAATTAATAGGAAATATTATACTTTTTCAAACCATAAAAACGAGACAAAGCTTTCTTTGGATCGTTTGCATTTCTAAAGTGACTCATTCAATGAAACGATCAAAATGAATAGAAATATAATTTCACTTGGACGAGCACGTGGTGCTTGGCTGTTCAAGAAATCATGTTCTGACATGATACTTTGAAATATGCATAGCAGATTTCATTTTAATCTTTATTGAATCTGTAATGCCATGTACTTTGAATGCTTTTCATCCGATCAAAATTTGACACAGAGCTAGAGTTCTAATCTTAAGGTTGAACACGGTGAGATAACTGAATTTTACTGACTTCAGGTCATTGCGTTTACAAGCGTCCGAAATTATAAATCGATAGACAGTCAATCTTCATACAGATTCATATAAAAGTTTCAATCGGATGCTTGACCATCAGTCAATTAGCACAGTGCGCATATATGTAAATATATTAAAAATGGTATGACTTAAACAAATGAAATTTGTATGTAATTATCTTAATGAAATTTTATTATTGATTTTATGCTTCATTCGTTTGAATGAAAGGTCATCCAGCACGCATACTAGTCCCACCCCTTACTATTCTATGAAATTCAGAGCTCTTATTCATAGGACTTTGAAAATAAAAATTTAAGCTCTGGAGCTGACGTTTACGATTCAGTTTAAAGGTCTTAATTTTATACGGAAAGGAGACCTTTTCCGGTGGTTTATACATAGATTCATTTTCAATTTATTTGTTTTAATTTTTATCCAAGTTGTCTATTACCTTGAAGTGTCCTTATCTTGAAGTAAAACAAATGTGTAGTATCATTACAATATTTCTGAGTTTGGCTTCGGTTTTCACGTTTTCATTTTAATTATTGAGTTTAAAATTTTGCTTACGAGCATTATTTTGCATTTGGGAGCGTTCTATTTCTGGATAATATAACTACTACAGCACAGGCGTTATATTGTCATCTCTCTAATTAAAACTTAAAATTGAACTTGCCCAGGTTGAATTCGTGGTATTCGAATTTTTTCATTGACACCATATTTTTTCTTTTCTTAATATGATGTTAAATCCGATTTTGGTTGGTGTGATTTAAAAACTGAAAAATGTTTTTAGTTCTTGGCCATTTTTGATTTGCAATTACTTCTGTCTCATTTCTCCTTAATAATTAAAATAATCACCTTTACTTTTTTTATGAAGTCCTTACACAGCCAATGAACTTTATTCTGAATCATGAATGCGATTAAAATATCAATAAAACATTTAATGTATTTTTTAGCCAGTGTCCCGGCATAGGAGTAGCGCATCTTCCCCGTTATTTGGGCGTCCCGGTTTGGGAATGGTTGTTCTTCATCTGTGTTCTATCTATGAAGTGTGGGAATGGGCCGGGATGGCCTGGTTGGTAGAGCGTTGGACTCGTACTCCTTAGGTTACGGGTTCGAAACTCACCAGCCAAAAGAATCCCCGGGTGTGTGGCGATTGGCGCTCGTTAAATCTGTTCGTGGTCGCAAAGTCCTCCGTGTCGAGAGTAATACCACTGGGGGTACTGGGTCAGAGGTGATCGTTCTCTGTTCCAGGTCTAAATTACGATCTGAGATTAATGAATGAATATGCATGAATGTAGTCCGCCCCCTAAAAAGGGTTGTGACGAGTGTGTAGCTAAGTCGTACTCTTGGCTCTAGATGGCGCTACTTGTAAAAAACAAGATACGTATATATCCGGCTTAAAATCTGCTGATGTATCAGCGGGGCTTGTCCATGGCAAGTGCCATAAGTAATAACAACAACAACAGTGTGGGAATGCCCCCCATTGTAAAAATGTGTTGTGCAAGCGAATGTTACGCACGAATAGCTAAGGCTCACTCTTGGCCCTAGATGGCGCTACTGAAAGCAAGAGACGGTCTCTCGGCTTAAAATCACTGGCTTCGTGAGTGGGCTTGTCTATAATAAGTGCTATAAGAAACAACAATACAAATTTTTGAAAACTTTAGAACCCAATTATAGATGTGTAAGTAATAAAAATAATTGCAAATTATTTTAAAATTAGTTATGTATTGGTTTAGAAAGTAAAAATTGGTAAAAGTAATATGTGGAACCATTTTTAAGTTAAGAATTGGAATGATTAGCGTTGTAAGTAAAAAAAATGTGAAAAAAACAAAGAAAATACGAATCACAAAAGGATTCTGTTATTCAGAAACAAAAACATTGTTATTATTTTAGGTGTTTCTTATTCAAATTTAGAAGATCAATTGAAATAAATTTGCACATTGGCGTCAGTTGTAAAGTTAATGACACTATTAAATCGTTTCATTGTCAACTTTTCCGGTTATTAGTTTTTTTCAGTCGAATTTTTGAGCAAATCAAATTTTTATTTTGATGTCATCAGCTCAGAATCATTCAAATAAGTTAATTACATTACAGTGGAACTCGAAACATATTATTAAACTGATCAAAATACAATTTATAAAAGCTTTTATTATTATATCATTATTTTGTAAATGCAATAAAAAAAACAAAATTTTGCTGGTTTTAAAATTAGCAAAATTTTTCAAACTGAACAGACCATTTCATGTTGAAAATTCAAAAATAATAATAAAGCGAAGACAGAATGATTGATTTGTCTAGTTACAAAAAAAAAAAAAAATTGCTTATTTTATTTCTATCATTGTTTCGCCAACATTCAGCAATAGAAAAAGACATACTTTACAATGATGGTCCTCGTGTCCGAATCTGGTCACTTTTTAATCAGACATTTAAACTAACTGCAGACAATCGAAATAGAAAATTAACTTTTACATGCGATGGCCATTCAAACACATGGAAGGTGAACTGTCTTCTGATAAAAAAAAAAAACTCTGTACTGGTACGATCAAATAGTAAATTGATTTGCAGTTGTTTATCACAGGTGGTCCTGGCATTGGCTAGAGTGTTTGTAGTCGCTTGCGAGGACAGCAAGCCAACCCAAGATGCACATCACATAAAAGAAGCAGAATGAAAGGCCGGCATGATGTCCCCGTACGAACTGCCACTTTCTTCTGTATTGCGTTGACTTAGCGGTGGGATGACTCGGCTGCCCTGGCCCGGAACGCTCTTCGGCAAGCCGCCGCCCCCCGGCTTACAAGGGGGACTCCCCCGTTGAGAGCAAGCAAGACTAGGTAAAGGAGGTTGGGCTGGATATTCAACCAACTCATCCTCATCTATAGTAGAATAAATGTTCTCTTGAGAAGCGCTAGTAGGAAAGTTTGTTCGGTCGTCCCGCTGTCCGTGTTTGGTCAGCCACTGGGGATTGGTCGATGCCGGACTCATCGGGAGGACGCGTGGCGATGGTACATGAGTGGGAGACATATGCCTTTTGCTGTCTGTCAGTGGTTTGGAATGTAACTTATGGCCGGGTGCAGTGTCTGTAATTCTTTGCGCCGGTGGCAGCACATTAGCAGTCCTTTCTGGATATGTCGTTGTATTATGCTGGTGGGGTGGTTGCAGGGGGTTCCTTCTGTGCTGCTTGGTGTTGATATCTGGGGGATGCATGGGCTGCCGCGGATAGCCGAACGAATTGTCACCGGGCAACATTTCCGGCATGTTGTTCATCATGTAATCACAATCCTCCCCTGTGCCCTCATCACTGGACACGGGGTCTTTGCACAGATCGCCCCCGGTGGAGCCACGCACACTGCTTGTCGCAGAACACTGGCCGCTGCCTTCGCCACTCGGGTACTCGGCAAAATCGTCCTCGGCGAAGTCATCCTCGCTGGTCAGACTCCGGCCGCCGAGTTTCCCGCTGCCGTTGAAATCTGTATCGTAGCCCTTACTCGTGATGTCACCAGAGGGCGCTTGAGATACTTCTTCGTAGACGGGGTTAAAGGGTTTCCCTCCCATGATTATGTGTCCTCCATCCCGGGGTGCATAGCAAGGAGCATGGTGCAAAGCTGATATCTGGGATGGATTGAGATCCCCTAATTTAACATCAAGGATCTGCAAAAGAAGAAAAAGTAAGTCTTCAATCTATATTTTAGGTATTCTCAATCTTCAGCATAGTTTTATTACAAGTTACAGCATTTGAAAATTGGACTTGTATTGGAAGTATTCAAAATGATACGACAGAAAATGATAAATTTAGACAATTTATTGCTACGCTTAGATGTATCCGAATTACTTTCATTCAACAAAATAATGCAATGAAAAGAGGAAAATAAGACGCCAAAATCTAAACTAAGAAGATTAGGTCATTTCAAATTTCGAATGTGAAAAGACTCGACAAATTTAAGAATTCCTTAATATAACAACAAATCCTAATTTTAATTTTTAGCAATGTATTCCAACATTTGTATTATGTAATGACTTGATCCTGGTCGATCAAATAAAATAGTAGCGTTTTAAACACAAATGTTTTATTTACAGCTTTATACAATAACAAAAACAACAATACGTCCTCTAGGTTAAATGCTGCGAAATATTTACAACTGGATTGTCAGTCAGACATATAATACCGCGACTCACAGGTTGTTTGCGAATCCGGCTACGGCGTGCAGCTCCAGATATCTACGGATTACTTCCGGTAGATCTTTTCAATAAACTCGAGATCACGTTGTATCTCTTTAACTCTGCTCACAGCTCGTCTCGTTCGTCAGCTTCTCGACCCTCGCTTCTTCCAAAACCTTCCATTTTAACATTGGTGAGGCTCCGCCTCTCCGGCTCGCATTGGCGCGCTGGAGATGCCGATTGTCCAATCATTCTTCAGAAATTCTCCCAATGGCGCGCAATTCTGGCGTGGGAATGTCCTTGAAACATCCACCCCTTAACAGAACTTTCACAATACTCAAATGCTCGCACCTGGAGGTTTAAGCACCTCTTTCTTCAATGGATCGTGAAGCCCATTTGTTGTTCATTATTGGAACTTTATCCCAGCTTGAGTGGTACATAGAAGAAATAGTCCCATCTGGTGTTCCGACACGGTTTGCTTCTTCAATGGGTCGCCAGCATGTGTTTCCATTATCTGACTCCATTCAAGTCCGAAGGGCTATACTAAAAGGGAGAAGCACAATGCGCAAAAAAGGATGAATTGTCTTACCGCTGGCTAGAAGTACCAATGTTCGAACATGTGTCTCTTCCAAAAGGAGACCTTCTTTACAATTCTCACCTTGAAGAAGAGCTTTTTATACGTTAACCATCATGCCAGTCATGAATGAAAGATATTCAGTGACTGAATATCTTTCATTCAAATTTCATCAGTCACTGTTGACTGATAATATGCATTTGAGTATAATAATTTTTTTAATAAATTTCAATCTGGAGGTTACAATACAATACACCTAAATGAATGCAATATTACGTAAATCTCTAGGCAATCTATATATCAAGACAGAAATCGTATATCATGGTCCAGACGGAAAAACGCCAAAATAGATTTGACACTTAATTGGTTAAACTTGCAAAATAACAATAATAAACTTCTTTTTAAGAATTTATTTTCTGAAATAGACTGTTATTAAATATTCTTTTAAGTCGGATGTGGTTACTTTGAACTATCATAATTTTCTCAACAAAAACCTAAAAATATTATAACGACATGACGCATACCATGAATTCCAAGATCATGGGAATTAAGTTTAAACTAGTCATTTCCTTCGAGTATAATTTCTCCCTGTCTCTTTATGTGCCATTCTGACTCATGTTGCAATTGAAGTAATTGCTATTCTTGAAAGAGTTTATTCTCTTTCTTGGAAAAGCAAAGATTTCGTTCCAACTCATCTTCACAACTGAAGCTTGGCCTGTCTAGCTAGTATAAGCAACTGTACAAGGTTCCATATCTAATAGATACCCAATAGTTAACTTCTAGATGGTAAGAGATAAGTATAGTCTTCTAATAGAAAAAAAAATGTGTTAAATACCGTAAAGAATTTTATTATTTGCTCATTTAATGGATTGCTAAAAAAAATTTAAGATTTATAAATTTTAACATAATTTCTTGAATCTGTTATTCTTGGCACATTAACATTTTAACAAAAAAAATCCCCTCTTCAATATTTTTTGTTTCAGTTTCGAACGTAAAACTTCTTTTATTATAATTTAAGATGTTAGTGTTTCAAGAATAATTTATTAAATTCGACTAACAGGGCCAGAATTATTGAAATTTAAACTTTGTAATTTTTTAGGGAATTAATTATTGATTCAAAAATCTCAAAAATTTTTACACCAGTTTTCCAATTGGGTCTATTTGGATACATTTAACAGTTTCCAAATTAGCTATTAAGGCCCCGATTAAAACGGACACTCTACCTTATAGATCCATTCAAATCACATTAGAAAACATTTTTATATGTTTGTTTACAATAAAAACTAATTTAATCTCATTTGCTTATCTATAGTCCCATTTTGCCATAAAATGAGACTATAAAAATTATTTTCTTGAAAGATTCGAATGTTTTCATTCGAAATCACACGCAATAAGCCATCTTAATGAAACCAAATAAATCCTGATATTTACAACTTGAATGCTTTGTTAACATTAATTAAATAAATAAATAGCAGCTACTCCGTATTCCGTGATAGTACAGAACATATGAATCGATCTGGGTTCGAGTGTATGAAATGCAGCTATTCTCAGGGCAAAGGAAACTCGAAGCCCTAGTAACAGACATCCTACGAGATAATGCTGGAAAAGCAAACACGATTGTGATTAATTCCAACTGCTATCTATTACTCGCACAACAGCGCAGCTAAGCATGAAACGGGAAAGACCATCCTTGCCACTGTATAGTAACGAACAGCATTCTGATGAGAATGTTAATACACCTGAACGATCATGCAGCAGGATAAACCGCAATTTCCTTCCGCTCTCTCGTTCATCAGCTTTCTTGAGTAAATGTCCAATGGGTCACGTCTTACTGTCTTCCAATAATACGCCTCTAATGTAATTCTAGCTACTTAAATATTGCCCAGCACCACAGGATTCCTACAACATACGAATACGAAGTGCAATGATTTCATGGCAGTTGCAATGTCTGACTCTGCCTCGCCTCTATCCAGTAAAGGTAAATGACAATACGACTGGAAACTGGAATTTTCTGGTATACCAGAACTTATAATCAATCATAAATATTAATTCCTTTATATCTAAGGAAAAAATTATGTGTCGGCATCCAGGCACAGAGGTAGCGCGTCTTCCTCGTGATCTGGGCGTTCCGGGTTCGAATCCCGGTTAGGGCATAGTTATTCTGAGTTCGATTTGTAAGGCGTGTGAATGTGCCCTCTGTAGAAAGGGTCTGTGCAAGCGAATGAGATGAGTGAGTAGCAAAAGCCGTACTCTTGGCGCTACTTGAAACAAGAGACGCTTATTTCGGCTTAAATCCGCTGAGGCATTAGCGGGCTTGTCGGTGGCAAGTGCCATTAGTAACAACAACAATAAAAATTACTGTCTGTCCATAAGGATATCTCTGGCCGACAGTCATCTATGTTTACGGCGGGCGTTATGGAAACAGGCGTCGATAGGGAGGATCCATTTCGAATGGGTGGATTCGAACCGAAGTCTGCGGGGGTATTCTTTATCTTGGCGAAAAAATGAAACGATAAAAAAACTATTGCTCATTCGTCCTCTCGATTTTACCGCAGTTGCTCGTAACTTTATATTTGCTTAGCTTACTTCTTTTATATTTTGTTAATATTTTCTTTGGTTAATATTAGCTGCATTTCATTATTTAATAAATTTTGTCTCTTGAATTTTGAGATCCTTTAAAATGCTTTTTCGATTTAAGAATGGAGAGACTTTAAAATCACAAGAAAGTAAAATTGTGCATAATGCTATAGAATTTTGCTTGAAACTTGCTGAAAATTCGTATTGGGAAAAAGATGGGGTTTTAGAAGAACTAGTAGATGAACTAGTGATTCAGATGGGAAGTACTGAATCGGATTCCGATTCAGAAGAAACGGAATCTTGTCACAGTGATCTAGAATTCTTTTAATTGAAAGTACACAATTGTCACACGATCTCTGCTAGTTTTGCACTCTTTTAATAATAATAAATGTGTTTTATAAATAAAAAGTGAATTTTAAAATAGCTTTTTTTTTTGCTTCATTTCAATTAGTTTAATCGTAAGTTATAGAAGATATAGAATTTTATTTAGTTTATTTCCTGAAACTACGAAATTGATTCCTTTTTGTTATTTTCTATTTTTTCATTAATGTGCTCTTGTTTTCTGTTATTCAATATGTCGATAATCAAAAGTTTCAGCTGAACATACTTTTGATTATCCTTAAAATTTGATAAAATGTAATTGTTAATTTTGAGTTTCGAAAAATAGTATATATATCAAAAATAAATAAATAAATTTATTTTGGAGAGCTTTTAAGCATAATTAACAATGGATATTTTACTTTGTAACAACAATCTTTTATAAAAATTATGAAATAATTACGATTATTATGTTATTATTTTTATGTTGAATTAGACAGATTACTTCGCGTTTGCTGCGGAGATTTCGATCTTAAGTAGTTACATAAATTTAAAACAAATAAAATGAGAATTGATTTTTTGTCATGCTGAATTCTACTTATTTTTTTTCTTCTTGTGCACTCTTTAGACATATAAATAATTATTCAGTTTTTCTATTTGGTTTACTCTGTTCTTTCTGCACTAATCAGAAAGAAATTTCTATATTATTCTAACAGGAATAATATATTTTTTCAAAATTCCAAGTATGTAAATGATTTTCAGCCCAGTGAATTATTTTTCGAATTTGCTTTCGAAAATTAAAGGCAATATATCAATACCGCCAATAATGCGCTAAATGCGCCAACGTAAGAAACTTGAATGAATTTCTACCTCTGCGAAATGGACTCTTCCTGCAGTAACCTGTTTCTATAACGACCGCCGTAAACATGGACGACTGTCGGCCAGAGATCTCCTTATGGACAGACAGTATGTAAGTTAACGTAAACAAGAAAGTATTGTGTACTTTTAAGTGTTCTATGAAGTATTTATGTAAGATTTTCTGGGAGAAAATGCCCATTCAATACCATTCGGATCAGTATCTAAGATACTGATTAAGAAAAGAAGTGGCATTAAAGAAAAAAATTTTTATTTAGAGTAAATAAAATTAACAAGACATTATCAATTAACCCTTTGCAGCCCAAAAAATAATTAGATGCAAAATTATTCACCTAATAAAAAGATTTTCTATTGCCATGAAAAATAAATATACATAATTCTTTTAAGCCGAATTTCTATGAAAAATTCATCTACATCTCTTAACCATTATGTAGTCCTTTGTAACAATTAAATTTGAAAAATGAATAAAACGTCAAAATGATGCACAGTCTTGAATGTCGAGTCACACTCGACATCGGACCGCAAAGGGTTAAGACAGGAAAGGTTAATTACATTAAAGTTAGAAGTTTTAAAAAAAACTTAAATGGCACCAAATGGTGAAGCCTAACAAGATGTATGAACATAGCAAAACTGTAGCATTCGATTATTAAATACTTATCATTACAGGAGACGGAGAATGGTCCTCTCTCTTTTTACTAAAATTTATGGTCATGTGACTTAGCACTTTGGATTAGTAGAATACATGGTGCCATCTATTGCAATAAAATAAAACTAAATTGAAATTTGGCTCTGTTCGGTACAGTGGAATGGTAATGGCCACTAATTAAGTTTCTATATTTATGTTCAAATATCTTTATCGATATTCCTATCGAAGTTGCCATGCTCCATATCCCCCCAAATTTCTTTCGAATAGTATAAAATCTTTTATCTATATCAACATTATTCCGAATATTTAAAAAAAATTCAGCGGGTTTACCTCCAGGGGCATAAGGGTCTGACTGGCGGCCAGGTGTCCCTGGGGTATCCTGGTTGGATGGTGATTGATCAGGACATCTTCGTAGGTGACGCCGTTGGCGGCGCCCATGTCCCCCAAGTGACCCTGCTGGTCATTTTTACAAGGCAACAGATTCTGAACTTTCGTTTTGTGCCTGCAAGAAAAGAGACGAAACATTAGAAACTAGCATACGCATTCACAAAGGAAAGAATACAAAGCATTTCAAAAATAAAAGAAGTCATCACTCCAGTGTAATACGAAAGTTTATCATCGTTTGCTTAAGAATTTATGGAATTGCAGAGAAATGATAAGAGATATAATACTCAGTTTGACACAGCAAAATTTAAATATATAAAAAAAATATTCCGTAATGCGAATAAAACTTGAATATACGGGTTTAAATTTTTTAAAAAGTTTAGCTTTAGCAAAAATTTTTCTTAGAATAAAAAGTATAATGAAAAAAGATTAAAATGAAATCTGCTATGCATACTTCAATGTATCATGCCAGAACATCATTTCTTGAAAGGACCAAGCACCACGTGCTCGTGCAAGTTAAATTATATTTTTTATTCATTTTCATCTTTTCATTGGATGAGTCACTTTAGTATCGCAAACGATCCAAAAAAAAAAAAAAACTTTGTCTCGCATTTATTGTTTTAAAAAAATATCACATTTCCTATTCATTTCATTTCGTATAATTGCGTGCTCAAAATGACATTTTTCTAGGTTTTATTTGCTGTAGTCATTAATTTATTATTTTTAAATCGGATATTTTGTAATGGTGATGGCAACGCATTATTAAAAGCTGATTTTTCTTTAGATGCTCGTGCAGATAGTAGAATTTCAATCCCCTCCTACGGATTTTTGTTCACATCAAAAACCTCACAACAAAGACTATATCATGTTCTGGCATGATAATAAATATAAATCTTCATATAATTAATTCTTCTAGTCTAGCAGAATAAATTATATGCATTTTCTATGTATAGCTAATGACAGAGTATCATAAAAACATTTTTTCCCTTCAGAAGAAAGAGAAAAAAAATTTACAGAAGCTGAATCAAAAATTCTTGTTGACGATGAATATTTCAGAATTTAGGTACTTTTCCGTTCGCCGGGCGCCAGTGAAAAATCGCCAAATATTGTACAATTCTTCCAAATTTCTTACAGCGATTTTAAAGAGGAAAATCGCCAAATTGTGTAGAATTCCGCCAAATTTCTCTGCCGTTTTTTCGTTGGCGTCCGACTAAAGAAAAAGTACCGGGATTTATTAATTTAAATCTCAACAAGCAGAATTTCAAGTCTCTGAGTCCCAATACTCAAGTTCAGATTTCAAAACTGAGAAGAAGGTTACAATTGCATTTTATTTCAAATTTAGTTATATAAAATCTTTTATCACTAAATACCAATTGCAAATTACGTGTTGTACATGCCTTGCATTTTTCAGTTGTTAAAGCGCAGTAACCTTAATAAACATTTTTTTTTAAGATTTCACTTTTAAAAATATACTGCAAAAAAAGTAATTTATCTGATAATTATTTTTTATAGATATTGTGATTTTATGCAATTAAAATATTCTGTTGCATAAAGAAAGACATTTTCTTTGTACAGTACACCACCTTAGTATCCAGCCTAATGTAGTTTAACAGCAGACCGGATAAAAAAACAGCCGGATAAGCCGGTGTTCTATGAAATTTCTTTATGCATCAAAATCAGAAAACAAAGTTTTTATCAAAAACTTACTGTTAAAACACGCATTTTCTCACTTTTTATTGAGTTCTTTTACCTCAAACCACGTAGAATGTGGAATTTACGAATACTGAACGTACTATGCAGATATAATCAGGAACAGCGGCAACAATTTAATTTCGTTACACATTGACGAAAGAATGAACAACGAGCAGAACGCTGCTCTTTTCCTGTTACAATTTGTATTTAGAACATGACATGTAAGAGGATTGCAGCAGACGGCCACTTCCAATGGCTTGGGAAAAATTGCACATTGGTTGTTGTTGTTACTTATGACACTTGCCTACGGACAAGACCCACTTCCGGCTGATACAGCAGCAGATTTAAGCCGAAAGGAGCGTCTCTTGTTTTTTAAGTAGTGTCAAATAGGACCAAGAGTACGACTTAGCTACACACTCACCACATTTGCTTGCACAACCCCTTTTTACAGGGGAGCACATTAATATACTTCATAGATAGCACACAGAAGAACAACCATGCCCGAACCCGGGATTCCCAGAACACGAGAGAGAAGCGCTACCTCTGTACCAGAAAGCCGGCAATTGCACATTTAATTACGATAAAAGAAATCTAGGCCGGATAGTATGGTAATTTTTTTTAAGAAAAAATCTCCAGGGCATGGGAGGCCCGATGAGCCTTTTCGAATACGTAGACACCGCAAGTCTTCAAATCAATCATATTTCTATCACTCAACAAAACAACTTGAAAAATTGAAAAATAAGGACTAAAAGAAAATGGAATTAATCATAATTAGAAACATCTTTTTAAAAAAAAATGTTGGTAACACTATGCCATTCTTGTTGTCCACTGCTTAACGTAATTGCCATTCCAATCCAACTCAGTCAAATAATTATAAATTCATTCTGTGAAAAAAAAAATCCATACCACCATAATCCGCTCACACGAAACAAAGAGCGTCCATATATCGCTGTAGGCATAAATATCACGAGAACGAGGAATTTTGAAAAATCCATTAGCGCGAAAAGAATGGACGATTTATTCCAATAGCTGCTGATAAATATTCATGCATTGATTTTTCTTATTAAAACAGCTGCTCATATATCACTCGGATAATGGAGTATAACGACGCGTATGGATGTGAGCAACCCTGTTAATAACCGCCTCGTAATGGCTTTTAGATTCCTTTAGTTATGGCTAATAATTAATACCGGCATGTAAAAGTGGCGTTATTTATTGCCTTTCGCGGCCCTAACTTAACGCGATTGGCCACCTTTTGTTCAATCAAAAACAGTGCAAAATTAATACGAGCACGGCATTTCGCTTTCGTTAGTCCTATTTTTACATTATTAATTCGGGGTAGTCTAGTTTGGGATATTAGTGTTGACAAGCGAGAAGAAATCGGTTTGTTCTGCAGCAGAAATGCATATAGACTGCTTTATTTTAAAGAAGAGTTATGAACTAATTGTGAAATGAATTATGATTAAGATAAAGAAGTTCGTTGTTTAAGAGGTGAGAATGAAACAAAGAAACAACAGCCCTTCCCTCAATTTGCTTGTATAAGGTACTACCTCGATTTTATTAGCGCGTCGTTTGCAACATTTTCTGTTAATCTTTCTATATTTCCCAAGCTGGTGATATATTAAAAGTCTAAAGTTAGTATTTTATTTATTACTGTTTTGTTATGTTTCCTCCTCTTTATATTATGTCAGAAAACTTAATTGGAAAAAGAAATAAGTAAAATGGCGTTATAACCAACAAAAAGTGTATCCATGGATGAGGGATAAAAGTAATTTTTATGAATTTAAAACGATTCAGTACCCCAAAAATTATTACAAAATTAATGGGTTTTTTAGCTCATTCGATAAATGAAGGCCTACAATTAAAGATGAACAATTCTGTGTTAAACTATGTATATTAAAAGTGTAAAATACATAGGGAAAAATAAGTTTCATTTGATGGAAATTAAATCTACATTTCTATGTAAAATTTCCATATTATCTTCTTTAAACAAAAGTCTTTTGATGTTTGCTTAGACTTCTTCTTCTGTACAGCTGACCACCCCGCCACCACTGAACGTAGCAATATCGACAGGATTTGTTGTGGCCGACTGTGGGCTGTAGCAATATCCATCCTTACATTAACCGAATCTGTCAAACTAATATTCTCTTCAAGATAATTGACCCCAAAGTGATCACTTCGATGTTTGCTTAGACTGACTTAACCCCAGAGTGACTTGTTATCTGTCTCATTCATAAATCTACAAAAGATTTGAGATTACATGCACATGGTCAAGAGGGGATTAAAGGTTCGACGTGGGCTAAGGATCACAGGCTGTAGATATAAACAAATTTCCACACGATTTTCATAAAATATTTTATTAGATTTACTAAACCTCTCTCACATTTTGGGGATTACAAAAACATGTAACTTATAAAAACAAGTTTGATGAAGATCTATAACATTATTCAATTCATTCCTATTATTTCGAAACAATTATAAGAATCTAATGCGTGTAAAAGACACGTTCCATTGCCATGATGTTGGGGTGAGGAGAGGTAGGAGGGAGTATAATGCCCTACGGTCTATTTTAGGGGTCGTCATGGTGACAAAACGCTTATGCCTTTAAGCAATTTTTTGGAAGCAAAATAATGACGAGGGAGGCTAAAAGATAATACCATGCCACCAACGTCATTCACTCTTGCATATCACCGATTCCAATTGGGAAAGAGAGCATAAAAACTTTCGCATTGATTACCAAAACTTACCACGACCGTGGATCTCAGATTAAAAACTGGCCATCTTAAGTGGCTTTTCCTTCTAAAGCGGTAGAAAAATTCATTGCTATTGTAAAGTATGCTCTGACCATCCAGTATCATCGTTCTTAACATCCGATCCCTTTATTACTACAGATTTTTTTGGTGGTCAACAACCTACTGGAGTTGATCTGAAATATGTCAGATCTTTTGAGAATAAGTAACAACCACAACCACCAAAACCCACAATACCACTTACTAAACTTCCATCGAAAATATAGAGCAGCAGAACATTAAAATGTGGTAACAATAGAAAAAGTCGGAAATCTTGAAAAGATCTATATCTCCCGAGAAATGTGAAGTAAATCTATAAATTACTTTTCACACACCTCCTGTTCCCAAATTGACTTCACGGTTTATTCAGCGAATTTCTCCAAATACTAATGGCAATGATATTATTTATTTGACGATATTGCACCTTCTGTATATAAGCAAGCATGAAAACGAGAATTTTGACCTATAAGCAAGGTGGTCACACTTTCCACCTCCATCTGCTCCGAGGTGAGTTGTTTTTACGACGCAGAAACGTTAATCTAATTACCACTGCACACTCCCAGCTCTTTGTTACGATTATTCCACCGCACTTTCAATGCTTTTTTTATGTGCCTCTTCCTCCCTTTCCAACGTATCCTTTGTCAGGCCCATTCCAATTTTCACTCTTCATTTTATGGCTGTTCCTCTCTTTAAAAAGGGAGCGCTGAAATTTCCCCAAGTGGGGTATCAATGGGTTAAACGATGCTTGAAAGCTGACTCATGCGCGGAAGCGAAGTGAAGAAAAAAAGAGGGCGATATAATGAAACTTTTTTTTCTCTCTTTTTTTCTTTCTGCTTCTAGTATTAAAAAAATTTAACGGAGAAAAAATTTCTAAATCATCGATTTAAATTACGAGCCAATTCGTTTTTTTTTTTAAAGTACAATGTCAATTTAGAAAAGTATTTGTTGAGCTTTTCTTCTCCCTTCCGTTTTTCCAACAAACCCCTTTCGGCCCGAAAGTAATTTCCAGATCCTAATATCAGAAAATGAATAGGAAAAGAGCATTTTAATGAAATAACATTCGATTTAAAAATAGTTATTGGTGTCATTTTGTAATTACTTTTTAGTGGATGGCATAACTGAAACGACAGGGATCACGGGAAAATTTTCGAGTGGGGACTTTAGTTAAACGTTAGGAGAGCTACCGGTGCTAATTTCGAAGTGCTTATATATATAATAGGGAGTCCCAATGAGAGATTTTTCTAAGACCGTAGATTTTTGGTATTTTGTTAATCCTGTCAATTTATAGATACACCACTTGATTTTTTTTTTAAATGTAGTAGATTTTCTTAAAAACTTTCAGTTTAAAGTATTGAGGAATCAAAAAGTAAAAATTTCATTTTTTTATCATGTTAGAACTGATGTTTTTGGGATGAGGTTTCTGGGCGTCAACAAAAATTCGTATGCGAAAAATAAAAATTTCCTTGCACGAGTACCTCAAAAAATCAGCTTTTGATAACGTGTTGTCATCCCATTTACAAAATATTTGATTAAAAAAATATGTTAAGGACTATGGCAAATAAAACCTCGAAAAATGTCATTTTAAGCACGTGAGTATACGAAATAAAATAAATAGGAAATGTGATATTTTTTTAACAATAAATCCATGACAAAGTTTTTTTGGATCGTTTGCAATACTAAAGTGGCTCATTCAATGAAACTATTAAAATGAAATAAAAATATAATTTAACTCGCACGAGCTCGTGGTGTTTGGCCGTTCAAGAAAGGATGTTCTGACATGATACGTTGGAATAGGCACAGCTGATTTCATTTTAATCTTTTATTTTATTTGTGACCGCACCCCTCAACCCCTCCAATTTTATCAAGTAATAATTTTCAATTACAGCAATTATCTAGGTGTCCTGTCGAATGGACTTTATAATAAGTACTAACAACCTTAAAATATACAGATAAAAAAAGCTGGCGAGAAATTTTGCATATAAGGCGGCTGATATTTAATTTCCAATGAATATAATTCCACTTTTATATATGAAGGGACTAATATGCGTCTTCACAGACTGCCATAAAGCAAAGTAGTAATAATGGGGATGAAAATTAAAAACTGTCATGGAATTAAATTATATACAGGTTGTTAGAAACATGCGCGATAATCAGTTCTCTCTCCGCTTATCATAGCATCATAGAAAGATGGTAAAATTCATCAATCCCGAGTTATAGTTACTGGACTAAATTAAATAACAGGGTCATCAACAGTTTTACTTGGCAATACTTGACTTATTTTTATCATGTGAGAACATGATGTTGTTTTCGTTAGAGGATTTTGAATAACTGAAGCTCGAAATCGCGTAGGCAATGAATAAAGCATAAATGGCAATCTTCATCAACATCTTTTAATCGCATTTCTTCACCTGCTTTTATCAGTATTGCTTTTTCAAAATGGTTTAAACTACTTAATGACTTAAATGGTTAATGAAAATTGTTCTAACATGATAACTTGAAATTCACGATCGGAGATTTCATTTTTATTTTTATTTATTTTTTAGATTAATTTCATTCCAGACCACATGCCACAAATGAAGAAGTAATTTGTAAAATGTAAAAAATATATTATAATTCAAGTGTAAGGCTAAAAAAAGATAACTGAATTTTAAAAAACTAAATGACGGATTAAAAGAAAGCACAGATACTCCCAAAAACCATTATAGGATAATCACAACTGAGAGTACGTAGATATTTCCGAAAAATTTAATTACAATTGAAAGACGTAATATATATTTACAAGCATAGCAACGTAAGATTCCCATGCAATTAAAAAATAATTTAAATAAAGAATGAAACTAAATTTGATATTACTAACATGGTATAAAGAAATATTCCGTAGCTTTTTGAATGCATTCAATTTAAATAGTTCTCGTCAATAAACAGGCAGGATATAACACTTGGTGCTCTTTAGGAAACAGCTATGAACCACTTCATCGGATAATGGTTTAACTGCAACCATATTTTTTACAATGAATTGGAACCTATAAACATTTTACCTGTCAGAAAACGCTTTTAAAATCAGATTTCATGTTAAAGCATCAACGATTAATTTGAAGTATTTAATAAAAGTTAATGCTTATAGAATGATTCTGGCCAATGACTAACTACAGGTGGGAGAGGGATGTAGAATACCCAGGGAAGCAGACATATTTAGGAAGAACACCGTGAAGAGAAAGTTTTACTTTTTAGAGCCAAAAGGTACCAGGGGACGAAAAAAATAATGCTGTGCCTTAGGTGCCAATTGTTAAGACGTGTGGATTACAGCGATTAAAAAAAATCATTTTATACCTCTGCCTCAATTAAACCCAGTCATGTTACATCAAACGTCGACTTTTCAGCAAATTATTAAGTAAGGCACCAAAGACAAAAACAATACACATTTTTATCAATAACAAAGACGAATTTATGCGTTGGCAAGCCAAATCATTTGACCAACGGCTACCAAATTTCGCACAGATGGACATTGGATATTGTATGTACTTAGAAGAGATTTTTAAAAACATTTCAATTGGGATTTTAATAAAAATTGGGTGGAATTTTGTTTTCCGTAATAATTTTGGGAACGTTTTGCTCTAAATTTTAATGCACACATATTAAATTTCATACCGTTTCAAAGTTTTTAAAAAATTGACTTTTTAATGACATCTATTTAATAACTTTTTTTTGTCTAGTATTTAAAAATAGATGACATCGTTGCTGAAATTAAACCGTTTTCATTACTTCATGAAATAGGTAATCGAATGATTTCCTTCGGTTGTTGAAAGCCATGGGGGGTGGGAGATTCTATTCTATATCTGCTTAATTTACAAGGGGGGATATGATGTTGCAATGCCACAAAAACATGAAGATATTAATACGATTCAATTCAATCAATAAACTAAGGTAACCAATATCATAAATAACCGATCATGATGCGTATAATAATAATAAATAACCACAGAATAAATTGTCAATTATTACAGATAAAAGAATAAAAAAAATTAAAGAGAATGCACAAAATGAATCAACAGTTACGAGTAAGCAAAATTTCAAGAGGCACCAAACATGAGACACAAATAAAAAAAACTCTATATTGTCACACATCCAACATTTCAAAAGAGACAAAAAAAAAAAAAAGTTCGTAAACTGAAAGTGGGGTCAACGCGACGAGGTCAATTTCTGAAGTACTTTTTATGCCTCTCATGCACTTTATCTTATCCGGAGGGAGGCTATTAGAGGCTCTTTTTTATGTCCCTACTTAAGATTATATTTTACGGAGAACGACCTTTTTTTAAACTATATTTATTAGGAAGTATTCTGCTTCTACCCAGGTATCTTTACCCCGTGAGGGGCACACGAGGAGGCAATAGTAGCAGGTCAGCATATTTTCTCAGCCAGAGAGTCATGGTAAGAATATTATAATGCTGATTTAGTGACAGTTCTAATTATATATATGAAGTACGCTTCACGAATACAAGGGAATCTGAATGTTTCGCTCGACAACAAATAGATGGCGCTGCGTTCCGAAATGAAGTTCGTTCATGATTTGAATTCCATCAATGAAAGGACTCGATGCTTTTAGTGTATTTTTAGGCAAAGATAAAAACTGCTTTTTACGAAATGCAAAAAGGAAAATAACATGAACATCAATGAATCGAATTCAATAATGAATAATGATAATTTCCATATTAGTTTGAACTTAATAATAATCTCTTCTATAAACAATAATTGTGTTTTCGAGGCAAAATAATCATTTTATTATCATGAACATATTAATAATTGTTAATGTTTATCTCTGAATTAAATTAAAGCATCAATTTCGTCCCTTTATCAAACTTTCATTTCATAAAGAACTTTTTTTACGAGATCCTGATACACAAGTTCAGTAAAAATTATGATATTTAACAATGTTTTTGAGTGTAATAAATTCATTACAGCACTGACGATTTTCTTTCTTTTTTTTAAATCAGATGAACTTTGATTTCAACAGTAATAACAAAAACATGACTTATTTTTCGAGTTGTATTTTAAATTACTTTAAGGTATTCAGAAAGCATAAATCGTCAAAATGTAGATATCTGTTTCTTCAAATTTTAAGCAGTTTTCAGTTAAGTACTCATCAGTTATGAAGCTTTAGTTCGTATTTTGAAAAGTCAGGAGAAAAAAATAACTAAATATTGTATTAAAAATATGCATGTTAAACCACACAATAAAAATAAATAATATTTTTTTCTTCTATATTCTAAAAATGAATAATATTCTTAAATAAGCCTGATTTTATTTATATTTTCATTATGTAGCTGTGTTCATTTTAAACAAAAAATAAAACCTTTACAAAATAAAATTTTGTTGTTTTTGAATGAGGTATATTTTACTACTTTAAATGAAATTAATTAGTTATCTTCGGTGTTTCTCTTATAAAAATTTGTACTTAAAAATTATTTTTCTCTTTCGGGGAGAAGCTCAAAAATAATTAAAGCAAATATTTAACAAGAAATAAAACTATTAAAATAACCCAGATTAGTAGAAAAAAATTTTAAGGGAAAAGAAAAGAAAAGAAAATGGATATGAATTCTTTCAAAATAGGTATCAATAGATATTATATTCCTTTCGTATAATTTTTTCTATAAAATAAAGAAAGAACGAAAGAATGATGATAACTTTAAAAAAAACTGTTTTGCACTCTCACGAAAACAGCAAACTAAATTCCCTTTCTTAAAAAAAGAAAGAAAAGAAAAACTTTCAATAGCTATAAAGTTCTGATTTAAAAATAAAAAAAAGACAGCTCCCATTATTAAGATTTAAATAATAATAACAATAATAAAAAGCGTCGTCTAGAGTTTGTGTAATGTACCGTATCGAAGAAGTTAGTAAACAATTTCTAAAGGGAATATATTTTTAAATTCTTCAAGAAATATGGAGCAGATATAATTATACTGAAACAGCTTTCTTTTTGAGCAACCTATACGAACGTGGAATTTTAAACTTAATTTTAAAAAAAATCAAATTTAACATTTTTAGAAAACGTAAAAAAATTGCCGGAATGCTTCGAAACATAAAATATTTATTTATAAATAAATATAGTACTCAAATAAATGTGAATGCTATAAAATAAAGAAATATATTTCTGTAAAATAATAAATATTATTTTATTGCACATCTTTCGTGTATAATTAATTATTCCTTCATACCGAAATAAGGTTTTAAGCCTTGACGGCGAAATAATGTTTCTATGAGATGGAAGATAGTTGAAAGCCTTTTGAACAAACTTCAAAGAATACTGTTTTTACTATTTACCTACTTTTTTTATTGTTGTATATATAACATTAACTATAGACTTTGCTAAACTAGAATAATCAGGAGAAATTGCAGTGTGATTTTTTTTTTTTTTCGAATAAGATGATATTTTTTCCCACTTAATCCATATTATACGCCTCATTTGAGAAACACTAAATTGAGCAACCTTTATATGCCTTCATTCTGGACTCGTTTCATATTTATAAAGATGGTAGTTTATAATAGATTTTTTAATTCTTTTCATAATGAGTTAGAATTTCGAACACATCTACTTACGATTATGATAAACATTTTTTTAAAATTTCAAAATTAAATTTTTTTTATTAACTGATAATATAATTTCAGTGGTTGGGAATGATTTCTCCGCTTAAAACTTTTAGAACTGCAAGAAACACTATGGCAATTTTAACAAGAATACGAGTAGATTTATTTTATAAAAAAAGAAAAAATCAAACAAACAAAAAAAGATTAACAGAACAAGTAGAAGTAGCTCTTTCAAGCTGCGAAAATTCTTTTTTTTTGTTATAGCCGACCAGATTGCATAGTGAGTAGTGATATAACGTTCCTCAAACCATTAAATTGCTGCAATATGTGTAACACCACCTGGTGTTGAATTTGTGAAAAGTTGATTTGAATATTTAATAACAAGCAGAATAGTGTATTTTAAATTAATAATTAAAATTCTATTTTTTTATAAATTAATTACTTAACGGCGAAATAGAATAGTCAGTGATATCACAGTCACATGAAGAATAATACTACTAATGTTATTCACAGTACGTTGTTCTAAATTGTCTTGACATGCAATTTCTTTCTTGAAGATTTTACAGCGAATTCAAAAAGGAAATCATCTTATCATATTTGACAAGTGTGATACGAATTTCAACTGAATCCTTCATGACAGGGATAATAAATCCTAATTTATGTCATCAAATAATACTGTTTGTTATTCTAGATTGAATTATAAACTTATAATACTATACACTTCACAGAGTTTTATTTAGCAAGCAAACTGAAACACGAACATCTAAAGCAGGCGAAAATTTACCCTTCAGCAATTTTCGAGAAAAATAAAATATTTACGTAGCAAAAGTTTCTTTAGCGTTGAACTAATGACTAATAAACATAATGATATTCAACTGAAGAAGAAAGAAAAAAATAAAACAAACATAGCAAATTGCTTAAATACATTATCGAAAGAGCGTAAAATTAACGCTCTTTTTTTTTTTTTTCTTCCCCTTCTTTTTGTTCTTCATGTTCCAAAAAGAAGGCTTATTGCTATCATATCACATCCTTTTCCCCATTTCCGACAAAAAAATAACATAATTCAGTAAGTCGAGAGCGAGAGAGAAAGTTCGTAACTAGAGGCAGAGGTGTGGTTACCAGTTCATTAGGCAGAGCAGTTCCTCCAGGCAATGGAGCACCGTTGATTGGCTGCACGGGAGAAAGCAAACTCCCTTATTAGCTCTTTGCCGAGGGAGAAATGCGTGGCGAAAAAACTCCACTCAGTTGCAAGAAACGAGTCGATTCGAATATATATGCACCTTATCTTTGATTAATGGTATTTAACCCCTCATTTGGATTTTGCTCATTCATATTCCTATGTGACGCGGGGATATCGGAAATCGCTTTGAGTGCAGTCCGTTTAGAAAAGTTCGATCGTTCCGTTCCGAGTCAGAATGACATTTTAACTAGGTAGATTCTTTTTTTAAAAATCGTTATTAAGGAAAAGAAATTGCGGAGAGAAGACTGCGGATTTGGAAAGGAATGTGCTCATTATAATATTTAAGTCAGAATGTTAAAGTGAGTGTTGATAGGGTCGATTTAAAAAAAAAAAAATCGATCCTCTAAAATGGTTCATTGTTTATTGTTGCCGCTAAAAATAAGTCGATACAGTTCCACTCCTGAATTAAAATTAAAATAGCTATTATAAAAAATGCAAGCCATTCAAAAATCCATATTGAAATTTTCAAAATAAATTTCCAAAAATGAAAGATGCACATTTAAATCAATTTGAGTTAAAGCATTTAGGTCAATATTATACTGAAAAAAAAAAAAAAACATTCAAATTCAGTTAAATGAAAACATTTGGGTCAATATTAAGTTTGAATACAAAATTCCATTTAATAGCATTCATAAATAAGCATAAAATACTAATTTCATGTATGTTACTTATTTAATTCCTAATTAAACGGATAAAAATTATTATATACTACAGAATTTTTATTTACAATTTTTTCATTACAATCATACACATTTTCACACTTTTAAAAATTACGATTTAAATCATAAACCTAGTTCTATAGGAAAAAGTTGTTCCTTGCGGAAATTCCACGATCTCATTTGCAGATATTTCACGGAAATTCTAGAAAGCATAATTATTACATATTCGAAAAATTCTATTTACAAATTTTCATAACAGTCACGTTTTCATTTCTAAGAAATATGATTTGAGCTCTAAAATCGAAAACCTGTTTCTAATGAAAGAAATCGTACCTTGCGGAAATTTCATGGTCTCATTTCTAGATATTTTAAGGAATATCCAGTCGCTTAAAAGCAAACGACTTTCTTTTTTCAATTAAGTAGAATTGAAATGAATAAAATAAATTACATAGAAAATACAAAAACTCCGACTAATTTAGGAATTTTTTTAAAATCTAAATGTAACTTTTTAGCGCTAAAGATAAATTATTGTACTGATAAAATTGTTAGTTAAAATCAAATCATTCAAAAATGTCACAAATCTATATAAAATATTATGTAATCGAATAAATATCTCAAATTTTTTTGGCATTATTTTAATCAATACCACAACGCTTTACCAATCAACAGATGGATAGTTGAAATTAAGAATAGCGGTTGGAAATGAATTCATGGACGTACATATACTATGTCAAAAATCACAAAATTAAATACAAAAGGATGGCGGAAATTTTGTGTTCATGCCTCAAACGATAAAAGATCGGAGCTTTTCTTTTATTAAAAGGGACAGAGGCACACCTAAAAATAATGAATTATTCATGCAGGGTAACGAGCAATGTTCGTTAAGGTCATGAAATAAAAGACAGATCTCTGCTAATCACACTACCGAAGAGCAAAAGAGGAACTACAAAAAGGGAATGAAACAAAATCTTTTGCAACATTATTCTGTTTTTTTTTATCTTTTATTTCTAAAAGATAAAAAAAAACAGATTTATTAATTTTTTATATTAATCCTCTTACATGTTTCAAGATCTCACTGACATTCAGAAAACAATTAAAATCATTTCACGACGATGATAAATCTATTCAATTGCAAAAATTCTCAATACAGTAGCTTAACCTGCGGGTATAAAACGCAATTGCTGTTACAAATTCAACCTCTTTACACTATTTTAGAGATGCAATCTGATTGTTGCAAATGACAAATTATTTTTTTTTTATTTCAATTGAAATTTTTTTATTTTAATTGAAAATCTTTAAATAAAAATGTATTGGATGTGTAGCAGACGATTAAACAAAATAATAATTATTATTTACCTCTAACATGTATTTTGTTTAAATTATTAAGAATAATACCGCGTGTCCAAAAAGTTCCCGTACTCCAAATTTAAAAAATCATTGTCCATGATTTTTTTTTCAAGTATATTAAATTTTTCCATACGAATAATGAAACCATGGACATGCTTGAAGCTTTTTTTCGGCGATCGACTTATCTCAAAAAATCTTTGGCCACCTCGATCCCCTGATCTGACCATCCCGGACTTTTTTCTGTGGGGATATTTAATGGACAAAGTTTATGAAGGTGATCCTCAAACAATAGATGATTTGAAAATCACAATTACCCAAAGGATACAAGAAATCACTCCTAGCATGTTAAAACGCGTTTCGAAAAACATGCGCAAACGAGTTCAGCTTTGTCTCCAAGAAAGGGGTGGACATTTTGAGCAATTATTATAACTGTAAATTCAGTATTCTTTACTTAGTTATGTTAAAAGGGCTTTTTATCATTGGCATAAAATAATTCTTTTTGAACCTGTTGTTTTTGTTAAATAAATTCACAAATCACGAGTACGGGAACTTTTTGGACACCCTGTATATTCTGATTCCAATTTTAGTTATCAGTTCGGTAAAAAGTTTTTACTATTGAAGCCATTCTTCTTCATAAAAATGTATATAGAATTAGATTTCTTTTTTAAGTAACTTTAAAACTAAATATGATGTTTTTGAATCAATATCACATTTTATTTCAGTTAACAAATATCACCGTCTTATTCAGAGTACATATAAAAATTAATATAACTTCAAAATATCTTTTTGATTAAAATCGTTTCCATTACTTATTAATTGTCTTTTATTTCTTGTATGTAATTGATGAGATAATAATTTGCAATTTTGTTTTATATTTAAAAGTTAGAAATATTTTTAATAATTAATTTTCCGATATATTAAAATGTTCTAAAATAATTCTGAAATCTCCTAAAAAATAGGTATGTATTTTTCTATTGTGTGATTCTTTGCACAAAATACTGAAGATGTTTATTATTGTTATAATTATTTTAAGTTGAAAATTAAATTACCAACGGATTAAAAGCATGACTGGTTTAATCTACGTATATGTATAAAGAATGAAAAACATAGATCTATAAAGAGCAGAATAAGTGTGCATACTCATTTAAATACCAATAATTCTTTTAAAAATATTTTGATGCCATTCTTTAAAATAGTATTCTTTATGGTGTTCAGTTAATAAAATTCATTTGATCAAAAGGAAAGTTCCAAAGATATTAAATATTGTTTTGTTTATCACAAACCAACAGCTGGAAAAAGAATAGGAAAAAAAAAAATGTGCATTTTACTATACAACCAAAAAAGAGGGAGAGAGACGACAAAAAGAAGTGGGGGGGGTGTCATCCACCCACATCTACATGCAGCCATCCGGCCAATTTTCCGTCATTCAAAGCAAGGGCCACTACGCTAAACCCTATCTATAGGGAATTATTAAAGGATCAAGAGCAACCAAACGATAAAAGCCAGCGAAAAACAAAAGGCAGACGATTTTTTTTCCCATCGAAAGGAATTTAATTACGAAAATAGCAGAGATTCTGAAGTCTCCAGATTCCACGGGAAAGATTTTTAAAAATTAAATTATGTGCCAGCAAATTCTCTAGCAATTAACGCGTCCCAAAGGGAAATTCAGTGTAGGTTTATAGTTGTATTTTTCGTCATGTGTTTTTAATCTTATGACCATGCTTTTCTTTATTTTTTTTACTTAAAAAGTATTCGTAACCAATATTAAATATAAGAAATAAATGGAAATAGAATTTATTATAATAGAAAAACCTAACAAGTAGATAGTAATTCAAAAAAATAAATAAAATCATTTTAAATCTTAGTGTTATAATATGTTTTCAAGATTCAACAAAATTTCGGTGAAATATTATAAAATGTTTTGTAAAACAAGATTATATTTAAATGATAGCTGTATTCTTCAGTATTAACCTAAGTAAACCTTCAATAAAACCTAACGAACGTTTTTCTTACCAACTGACATAGAATTCACATCCGACTGCTTAATAATTAAATATATCTTTCAAAATCCAAACATCATGCTAAAGGAAACGATAGCAAATAAAAAAAACCGCACTAAGCTTAAAGAAAATCGATTGATCTACCGAGTTCTCAATTAAATTGAAAAATTTATTTTTTATTATTAATTTATTTTACATTTGTACGCTGCTACTTATAGAGAATTTCCTATCCTTATTTTTTTTTATCTTTTGATTTCAATTCGGCAATACCATTAAATTATAATAATACAAAATACATGGAAATATTTTTAATAACACATAAAAAGGCGATATTTTAAAATCACTCTTTATTCTTATTTGTTTCAGAATCAAATTTGATTTCAAAATTAAGATAAATAAGTTCGGCTGAATTCCTTATTATTCTCTGAAAAAAATGTAAATTAACTGTTAAGTTAAAAAAAAAAACTTGTTTTCTTTAGTTTTTATTCAAAATATGAGATATAAAAAAAGCAGAAAAATATTTCTGATAGATTTTTAAATGATCTTTTTAACTAAGAGAATTAGTCAAAAAAAAATATTTTTCCGCTTAACATTTGATGATAAATTTAACTGACAGAAGATTTTTTATAGAATATAAGTGAAATGTAAACATATTGATATCAATATCATATTTGTTTATTTTCAAGCATTACTATTATTTTTCTAAAAAAAAAACTGTGGAATTATTTTTTCAGAGAGTACTTGTTTATTAAAAAAATAAAGACAAAAGACGTTACACATTTTCAATCTTAATTTTTTAAATAAAGAAATGATTATGGTTAACAAAATGTATTAAATATTAATATTTATATAAAACATTTATTCTTAATGCTTCAAAAAGAAAAATTACCACTGAAGATGTAAATCTATAATGTAGGCTACAAAACAATAAAAATATCCTAAAATAAATGATTTTAAAAACAATATTTGTTTTAAGTAACATTACTTTATATGTGTATTATGATTTAATTTTTCTAAGTTTAATAAAACACAATTGTGATGAAAAACCATCTCTATTGTCTAAGTATAACCGCACAAATATAACTGTATTATAATCGAAAAAAGAGATCCAAAGACATTTGTTTCAATTTTCAATAGAATATGTTTAGATAATTTATATCACACAATCTGAAATCTTTTTTACATTTTTGCTTTTATTTGTAGACTCTTTTTTTTTATCTATTATTAAATCTGACTCTTCAGTCACAACATTTTAACAATTCACTTCTCTTCAATAAAGATATTTTTTTAATATTCCTTATGCACTGTTTATTTTTATTCTTAAAAATATTTTGCAGAAACTTTAACAGTTGATAAAGTGAAAAAAGTGTTTTAAAAAAACTAAACAAAATATAATATTTAATATTATATAACATAATATATAAATAAAGAACGATTTATTAGTCACAGCAGCATCATTACTGAAGAGAAACAACAAAATTTCATTCCAATAATTTTCCAACTGTTTTCATTGTCATGGAAAACCTTACACACAAACCTTATAAACAACTACACGTACTTCAAAAAAAATTATTTTCAATATACTTCATTAAAAATTCAATAATATTAAAAAAGATGAAAGGTATTCAGCTTTAAGAGACACAACAATCATAAAATAAAATATATTAAGGAAAGAGTAATTTTAAGTAAATTACAGAGGCATTCGACTTTTTCTTTATATATTTAATCTAAATTTCCAACAAACAATCCTAATGTACACGGATTCATTAAGAAAAATACCCCACATTTTAGAATGTTATGAAAACAAAGCTATTCTCACGACGGAGTTCTTCCTGAAGAATTAATAACAGTTTTCTCATCTTCCAACTGAACGGCTTTTTTATTATTTTTCAAACACGCATGGTCTGATTTCAAGAGAACGGCCAATTTTCATTTTTATAAAAACTTTGGTGAGAGCCTTTTTTTTAATATATTTCCATTGATGGTGAAAATAAAAATATATCAGCGATCGTGGCGGGGACTTCAAAAGGCATCCGATATTTTATTTGCTATTAAAACTAAAATTATATTTGCATGATTCATATTTCGGTAATTTCGGAACCTAATTCGAAATAAGAATCTCTGAATTTCTAACCTATTATTTATTTACTCATGACTGCAAGCCCGTCTAGACATCCGACTCGTACAGATGAAAATACGAATTTCAGACGATTTTATTTTACGGTTGTGAAATTAAAAATGAGACACCAAGCCCGCAATTTTGGATTTCGGATTTAAAAACTTATTTCACGGTTAAACTGTAAAATTCCACTAAGCGTTGTACACCTACATTATTTATTCGAAAGAAAAAAATATTTCCTGGGATAAGATGCAGTAAATTGTTCTTTATTTATTTAGATTTTAATTCAGATAGCTCAAACGATTTCTTAAAAGTATAAGAATTCTGATTGAAATTCAGAATCTCACTTCGATTTGGTGAGTGGCTGAAAACATATTTATTGTTTTGTTTTTTATTTTGGGCGGGAGGGGCAAAAATTTTCGAGTGTTTTCTGTCTTTCAAAACAATTGCTTCAATTATTCCGGGCATTCGTTTTTAAAAAAAGCTATTACAAATAATGATAATAAAAAATTGCATTTAAAATATTATCTATCAAAATACTATTAAAGAAATGAAATACAATGGATTCAAGATTCTTAAGATATTTGAAGTTAAAAAAATAAATTACTAATTAGCTGATAATCATTAACCGAAAAAAACAATAAATCAACACTTATTAGAGTTAGAAGTTCATCAATCCTTGTGTAATCAAACAAAAAAATTAATTTAACAAAGAACATGCCCGAAAACAAAAAAAAAAAAAAAAGAAAGGAAGGTAGAAACATAATCTAAGCAATGTGAGATTTTAATTTATAAAAAGACAAAAGAAAGGATTTTTAAAAAATTTCCTAAAATATGTAAATTTGTGCATTCTTACGAGCTCATGGGCATAAAGATAAAGGGACAATATTTCTTGAATTTGAAACGAACTTGAACTGACGGCGTGATTAGATTAAATCCAAAAATAATTCCTTTTTTAATAAATAAAATTGTTTATGCAAAAAAATACAGAAATAGAAAAAGAATAATACCGGGTGTCCAAAAAGTTCCCGTACTCCAAATTTAAAAAATCATTGTCTATGATTTTTTTTCAAGTATATTAAAATTTGCCATACGAGTAATGAAACCATGGACAGGCTTGAAGCTTTTTTCGGCGATCGACTTATCTCAAAAAATCTTTGGCCACCTCGATCCCCTGATCTGACCATCCCGGACTTTTTTCTGTGGGGATATTTAATGGACAAAGTTTATGAAGGTGATTCTCAAACAATAGATGCTATGAAAATCGCAATTACCCAAAGGATACAAGAAATCACTCCTAGCGTGTTAAAACGCGTTTCGAAAAACATGCGCAAACGAGTTCAGCTTTGTCTCCGAGAAAGGGGTGGACATTTTGAACATTTATTATAAATATAAGTTCAGTAATTTTTCCTTAGCTATGTTAAAAGTGCTTTTTATCATTGGCATAAAAATGATTCTTTTTGAACCTATAGTTTTTGTAAACTAAATTCACAAATCATCAGTACGGGAACTTTTCGGACACCCTGTATTTCTGACCATTTAATTCTAAGTTGAAACTGTAAAAAAAACTGGAAATGCGAGATATCCGATCGACTTTAAGAAATCTTAAAAACATACATAGAACAAACCTTTACAAAAATAAATAAATGAATAAAACATTAAAATGAAATTTGCTTGCATATTTCGATGTATCATGTCAGAACTTCGTTTCTTGAAGGGCCAAGCACCACATGCTCGTGCAATTGAAATTATGTTTTTATTCGTTTTAATTGTTTCATTGGATGAGTCACTTTAGTATTGCAAACGATCCAAAATACTTCGTATCGCATTTTTTATTTATTTCATTTCATATAATCGCGTGCTCAAATTGACATTTTTATGAGTTTTGTTGTTGCAGTCACGAACTTATTTTTTTTAATGAGAGCTTTTGTAAATGCAATAGCAAAGCGTTATTAAAAGCTCATTTTTTTTTAGATGCTCGTGCAGATAATACAATTTATATATTTCGCCTACGGATCCTCATCCCCAAAACAACCTGATGTTCTGTCATGATAAAAAAGAAACACAGATATTTTAAGTAAAGAAATCCAGGCCTCTGAATAAAAACACTTGTCAGATTATTTCCAGAACAGAAGTTCTGCTTACGTTTAGAAATGTAAAAACAAAGGGAAGTTTATTTTCTCCATGCATTTATAAACCTATCACTCCAAGAATGCATTCTAAAATCGCTGCGTAAGAGTAATAGCTTTTTCGGATATTGAAATGACCTACATAACAAATGGACAAAAATTGAGCCCTAACAAGGGAAATTCAGATGCAGAAAGTAAATGATATACTTTTTGAACACAATGAAACATTTATGTGAATATTTACTATCTTTTGGTTTGTACGGGTAAACATTGGAGTGTTTTATTTACTTTCGAATTTCCTCTAGTTGCTTTGAATCTAGGTCGATTAGCCGTGGAAAGGTTTTATTTGTTTATCGTCTGCACTCGGGCAATGCATTAGTACAACAATACGGTTTTGAGAAAACAACTTCGGTAATGCTCACAATAAAACATTTTAGTTTCTATGCTCCACAAACATAACTGGAAATAGCCTGTTACCGAATCACAAGCTATCTATTGTTTGGTTTGGAAAAAAAGAAACCAACTTTTGCCTTCGGGCATTTCCGCATATGTTTCAAGTTATGATACAACGTAACTAAACAGACAGATCTGAAAAAAATCGATATCGCTAGTAAAACTTATTGATAATATTTAATGCTTGAAAGCTATTTAGTTACTATTTGTGCAGTAATTTTGTAAAAAAAAAAAGTAAAATGTATTCCTAAGTGGGAACAATGTATTACTAGGTTGTTTTTTAAAAGCAAAAATTTTTAGAAATTTTATATACAAAAAGTGTTCTTTTTTAAACATAAAAAAGATATATTTATTACAAGAGTAATGACAAAGGAGTATATTATTCATAAATAAATATTTCTGGCCAGGTTTTTGGAAACTATGAATAATTTTGAGTTGTTGCCTCATGGTATTAAAAAAAATGTTTTACGAACAAAATGTAATTACAGTCTATTCGTTTTATTTAATTTGTGTCATAGGGTGTTTTTTTTTTTGTACTTTAAAAGGGTTCACTATGGAAAATAAATGTTAAAATATCTAATTGAAAAAAATTATATACTACGAGAACAGAATAATTTACAATGGTTAAAATTACTATGGCAAGAAAAAAAATGGAAGAAAATGCTTCCATACTTTTATAAAGGTATTTAAAAAAATAATATCGCATTTCTGTAATCTGGCTTAGAAACATTCTGCAGTATGAATGAATGAATATTAATTACGTAGCGACTTGAAATTCGATGGTTGTTATTAAATATTTACACAGATCGAATCAATCAATTTTACGAATAAGAATTCAAATATATCTAACATTCTTTCCGAATGAAATTAAAGGTATCAAAGTAAATGTGACCTCGATAAAGTAATTAATGACTCAACTATTGGCAGCGTTCATAATTAATTTTCGAAATAAACGAGACAATTGAAAAAGAATTTGGAGAAATTTTGTGATCCAATTTCTGAATCGGAATGAGAAATGGAACGCTGCCAATCAGAACAATTTTCGACAATTATCAATCATTACTTCTAGATTCGTTTCGAGATAGCAATTTGATTCCAAGAAAAGTTATTAATTTAAGTAAAACGTTCGCTGATACCAATTATCTGATCATTTAATCAAATAAATTTCAACCATGCGATAAGCATTTTCTTTCTTTTTTTTTTTTTTTTCGAAAAGATTATTTATTTATTGAAAAAGAAATTCTTTTTCAGTGGTTTAATTGAACTTGACGTTTTAACGATCACGTTTTTTTAAAGAAGTTTATTAATAAAAAAAATAATTATATATTCAGAATTTTGCGAATAACAAATATATATTAGTAATTTTTTTCTCTTCAGCTTCTTTACATTTAAATCATTACATTCTTTACTGTTAACTAGCGGGAAAAAATATTCTAAATATACATATAATTAAAAAGGACATGAGAAAAAAAAGGAGAGATGTAAATAATATATAAATGTAAAATAAAGGTATGCATTCCATAATATAATTCAAACTAGGATAATAATTAGTTATACTAATTATGGAAGACTATGACTGAAACCTTTGTTGCCAATGATTCCAAAATATCAAAATTGAAAGATGTAACACCACTGCGAATGAAATGATATACAAGAATAGTGAATAAATAACTAATAATGAATATAGCTCACAGTGAATTCTATAATGTAATGAGTTCAGGAAGACAACCTTGCAGAATTCACTCTTACAAAAACTTATCGGAGCTCTTCAATATTTTTTATGTATATTTAATCCATTTTGTTAAATAAAATAAAGTATTTCAGTAATTCAAAGCAATTAGAAAGAGAAAAAAATTCAGTGAAAATAAACACAAACCGAATAATAAAAAAACGTTTTAAAAATTATAACATAACTATTCAGGAATCATAATTATTTAGCAAATAAATTACCCAGCAAAATCTTTTTAAATATAAAATTGGATAAATAAGTAAAGATAGATTTGCAAAAAAGGAAATAAGCAAGAACAGGAAAACTGGATGAAACAGCAACTAATAATTGAAAACTGAAATAAAAGGAAACCTGTTGCACAACAGGGTACAAGTAATGTAACCATCTGTTTGTAAAGACCTGGAATAGAAAAATTTCTCAATGACTCGTGAAAACAGCTGTATCTTAGTGTGTGCGTGTGTGTGTGTGTGTGAGTGTGATTTTTAAAACTCTCAATTTAAATTCACATTAACCTCCAAAGCTTTATCATTATTTAGCCCATAGTAACATCATTCTAAAATATTCTCTTATTTCCTGACCCATTCCACTTGTTCTAGTTAACTAATTCAACAGAAGCTTTGGAAAATTGCTGAATCAGCTAAAAGCCGACTATTTCCCACGCTCTGAGTGAAGGGCAAATTGTCCAGCTACGCACATTCCATTAAAAGATCCCTCTGAATCCCTTGCACGAGATGTACATGTGATTGACATGCGTCAAAGATCTCCATTAAAATCTTAAAGTATATATTCAAAAGGATAAAAGTTTCATTCGCTTTTTCTCGTTCCGTTTTGTGTCGTTCTGTGTTGTGTTCGTCGCTTTTGCTTGTACATAATGCCTGCTTACCGTAATGGAATAAAACGAACTTAAATTTTCAAAGTGCCTTCGAAACTGCCTTCTGCTTTCAATAAATAATAATGTTCCACACATATATACCGGATGGCCAAAAAGTTCCCGTACTCCAAATTTAAAAAATCATTGTCGATGATTTTTTTCAAGTATATTTAATTTTGCCATACGAGTAATGAAACCATGGACATGCTTGAAGTTTTTTCGGCGATCGACTTATCTCAAAAAATCTTTGGCCACCTCGATCCCCTGATCTGACCATCCCGGACTTTTTTCTGTGTGGATATTTAATGGACAAAGTTTATGAAGGTGATTCTCAAACAATAGATGATTTGAAAATCGCAATTACCCAAAGGATACAAGAAATCACTCTTAGCGTGTTAAAACGCGTTTCGAAAAACATGCGCAAACGAGTTCAGCTTTGTCTCCGAGAAAGGGGTGGACATTTTGAACATTTATTATAACTGTAAGTTCAGTATTCTTTACTTAGTTATGTTAAAAGTGCTTTTTATCATTGGCATAAAAATAATTCTTTTTAAACCTGTTGTTTTTGTAAAATAAATTCACAAATCACCATTACGGGAACTTTTTGGACACCCTGTATAAAATATGTTGCATGATTACTTCAAGAATATGTATTTATTTATTTTTTCGTTTCCTCACTGTGTAATTGCCTGGGTCCTCCGGTTATACTCTGCGAAGCCCTCGTTGTCGGCCGGTCGGGGAGGGAGGAGTGCCCCACTCTATCTGTGTCATTGCCTTCACTTTAGAATGAACAAAACTCGAAAACTTAACGTCTCAAAAATATTTCAAAATTACTTTAAAACGATGTTTGTTGTAAAGAACAATCGAACTATCCATTATATATATTCTTAAAAAAAGTTTATTAATATTCACATTTTAAATCCTAATTCCCAAATAGAAAATTTAAAAAATGACTTTATTTGTACCAATCGAAATCTTCCAGACAATTAAAATGCCACGAAAAGTGCCATTCCGAAAAAGCCATAAAATGAATTATTCGCCAATATCAAAGAAGCCATTATAAAATATGAAGGAATTTCCCCACTGATAATGAGCCGCTTTGTAATAAGTTCGCTTGTTCCACAGAGAGGTTCTCTGCTTCGATTAAAATATTTGACGAGCGTGTATGACGAGGGCAAAGAAAAGTTGGGAAGTTAGGCGGACATCATTTCCTGAAGACGAGGATGCGAGTTCAAGGAACGCATTAGTTCCTCCGCAAGCCCACAGGAACGCAAGATTTGAGCTATTCATCGAAATCTCTGGAATAGCTTCGCAAATCGTTAATAGCCAAGTGCGAAATGGTCATCATTTACTCCAGCTGATGGCAACAACTCCGCCGAAGAAAGAGTTGCAGATGCGGAATCTGGCATCGGGATCTTTTAATGAAGCGGCTTGAAGGGGGGAATCGTAAAGTGGAATTTTATGGCGGCCCAAGGAATTGAGTTTGGATGGAATCGATGTCCGAGGAGGATCCATAACATTGATAGACGTAATGAATGAATTTGCGTGCAAAGAAGCGGAGCTTTTACGACGTACACCACAGTGGCCGGGGGGCGGTACACAAAGCGAACGTCGCAAAATCAAGACCTCCAACTCCGATACGGCAACAGATGGAAAGCCAGCGATATACAGTTCATACAATAACGTAGTAGCGCTAACCATCTAAAATCTATATCCAGCTCCACTTTTCAAATCAGCTAGGTCATACTAAATTATTAAAACTATTACAAATAGACAGAATGGTTTGTTTTTCGAATAACAAAAGGCCACATAACGACTTGTCAAGTAAACAAACCTTGTCTCGTAAAACATTAAAATTAAAGAGTAAAAGTATGTTATAAAAAGTGATTACTTATACTTCAGTAAAGATTTAATAATTCGGTATGTATGCACATTGTAGTACAACTACTTCATACTTCATAAAAATTCCTGTCACATGTTTATTTATTTGAGAACTATTCTGAAAACATTCTTTAATCGTCTTGCATTTGCCCCATCTTCTTTTCAATCTCGTGCTCTAAGTTGCAATCGGAAATTTGCCACTTTTGTTAGATCAAGCTACAGCTGGCACTTAGGGATGTCAGTTTAATAAAAAGTACCCAGAATATTCAAGTGTTCATCAATCAGTTTAAATAGAACTTCAATTAAATATTCAGCCACATCAAAAAATAGTCAAGCGATGCTACATTTTTACATTGGTGAACATAATTCTTAAGTTTCAGTTCTACACATTGTTTAAAATAGAATAAAGAACAAGCAGTTCGTGCGAAATAAATTACTATAATTTTCGAGAGGAAAAAAGAAAAACATGTTGATGTTTCCCCTCGGGCAAATAACCTCCCAACTAGAATCGATTTTTTAACAAAGTCGAAACTATTATAAGATTTATAATCTTTTATGAGCGACGCTTTATTAAGACGATAAATAAAAAATACTTAAAATTTCGTTATACGTCGCTGCCTTATCTCGAACTAATAAAAACCACCCCACTGACTGGTGAAAAGTATTTTCTTCAAGCTGACCCTCACACTAAAGAATCACAAAACTTTTTACCTTCTAGATTATCGTAACGAGCGTTTTATTGAAAACGATTAGTTTTTATGCGATGCAGTTTCCAAACGCTAAAAGTGAAACAAATAAATTCGAGCTTTGGCTCCGTTTCAATTTCGAAATAAAATACCGGACCACTTTTTTAATTTTTTATTATTAGTAAGGGTCAGCTTTTTATTCTAAGGTCCTCTTGAAGAGAAGTGTACTTAAATGCTCAGAAATAACTTGTCTTCATTTATGGCAGTGCTTTTCTTTCGCTTTCGTTCTTAACGGCTTTTAATCGGGACCGTAATCGTATTATTTGTTCATACGATCCAATTCGGGGGAAGATTTCGTTACTTACGTGTTGATACTAGTTGTATTGGTCAAGTTTAAAATAATTTTATGTATAATATAATAATTTAAAAGCTATTTTTGTATAAAATATTATAATACACAAAATCCTTTAATCGTCTCAAAATGTTTTAAAATTAAAATGAGAATATCGTTTGCATCAGACGACTTTTAAAAACCGCTGATTTTTTCCATATATAGTCTGCATTTATTCAATTATTCATGAAATTTAAGATAAATTAATAAAAATTTATGGAAAAAATTGAACGAAAACTAATTGAATAACAATGAAATAAATTTTTGATAATAATAAAAATTGATGATATGGTAAAATTAATTTTAAATTGTAATTTTAAATTTAATTGTAACTTCGAAGTTATTACACAAAAAAGACAAAATTTTGGTAAATTTGAAATTAATTAAATATTTAATTAGTTTTTTATATTTTTATTTATTATTATTTATTATTACTTTTATTTAATTTATTTATTTATTATTTTGTTTTAGTAAGTTGTCAACATAAGGTCGAATTCGGCCCAGACGTTTGGGAAAATGTTTCATGCATGCATACAAACAAAGCTACGATAATTTATTTTTACTAGGATGATTCTTTCGGTATCATGTATTACCTTTTAGAAAAAAATAAATAAAAGGAATCAAGTTAAAGTTAAATAACAATTAGCATTTCGAATTTTTCAATTTAAGTACAAATTCATTTCTCTCTTCCCTTTCAAATATTCTGGATTTTTAATCCTTCCTCTGAGAATTATTTTCCATCAGAAAAAAATATTCAACAAAATATGGTTATGGGTCATTAGAGAGTTCAGTTATCAAAAGAGTTTCTAAATTTTTATTGAAAAGAAATCAAAATAACTTTTCAACTTTTCTAAACACAAAAAAGATTGTGTGTGGGGGGGGGGAATTAAACGGTAACAACTTTTTATGGAGCAATAATAATTTCAAATAGTTGATGAATACGAAAATTTTTAAATAGAATTCATCAAAGGAAAAATATTAAAGAGCTATTAAGGAAATAATTAATTTTTGGCATAGAATTCATCAATCGTTTAAAAATAAATTAGTGCATTAGTGGAGGGGAAAAAAAGACTTCAGATTTCAAAATAGAAGAATAAACGTATTTTCATTAAAAAAAACTCTTGGTACATATATTTTTCATTATATAGTTTTTTTAATATACATTATAGGTGAAAATGGGATTGATTTGGTTGATTGATGACTTCAATCAAATCCTGAGGAAGTACACCTGTCCGGCTGTTCGAATATAAGTTGTTGTTGTTGTTACTTATGGCACTTCCCATGGACAAGCCCCGCTGATACATCAGCAGATTTTAAGCCTGATATATACGTCTCTTGTTCTACAACTAGCGCCATCTAGGGCCAAGAGTACGACTTAGCTACACACACGTCACAACCCTTTTTAGGGAGTGGACTTCATTCATTCATCTCAGATCGTGATTTAGACCTGGAACAGAGAACGATCACCTCTGACCCAGTACCCCCAGTGATATTACTCTCGATATGGAGGACTTTGCGACCACGAACAGATTTAACGAGATCCAGCCCCACACACTCGGGGAATCTTTTGGCCGGTTAGCTTCGAACCCGTAACCTAAGGATACGAGTCCAACGCTCTACCAACCAGGCTATCCCGGCCCTATCGAATATAAGTTAACACGATAACTGCAAAATGAAAACAACTAGATAGATAAGATTTTGTACACAGTTTTAACATCTATAGAGTAGATACTTGAAAATTTTGTGACAAATACAACTATGGATTTATTGTCTGTACTTACAGAAAAGTGCAAACGCGATTAATTCAAAAACGCAAAGACTTAAATGATGAAACTTGGCGTGGGATTTTGCGATTACAATTGTATTTTGGTCAATCGAATTATGTTTTTGTTTCCATCGATTAAGAAAAACGTGATTAAAATTTAAATTCGATTTTCAGATACTATTAATCGAATAGCAGCGTATAAAACGCCAAATAACTCGCCAAATATGACACAATAAATTCAGTAAAAATACAAAATTCAACCTAAAAGTTAATACTTTGTAATTATTGCGCAAACAAAATAATCTAGAAAGTTTTGAAGAGGCAACTCTCGTTTTTTTTTTTAATCTTTTCACAATTATTTATTAACATATATCATAAATCTATTTATACATAAGAAACGATTAAGTTATTTCAATAGAGAAAGTACTGATCGACAATTCCATGATTTAACACATTTCAGTCACTCTCACATAAAGATGTTTTGAATCGTTTGACCTTCAAATGGCAAATGTGGAATTTACAGACAAGCGATGAAAAATTAAATGATATATTATATATAAATATAAAAGAGATTTTCCGAGAGTAAGATAAAAAAATGTTGATAATAATACTAATAATAATAAAATTCGTGAGAAGGAGACCTTGAGGGAGTCATGAATAGCAAAGAAAAACGACGACTTCCCAACGAAACTTATGATTCTTTTCAGATATAATTCAAGGTGGTTGTTTTTTTTTTCAGGAAAGAAGCAGTAGTCTCTAAAATCATTAAATGCCTGAGCGTTTTATAACGTTCTTTAAAGTTTATAAATTTAAAAACAGTTGCCGTTTTAACGTAGTTGCTATGAACGCGTTAAAAGAAAGCAAGTTTGCAAACATACTAGGTTTTTATAATTTTAATTGCAGTGATATTTAAAGCTCAGTCGAAAGAAGATTTTTTCATTACGGTAAACAAAGAGGATTAAAAGTAATAAATATTCAAAATTAATTACATCTGCAAGTGTATGGAATATAAAGCTAAAACTAGCATAATAATATTGCATTAATTATTAATAGATACGAATGAAATTAGCATTATTTTTACTCATAATAAAGACGAGTATGAATATTTGTGTATGAATGTGAATGGTTCAAATCATTTGACCTAGAGCTACATAACTTGACAATAATATACTTTAGAGGTTGGAAATGTACACCTTTGGACGATTTCGTTCAAGTTTTAATTAGAATTTTAATTAATAAAAATTAACTGAAATTGTCTTTTTCTGTGAAAAAAAATCTTTTCAGTGTTTCCAATATTTGAACCAATAAATTAAGATTCTATTTTTAATCATTTTTATAATTAAAAATATTCTCCATACAATTTATTTCTTATTTTAAAAAATCAAACCTAACCTGCACGTTATACAAGCGTGGGACGAATGAACTTTTCATTAAGGTGTTGCCATCATATTGACGAAAACTAAAATTAAAAATTAAATTAATTCTTACTGTAAACTAAATCCAGAAAAATGTAATTTTTAGCACGGGTTTGCATGATGTGAAATAAATATAAAATATATTTTCTAAAAAAATAAATGCAAGAAAATTTATTTTTATAATCTTTTTAAATTTCTGCATTATTAATTCAACAGTTCAGTTTTGTTTATTTCAAACATGATTTAAATACAGGTGAGATTACAACTCTAATCGTAGCTCAATAGCAACTTTCTAAACCTTTAGAAACAGCCAAATATATTTAATAAAAATTGTCAAAATGAAATTCAATAATTATATTTATGTAATTTAAGTCAATAAATGTTCTGATGAATCACGAATTTTAAATTTTTACACAGGCCATTTGTTTTGAGAGTCATATTTAATAAAATATCCCTTTAAGAGTAATATTTTGAATTTTAAAAAAAAGTTCCACTTTTTTTGTGCTTAACACTGATTAAGTTATGAAAAATTGAATATCACGATTAAAGAAAAATGTACGATTTTAGACTTTTCTATCGAGCGTCTAGAAGAAAATACGCTAATTAGAGATTGTATTGAATTATGTTATATAAAATGAGTATATATTATTTATATTCATTGGGCTTTATAAAAAAAATTATTTAATTAGTTTTTTCAATATATCAAAATGATGTCTTAGTAAAATTTATTACATAAAAAAATTATGAAATCATTATTCTTTTACATAAAGGCGCTCAATTACAAATTAATTTTTATATAGTAAATTATCCGAACCAAATACAATAATAGAAAGATGCTAATTTAAAATCTCGGGAATTCAGGTAACAAATTATTTTGTCCGCATATTCCATATTAATAAACGTTTGTTTAGGAAATAAACTATTTTACATAAGACAGGCATTTCAAGAAAATTTATCAAGCAATTATAATTAACTCTTTTTTTGCAATATAAATATGAATTTGCAACTCGGCAGAAGTTTTAAGATCAGATAAAAAAATACCCAATTCCCCTCGACTTCTCTAATGAAGTCCAACGTTGAAAAAGATTTTAAAAAATGCGAACAAAAACTGAGTTTAAACAAATACACATCAAATGTTAGGGAAATAATTCATATTATGTTCTTAAGACACGCCAATGTGACAATTTAATTAGAAAATTCATTGTTCATTCAAGAAATAAAAAAATAGAGTTCAACGTAAGATTTATTAGGTAACATGCACAGTTACGCTTATAATGTGACTGTAACCACAAACGAATTGATTTTATTCTACAGTAGTTTACTGCGAATTACTATGTAATAGAAGGTTTATATTACACTATAATGAAAATTATTTATTTTCTTTTTCAAGAGAAAGATGGAATTTAGACATTTATACCCAAAACAAATAGGATGCTCAAAAATTTTAAAGACTGAAACAGTTATAGTACAGTTATTGTCCAAAAGTAATTATATATCAATTTAAACATAATAATTAAAATAAATAATTAAAGCAGACGATCCTCGAATCTTTCAGTTTCTCAGACATGATTAATAACTTTTGTTCTTTACCAGCAAAAATGTTTGCACGACCAAAATGAAAAAGATTAAAACGAAATCTGTTATGCATATTTCAATGTATCATGTTAGAACATCATTTCTTGAAATGCCAAGACCCACGTGCTCGTGCAAGTTAAATTGAATTTTTATTCATTTTTATTGTTTCATTGAATGAATCATTTTAGTACTGTAAACGATCCTAAAAACCTTGTCCCGCATTAATTGTTTTTAAAAAAATATCACATTTCCTATTTATTTCATTTCATATAATCACGTGCTCAAAATGACATTTTTCTAGGTTTCATTTGCTGTAGTCATTGACTTTAAAAGCAAATAAACAGAGCTTTTGTAAACAGAGTTTTTGTAAAAATAACACATTATTAAAAACTGATTTTTATTAATTTTTTTTAGATGCTTGTGCAGATTATATATTTTTTATTTTTTACCAACGGATTTTTATTGACGCCACAAAACTTCATCCCCAAAACAATATCATATTCTGACATAAAAAAAAGACCCAAATAATTAAAAATAAATAATCAGAAGTGGAAGATTTATAAGGCCCAAATCAATTAGCAAAGATTAACAAAGACATAACAATCTCGTTCCGGATCTCAACTTACCAGCAAAACCAATACACATTTTTAAAATTCCTTGCTTAATTAATAGTTATTGTGCTTATAATCCTATAATTAAAAAACAAGAAAAACCATTTAATGGTTACTTCACCTAAATTAATGTAACTATCTTGACTTCTTCTGTGTTCTTAAAGATTACTTTTACTCAATATTTTATACATGCCACGTAGTTCGATAAAATTTCAAAATAATAATAATAATAATATAATAATTATTATTATTACCAACACGCTACTTAATGTCACCGCATCTATAAATCATGCATGGGGTAGAAGGGGATGGGAGGGGGTACAGTCCAGCAGAAAATTTACGTACATTACACATTCATTAGCCTTACAAAAGCCGATACGTCGTTAGGATTGCTAAACATGGAAGTCCTTAATGTAGGAATAGCACGCTCTCTCTACCATAACTTCCCTCGATAATAATTAGGCATATTTACGGTACGTGATCTGTTTTTGCAATCACACCAACAGCCCCCGACTCACAAACGTACGATTGCTGGCCATTCGAACTGACAGTCGTAATTTCTTTTGACTCATTAACCAGTTGGAGAATAAGTACACATTTAATACAACGGAATTCCACGCACCTTCTCCTCCTCCCCCCTACGCATTTTCTCAACTGCAACCGGACATATCGGGGCGATTGTTGTAGGTATTGCGACCCCTGCCGGTGCCGTGACCAAGACGATTAGCTGAAGAGGAGGGCCTCGCTCGATACGATGACGTCATCGGGTTCCATTACTAGGGCCCCTTCCAAAGCACCCTCCTCCTACAATGAATGGACGTATCTCTTCCTCTGACAACCGTCTTAAAACATTTTCTTCCTCCTGACGATTTCTCTGGATCGTTCGGACGGGTAAAAGATGATCCCGGAGCGCATTCAATACCCGTCAGGAACGTCCATTTGGCCCAGAACTAACTCGGGACTAAACGGATGCCGAGAATAGATCGGTTGTAGGGATCAACCCTCCACCCCACCACTTTTTTTTTCTTCAGTAAATGCAGGGAGTTTAAGAGATGAGCGCCCCAATGACAACTGGTTATGATTTGCGATATTAAATCTTGAAATAAAAAATTCCATTCAAGTCATTTAATTTGATTAACAGTCAGTTTCAGGTTAGCGATCTGATAATTTATTAAATAGTAGTACGTCTTTTATTAAATAAGTCAGTATTAAAACATTAGTAGCTTTAGTAAAAACGATTTTTACTTCAAAAATGAAATATATTGCTGAAAAATATGAATATAATGTTTTTGAAAATTAATTTAAAAATAGGAAGAAAAAAAAATTACTAACAAAAAAAAATGCTGAGTTTAAAAGGACAATTTTCTGAATTTCAAAATGAGGCAAAAGATGCTTTGGTACTATAATATTTTTAGAAGTCATAGAAAAGATTCTTTCAAAATTTCATTAATTTGTAATATAATTTTTTTTAAAAAAAATTCTCCGACTTGTCCTCTTTACTCCTTTTTATTTCTAAGTATATATGAGCTAAGTTGTGTAACTCTATTAGATCCTTAATCATTTAATTACTTTTAACAGATTTATAACTATAATTAAACAATTTTTAACTCAATATTAAAATAAAACCAAAATAATAAATTTTTAAATATCCCTGGATCCGTTTCACTTTAGGTTTGGAGACTCGTTTTCCCACTGGATAAGATAACTCAGCCGACAGCTAATAGAACTATTATTTTATATATTTACTGCGAAAAAATTATTAATTTTCGGTTAAAACAGAAATAAAATTAATTTCCGCCGGCTTTCGGGCACAGAGGTAGCGCATCTCCCTCGCGTTCTGGGAGTGCCGGGTTCGAGTCCCGGTTCGGGCATGGTTGTTCTTCTGTGTGCTATCTGTGAGATGTATGACTGTGCCCCCCTTTAAAAAGTTGGCTGTGCACAAATGTGGTGTGTGTGTGTAGCTAAGTCGTACTCTTGGCCCTAGTTGGCGCTACTTCAAAGACAAGAGACGCTCCTTTCGGCTTAAATCTGCAGCTGTATCAGCGGGAGGACTTGTCCATTACAAGCGTCATCAGTAACAACAACTACAAATTAATTTTCAGAACATCCTAATTTAGAGCATGGAAAAGGGTGTGCTTAAAGAACAGCTGATATTCAATTAGGTGACTATTTATACATATTTAACAATCGACTCTTTATTGATTGAAATCATCATAATAAATTCGTTCACACCAAAAAAAAAACCCCAACAACAACTAGGAAATAAGAAATGTCAACAAGAAATCTATAATCATTCTATACGAAAACAACGCCTAGATATACATCGCATACATCCACCAGAACAAGTCACCGAAATTAAAGAAAAATCAACATATACATGTACATTCTGACAACAGTCGGAATTGACGCCTCTAGCGCTACCATGGAAGACCCCACCTATCGCCAAAAGGCACTGGCCATCGTGGGTACTCAACCTGCGGTAATAAACACCTGTCAACCGCCGAAAAAAGAAAGTTGAAATTGCAATTTTCGGAAAGAGTAGCCTCTTCGAGGCGAGACGAACTTATTTCAACAGAGGTGCCTCGAATGCCTGTTTCTTCGCGCACTGTCCCAACAATGGACAATGTGCGGAGTATAAAGTTTCAAATCCAACCTCCCTCGTCAGATGGAAATGTCAATAAAGTTAAGGCGTGGTGATGGTATGGTGGAGGCGAAGCCAATTTGCTGTCAAGGCAATCATCCGCATTATGAGTGCGGCAAAAGAGATGGTGATGGAAGTGGCCTCTGGAATGCACCGGGGCCGAGAGTAAACTGGGAATGAGATTGAGTTCTCTTCGCTCTTATTATCTGGTCGCTTTACTTTGCGAACAGTAGCCACCTCCCTCCCTCATCAGAGATGGGAAGTGTGGAGTTTTCCTTATTTGAACTTCTCAAAAGAATACTTATCAGGAAGATAATAACGTCAAAGCGATAGGAAGGTCAACAGAAGATTTGGCTTCCAAAATACACGTTTTTTACCGCCTTTCTTAACTCTCAGTTAAGAGATAAAAATCGAAATCTGTAGAGGGACATAATAATAAGCAGCAAGACAGCCTAAATCATACTATTTGGGGCGGAGAGGGGGGTTAGGTAAAAAGATATTAACTAACAAATTAGTGCAAAAGTTAATTATTTTGCAGTGGTTTACATATTGCCACACACAGACAATTTAGATGCAAAATTTCAGAATAATTTCAAGATGTACATATTAACACTTTGGTGACCGGCAATTTTACACAGAAATTATGTCATGTCACCGGCTACTTTTTTGTAATTGAATATGAAAGCAAAACGTTCTAAAAAAACTCCAATGAATTTTGTTGAATTGGAGTATCAAAAAGTTCTGCGCCGATACGTTCCGTCATGGTTGAAATTTTTTGGAATTTCACTAAAATTCTAATAAAAATGTAAATAGTAGGAAAAGTAATTTTTCTGCTATAGAGCGGACAAGACTAAACACGATACGCCAAGTTTTTGCAATGTTCCTTATCGCCCTCGGTGTTA
>JAOUZG010044845.1:678233-689304 GCA_026289955.1 Argiope argentata
CTCCCTGCCTCTGCGAGGAGTCGATCACAGTCCTTAAACGCATCAGATAGTCCAGGAAAAAATTTGTTTGAATTCATGATCAACCGTCCCTGTTCATGGCCAGAGACTAACTGATGAGTTGAGGCGGCCGACAGTTAAGGTTTGAACAATTTTTTAAATAATGGCGGGTTTTTTGCCATTATTGGCGGTTTAGTAACTTATTAGCGAAGCCAAATTTGGCGATAAAGATCGACAGTCTAATACGTAAATACCATATCCTTTCTATTTATATGATGTCTGATCCGATGTCGTTATTTCTACACATTAAAAACAAAAATTATATGGCTTTGGAATCCTAAATTTCAATTTTGCATTCCTCATACTACAATAGCAATTTTTCTAGTAGCACTGTTTAAAGTGGCCAGATTTTATGAGCTCAAATTCGAGAGGCTCTAAGCTGAGACATAAGCACGCCATCGGAAACGCAAATAAAGGAGAAAGCATAAGATAAATCGGGAAAAAAAAGAATTTAATAAATAAAATGCAGAAACAATAAAATAGTTGATTATTTAAAAAAGTAGGAAGAAATAATAATAACTTAGTTGTTTTTCATAATTCTTATACAATTTTGACTTTATATTGATTTATGCACTTTATTTTATACAATGGGAAGAATCCAAAAGTTTTAACTTAATACATTTACATACATTTTATTTACAGTTTAAAACACAGTTTTAAGTTTTAAATATAATTTATATTATTTTGAATTTCGTATTTACATTTGAAAAAAAGTAGAAAACAATTATTGACGTTTAATTTGAATTAGGGATTATGTTCATTTCTAAAATTCGACGGTGTATGAATTAATATGGGATATTTCATCATTTTAATTTATGTATAACAAAGAGAGGACAATATATTTCCTCTTCATTTTAATTTAGAAACAATTTTCACAAACCAAATTTATTAAATTATTTAATATAATGGACAATTCAGGTTATTTAATTGAAATTGACATCAAACAAACATAAAATTATAATTAGAAATTATCAAAAATAGTTACAAAACCATTTTTATAGCACGTATTCCGAAATATTTAGATTGTTACAAAGGTAAAAATATGATACGTCCATAGACAAAACACAGGCGATCATTTCGTGGTTGGATAAGAATCGCTACTTGAAATCAGATGTAAACAAAGAAATGTATCATATATGCATACCACAGCTCTTGCTATTTGCACATGAGCAGTTTGTGGTTTTGGGGCTGGCGCGGATATGTTAAAATCGCAATTATAAAACTTCCCTTTTTATTTTGATACGATTTTAAGATTCTGTAACTTTCTCCAGTAAATGCTGTACAAAATGGTATAAATACCTCCAATATCCGTTAATTATTTCTCGAGTTTTTGTGGTTCCAACATACAGACGCTTTCAGGAGACTTCATTTTACACTATGTTTAGATTACGATAATATTAAAAATTTGTCAACTATAAAATACCAGATACTTAATTGTTTCAATATATTCACTTAGGAATGTGCGTATGTTTAAGTACAAAAATATTAAGATAAACAACCAACCTATAATAAATTAGCATGCTGATTAAAATAAAAATGGTCTGAAATATGCAATTAACTTGATTAGTTTATCTTAAGGAAAGATCTAAACTCACCACTAAGAAAAATTCAAATTTGGAACTGCCTAGCTAACTCGAGACGTCTGGTTATTTTGCAATACCTCATCGAAACGGATCAAGAAATCTAGCATCAATCTGAACATCGTAGTCAATAGTAAAAATTGAAAAGGAAATTCGAAGCGGTTAGCAAAACAGACCACAGATTTAATCTTCCAAGGAAGAAACAAAATTTACTTACGAGAGAAAAATGAATACAGAGAGACACGTACGATCGCTATCAACAATCCTGAATATTTCTGACAGTTTAATTTCCCATCAATGGAAAGATTTGTGACTAATTTTAAACCTGACAGACGCAAACTCAAATCTATAGATAAACAAACGTTTTAAAGCTAAAACCACGAGGGCGAGAATGTCTACCACAGACTTAAACAGCAACAGCAACAACAACAAAAAGGAAACCAAGAAGCCAGTGGGAAAGAGGGACAGGTTACCGAGCAGACCACGATTATTTTTCATTCCACATTAACTGTGGCTCTAAATCAAACGTTCCAAGTTGCTGTCAGTGTTCCAAAAATTTCACGACACTCACGGGCAGGATCTCCTTGTTCGGGAGGACTCGGGAAAGGGGTGGGAGAAGAAGAAAAGAAAACAAGGAGAACGGCAACAACTCTTTGGTGTCAGAACGCTTCAGACATCTCAATAAAATACCTTGAAAACCTCGGAGGCTTGCTGACAAGACTCGCCGTTGTGGAAGTGAGTGTACTTAATCACTGCACTAATACAGGAGTATAAATCACGCTACGCAGCCGGAATTTTCTTACTGGAAGCTTTTATTTCCCCGGTCGAATGGATCCCGTATGACAAGCTGGTGGCAAAATATGGCTCGCGAAGTTTCATTTGCATGGGCCTGCAGAGGCATATATTTTTAAAAACCGTTCTGCATTCGAAAGGGCGTATGAAACTCCAGAAGATATATTACGCCGGCGAGCTGAAGAGGAAAGGCAAAGATAATAAGCTATCAACATGGCGTCTTAACCGACTTTTATTCAAAAAGTCTTTAAAACTATCTTCGAATAAAAATGATCGGGTCAGATAAAAGTGAAGAAATATTCCTTCGATCCCAACAGACTAAGCAGAAAAGGACTGTCCGTTCGAATGGAACGCTTTTATAATCTTGGCGTCATAACCAATCTTCAGGGCATTTATAATAAATAAATAATATTGCGTTTAGAACTGATTCTAGCCTATGATTAACACGAAAAAATTGTAATAAATTAAAATATATAAACCTGACTTTGGAGAAAGAATAAAAGAACACATTATAAGCACGTTTTGAATATAAATTTTATTATTTGCCATTGGAAAACTAGGTGAATTTCGAGGAGAATTTGGTGTCACGTGATTTCTACTCAACAAAAGAAGATGGCGTAAAAATACAACCAAAATAATCGAAATTTTTGATAGAGATTTTAAATATTTGTTTACGGTAATCAGGAGAGATTTATTTCCATAAATAATTATTTTTTATTACCAAATTATTTACGAGCAAGATTGGTAAAATTTGAAGGGGGGGAACGACCGTTGTCATTGTATGCTTCAGTAAACGTAATAATACATCAACAAATTTTTAACTACAATACAATAAAAACTTTTTTTTAAAAAAATCCTGTTGATCGTGTGGCTTGAATGATACATTGAATTTATTATACAAATTAACTGACATTATTTTTTTAATAAAAAATTGATAAAAAATACACTTTTCCAATCCCTTTTTTACTTAACAAAAAACACTAATGAGGTGCCATTGTGATGAAATGCTCAGCAGTTTTATAAATGAAACATTTAAAAAAATTAATTTTAGTGATTCCAATATTGGACGAAGCAGTATGCCTACATCGAATAAAAGAATACCTGCAGAGACATCGCAATGACGATGATGAATTATATGACAGTAGTACAATCACTCAACATTTCATTTAAGATGCCATCAATTAAGTTCAATGTTAAAACACAAATGATGTTAAAAGTATCCTTGATGCACTTGTAGTATTGTTCTCGTCCTGATCACGTAATATTGTATTTTTTTAATGAAATATATGGAAGTCTAAGAAAAAATAAAACAATGATGTTAAAAAATTAAAACGCCATAAATGTATACAAAATTATATAGAATTAAAAAGGATTAAACAATTACGATTTATCGCATCATCGTAAACAATTTATATTTTTCAAGAATTGTTCTTAAAAAACAAATTACAAAAATTTCTTCTACTTAAGAACATCAATAAAAACAGCTTTAATAAAAAATGTGATTGGTATTTAAAAAATTAAGTAAAAGCTGTAAACTAGAACATGAGTAGGTAAAAAGAATTTGATTAAAAAGTAATTCAGAAATATATTATATGGAACTCATGTTTGTTTATTTGTCTGTTTATAAACGCCATAAACGTATACAAAATTATATAGAATTAAAAAGAATTAAACAATTACGATTTATCGCATTATCGTAAACAATTTGTATTTTTCAAGAAAACGAATTGTTCTTAAAAAACAAATTTCTTCTATTGAAGAACATCAATAAAAAGAGCTTTTATGAAGAATATGATTGGTGTTTAAAAAATTGATTAAAAGCTGTAAATCAGAACATGAGTAGGTAAAAAGAATTTGACTAAAAAGTAATTCAGAAATATATTATATGGAACTCATGTTTGTTTATTTGCGTGCTTGTATCTGTGTGTGCAGGAATTCTACAAGGTAAACACTTTTATCTAGACTTCTACATACAGCACAGATATATTTTGGAAGGCGGTTATGTGTTTCGCAGTAAGATGTTTTTTACTGAAAATTTAATTAGAAATTTATTAATAAAAGATTAGAATGAGATTTTTGAACTTTTCTCCTATGACTTCCAAAAAATATTATTGCAAAATCTACTTTTGAACCATTTTAATGCTATGCCTTGTTTACACTCTTCCAGCTATAAGACGACAAGTAGGTAGCGCATGCGTAGGAAGGCTGAGAAATGCTGTTCGGTCGATGACAAGTAATAGTCCCAATGGGTCAACTACAATCTGTTGTACTACATTTTTTCTTACTGCACATGCATTGGTATAATTAGGCGTTTTTTGTTTGTAGTGAAAAAAATTGATCACTTATCATAGATTAATTCTGACAGCTTTGTTCTGCCATTTTTTTCTATAATTTTCCAAATTTAAGTATGTTGACTTTTATTTATTTATTTATTTTTTACAATTTACCATGTTTCTTTGTGTAAATATCTTCATTTTAATACAACCGGTGAAAAGAAGATTTCAGGGATGCCAAAATGGCAATTTATAGCCATGCATGGAATGCCTGAATATATTTTATGAAATGATGAGAAACACAAGTTAGTGCATCTCAACGTATGCATTTTCTACTTGCCGTCTAATAACTAACCAAATGTAAACTCAGCATTAAAAGAAGTGCTTTTAACTTACACCGGTTTGAATGTCACATCAATTTTTCTGCATTTCCGCAGGGTTTTTTTTTAAATTTTGTTTTTGCATTATTTTCAAAAACTGATTTTATTGTTGCAAAGAAGAAAAAAAAAATACAAACTGTTTTTATTTTTTCATTCAATAATCAATCGCGTGATTTACGGTAAAGTTGAAAGATAAAGAAGAAAAATGTCCTTTACCATTTGTAAAATTTACATAAAAAAGTAAAGTTAATACTGTCGTGGAACTAATAAAGTTAAACTAAATACAACTGCTATTTCTAGCGAACTAGTTGATTGTCAAAGGCAGTTCTATACATTATAATAACTTTCACTACGTACAGCAGAATATTTTTTTTATATGTTCGTTAAAATGCGTTTCTTTTACGTAACTACACAAGAATTACGTTTGCTATATTTAAATTCAAAAATTAACAGAATTCGAGTGCAAGTTTAATATAAGTAAAAGTTATAGAGGATTTCCTATTTCCTCATAAACAATAGGCTGAATTCAATTCAATCTTCAAAATTATTATGCACGACATAAGACACGGAAAAGCTAAAAAAATTAATTAAATATTCAATTAATTGAAAATAAACACAAACTTCGCCTTTCTTACATTTCGATTTAAATACTCTACCATCATATTTTTTTAATTTTTTCATATTTTAGTGCGTGTTTTGATAGGGCATTTGTTGGTTTTGAAATAGTACAATGTTTAAAACTAAATGTTAAAACAAATGTTTAAAATGTTAAACAATGTTAAAATAAATGTTTAAAACTAAACTTTCAATCAGTCATTCAAATAAAGACGATCTTTTTTACACATATTTCAATATTTCTATTTAAAATTTACAGTATTACCATAGCAAATCTTAATAAATTATGGATGAGATTAGTTATCGGTGTTTTTTAATCTCCTCAAGACAAAGTATATCAATTAGTATCTTTTTAAATTAAAATAAATTATAATAATAAAAATCATACGTTTTTATAATAATTTATAACCACAAAAAGCAGGAGAAGCAGAGAAAGATAATTAATTACACGGCCAATAAGCAAGAAAAATCGCAATACAATAGCCGCCAGATCCATCCATCCCCATGCAAAGACTCTTCATTAGTCAAAACGCGAAAAACCACCCTCATACTTTGTGTCCACTTCCTAATACAAGTTTTCACCTGACCGAAACGCAACACCCTTCGCATAATTGAAACTTTCAACAAGTGAATTTAAATTTTGAATTTACAACAAACTTTTCAAACCAGAAGACCCTTCAGTTATTAGGAAAATTAGTTTCTCTCTGACTCCCCGAGATTTTTTTTGCAGGACAGGAACGGGTTAAACATGGTGACCCGCCACAAAGTTCTCCTTAGCGCACAATGCAGTTTAATTTGCCAGTGTGGGTGGAGCTTATCTACCCTAAACCATCATACGCCCCGCCGGTTGTTAACCCCCAGCACAGCTACACTCCAGACTGGACCAAAGAAACCATGAGTAAAGCAAGCTGTGAAGACGTTATTTTTAGATAAGCATGTTCCATTAAGAAGCTAACTCCCAACTAAGAGGTTTACTGTGGCGGAAAGGCAGACAGGATAACATAGAAGCCGGATTAGCTGGATTTCTAAAACCTATTCAGTTTTGTACCAATAAAAAAAAAGTCACCTTCTTTCTATTCCTATTTATCTGAGCCAATATTTTATGAATATTTTTAACTTCCTCGTATATGAATACTAAAAACAGAGGAATCTCAATCGATCCAGATTTTGAAAATTTACACATTTCACTCCTTTTTGTTTTTCAAAACCAACTTTGAGCTAAACAGATTAAATGTTGAATGTAGTTTTTACATCAAATTTATATATATCTTAACAATTTTTCAAAAAAAATCCATTAATAGAAGTTTCGATTGTCTGTTCGATTGTCGGTTCGAAGTGAACACGATACCTAGAAACGTATAAATAAAACTTCACACTTTCAGTATCTAAAGTGTAGATATCGCATCAAATTTTGAACTAAATTTTCAAGAGTTTAGTTGTTAGTTCAAAAATATGTATATAAATGCAATAACACACAAAAAAACAATCACTTAAGTAAATAAAATGTTTCATCTTGCTGCTAAAATTGGAATTCTGTATCCAATTTGGTTCTAGTCTGTCAAAAAAATATTTAGAAAGAAATTTTTTGTTAAATTTCTTCCAATCTATCGAGGAAAAAAAATGCCTTCGCAAATTTATTCTGTGTAAATTTTGTTCCAATCAGTCGGGAGAAAAAAAAAAGGTTTTTTAGAAAGAAACCGAGTCAATTTTGTTCTAATCTGTAGAGAAAAAAAAGCATTCACAAATTAATTCTGTAGTAATTTTGTTCCAATCAATAGAAAAAAAAAGACTTTTAGAAAGGAATTATGTCTCAATTTTGATCCAATCTGTCGAAAAAAGAATTCAGGAAGAATATATGTCTCAATTTTTGTCCAATCTATCGGAAAAATGAGCATTCAAAATACATTCTATAATTTCTTCATTATACTTCAAACAACAAAACGTACAAAGACACAGGAAATAAAAATCAGAGTACTAATAGCGTCATCATCATGCCAAAATCCGCAATAGCTCTATGAGAAGGACGAAAAATAAAATCTTACAAGACTATACAAGAAAATTATAAGTTGGTCATTTTCACTGGTTCTATTTTTCTATTGTACAAAAATTTTGAGAAAGTATTACAGTAAAATGGTATGGAATAATAAGAATATTGCGAACATTTTAAGAAAAATGAATAAACTAAATTCTAAATTAGTTGAAATTAATTATTTTTATTTTTAATGCAGCCTTTTCTAATTAATTTCTCAATCATTTTATTTGGGGAGCGGTAATCACCGTTAGTTATCATATGAATAATTTTTAATACATATTATATAATCGTCAAATGATGTTTCAAACAAATTTTCTTACATTTTTAAAAAACAAAATTCTTAAGAATAAATAATTTTGACTAAAGAAAATTAAAGGTTCTAAGCGTTCTTAAAGAATAGTTGTAATAAATCTAATTCTATTACCAAGCAAGTTGGATTTAACAAAAAGAAGTTAGCAGTTTTTCCTACCTTTAATTAAATTTATAAATGCTGTAAGTAAAAAACAGCTTTTAGGGTCTTTTTTTTATTAATTATCAATTTACTGTTCGTTTAGACTGTTCTTTCACACATTTAGTCTTTCTGATGCTGCCATTAGAGGAAGAAAAACTAATGCGAAAAGTTCTGTTCCATCGCAGGTTTCATTTAGGTTCCCTTTCTCGTTTAATTACAGTTCTTTTTCGACTTTCGTAAAAATGCATGCGACATATTTCGAATCAACTTCTTTCTTTTGAGTAATCTGCTTCCACCATTTATTTCTGAAAGCACTTAGGATGGGAAAAAAAAATCTCTTAATTGTATCACATAAAATTTCAGAGCACTTTTCAGTTTTGTATGTAAAAAGTTTTGATGAATAATTCAAAAAGCAGACGATAATTTTGTTAAAATAACTTGTAGTAAATATTTTTTGCGAATCTATCTTGTTCATTAAATTATTGCACATTTGTTAGTTTCCGAGATTGTAACTTTTTAGCAAATATTTTTTAAAGTACATCTCCTTACGTAATCTTATTAAAATTAATGGCTTCAGTATTATGGTGTTCCCGGCCAATATTCAATAATTCAGTTTTCATGTTTCACACTCTCTCGTCGTTGGATTAAATATTCAACTCAAAGAAGATAAAAAATTACAACCATCGTTCGAGTCTGATGAAATTCTGACAATAATAAATTTCGTCAATGAATTTTTTTTAATGTGGCTTTTCCATGAAAGTTATTAAAATGTTTCTACTGAATAAAAGAATTTCAGTAAGATCATTTGTATCCTCTAACTCGATTCAAACAAGTCCTTTTTTTTCATTAAATTTTTTTATTTGGAAATAATAATGGAAGTTTATAGAAAATATTAATGCCCATTCGTATTTTTCAAAATTAGAATGTCATTGTTTGAACGAGGATTCAATAAACAAGAATCCAAAGCAAAATACGATTTTAATCGCTTTAAGCTATTAAAAAAACTTGCCTTTAAGAAATTAAATATTATGATACTTTAACTATTAGATTTTACAATTTTAAAGAAATGCGATATTTAGTTATTATAGTGTAACTGGAAAAATTTGCAGTTTAATACAAAATGTAAATCAAAATATAGAAAAAAGAAAGAAAAAAAACTAGATCGGTATGAAGATCCTTATTAATATCTATGTTTATTAATGTAATGTTTTAATACCGTGTTTTAAAAGTTTGTGTTAGTGAACGTAGCACTCAAATGAGAAAATCTATTACAAGGAAAATGATTTAAGACATTAAACATTTATTTGTAATTTAGAGGACTAAATTGTCTCTTTAAAAAAAATATGGTAAAAATCAGCAGTACACAAGAATATGTAACCCAAACAAATTTAAACATAATAACCAATTTTTGAATATTTAGGCCAGACGATACTTCCACACTTAAAAGATTAAAGATTTATATTTGACGTTATTCTAAATCAAAAAAATGGACTGCCGAAAAATAGGTGTGCATCTGCTTATTGAAAAATATCCATGTAAATATCTCTCTTAAGCGGTTGCCTCACAAAAAATACATTATTTAAAAATAAGATTTGGCAACGCTTATAGCATTTTTTTACCAGAGCGCAAACGATTATTTTTTTTAAGTAAATTTATTCTGGTAGAAATGAAGTTCAGTTAAGAATTCTTTTTGAGAAAGCGATGTATTTTTTCCTATCAGAACGCAAACGATTATTTTAAAAAATGTAAATGTATTTTTATAAAGTATAATTTTTAACTCATTATTTTAAATATTTTGCAACATTTTATCATTTGCATACAGTAGTAATTCTCAGAATGTTATCGTTTGGCATTATTTTTAGGAAATCAGAGTAGAGTCCTAGTGTATTATAATCAGAATCCACGTATTGCAAAAATATCTCTAATTTATATTAGAAAACTTTAGTACATTCCAAAAAAAGTAAAAAGAAAGCAAAGAAAATGTATAAAATCATATTTAAAGTCTTAGCAAACATATTGCGCTTCGATAACGACAATGATAATGGCAGATAAAACCTCTCCCATTTAAGTTGCATGAATACATATCAATTACATATAGAGCAGAGTGGCTATTGAAAATAAATCCTTACGCATCGTGAAATAAAAAACGATATTCTATTTTTGATTAATGCAAAAGATTTTAGGAAGGACACTCACGCCTCTATAATAAGGCAATTTAAATGGGTTTCCATCCTGCAACGATATTAGCATCACTATAACAATTCAAAAACCCATCCCGAGTATAGTTATGTGAAATAACAAAGGCCATTACGGAGCAGACGCAGAAATGTTTTATATTAGTGGGCATACCTAACACCATAATTTAATTCAAGTTGAATGTACCAATATACTTAGTTTTTCTCTCACTATGTTTACAAATCTCAGACTACGGAGCCTGTATTTTCACAAGCTAATTTAAATAAGCGGGAATAATTGCTTTCTATTGGTATGGAATATAATTAAGTATCATTTGTCGTAGATTTAGTGTTGTTTTACAAAAATAACAAGCCGAGGACTTTTAATAAGTTGATTAAAATCTTAAGTTTAAAAACGATGTGAATTATTTTGCCTCTAGAGACTTCAGTAACTTTACTAGAAACATTCGTTTCTTCATGAATGAGAATATCTTATTTAATGACAGCGTTGGAAATACTAGCAGCGTTCAAACACATCATCATTTTCTTTGAAATGGCTTTTCGGCTTTCTTCATGAAAGTGCTTCTAACCAGCTTTCTCTAGATTAGTTTTCCAATTATTTGCTCTGAGTTGCAGATAATTTTGATCAATCGATATTATTTATCTCGCTAAGGGATGGTTTTTTCAATCCCGACTATTAGCTCACACTCTCCCTAT
>JAOUZG010044845.1:689704-705455 GCA_026289955.1 Argiope argentata
TTGACCTAAGCAGGAATTGACTTAATTTTTTTTATATTACTTGTTTTTTAATGTAATTTAGTTCAGCATCTTCGAAGATTTTATTTCATAGTATAAACAAATAATACTGGATTCATTAAATTTTGATTCCTTAGCCATATTGGTATTCAAAGCATGTAATATATTTATGTTAATGTCACGTGACAAATATAACTGCATACGTCATCTAGCCTTCTTCTTACGAGGGGCATCGTTACAAGTGTTTATTTGTCTTTTCAAATACATAAAAAATACCAAGGTTAAATAAACGCAGAACACTTGATGTGCATTATAAGACCACGTATTAATTCTAACTCTTCACCGGTTAATTGATGAACGTGCTTACGAAAGCGTAATAATATATATATATATTTATATTAAAAATCCTTCTATTGAACTAACCTGTACTATCGAAATAAGCCAAAAGAAAAGTATAGCTGTTGACAATTTTATTCCAGATTTCACCGAATTTCCGTATTTTAGTGTTCAAGTAAACCTATTTTCAGAATTTTGTGAAAAAAAAAAACGTAACATAATAACGAAAAGTAAACGTATAAAATGTAACGGATATTAAATATGGTACAGTCTTTACACCTGAAAAAAAGTCAGATTTTTGTTACATTTTTTTGATATATTCGCACGTTTATAGGGTTGTGAATTCAAAAACTCTAAAATGTAACAGATTTGAAAAACGAAACCTGTCAATTTCAAACTTAGATGAGATATCTAATAAATAAAATTGCAGATGCGTCTTTTTGAGCGTATGTAAAACGTGATAACCAGAAAATGGAAAAAGTTAGGCGAGTTAATTTTAGTAAATAATCTTTACACTAAAAATTGAAGATGTATATCTAATTGAGAAATGAATTCATTCCGAAATTCCAGCCAACTTGACTGCATTTATGAGGTTATTGCAATTAGAAGATTCAGCTGAATTTAAAATCGATTATTGTGTCTTGATACCAGAATTACAGTTCTTTATCGAACCAAACAAATAATAAACAGAGAATGCATATTTGATTGCTATACTATGAAGCTAATAGACGTTTCGTGGTTATTTTAGCAGAACATCAAACAAAATATATGAAATGGTATCGATTAAATTTTTATTCACGATAAAAAACAAAACGGCTATTTAAATTTGGAAGCTCATATGACAAAAAGAATATCTGAATTTGATTTCGAATTTCATAAACGCAAGATTATTATTTTCATTTTATTTATTTTTTAATCTTTAAAAAATTGCTTTTTTTTTACTGCCGACTTTGTTAGAAGAGAAAGTAAAAAGTGTTTTTCGATTGCTTGCATTCAACTTTTTATTCACGTCGATGTGAAATTCTTTAACAACGTTCTTTTTTGTATTGGGTTCTACAACGTCTCGGAACATCGTCTATTGGTATAGATTTTTGCCAACTAAAGAACAATTTTTTGCCCTTCTTTTTTTTTTTTAAGTGCGCAATGGCGATTCTAAAAAAATGATTTCTTTTCAATTTAAACTTGTAAGAACAAAATTTCTAAAATTAGCCTAAACACATCGATATCTCTAATTCCTTGTTCTTACTTTTTCAAATTTCTTTTTGTCGTATATATTTACATAACTACAAGTAAAAAATAATTTGAAAAAGTAATTAGAATTTTTTAAATAATTTTTATTCTTTTTTTTCAAAGAAATAGTTAACATTTTTAGCTTTCATTGGGATTTCCACAGAGAATCATGTAGAAAAGCAAAAAAGAAAGATCTTGAGAAAGTATTAGGAGCTTGTATAACTTTAGAAAAGAATTTGTCGACTTAACGTTTTAATTCTGTGAGGAAAGTAATAGCCCCACTACTCAAAGTCATATTGATGCCAAAGTTCGAATGATCAGAAAAAAAATTTAGATAGTGAATTAATTAGAAATCATAACGCAAATTTCAAATTGTATCCGAACATAAATGATGTGTTGTTTCATCAAATATAGGTAGGGCATAAAAATTAGACAATATATATAAAATTACACAATTATAAAATATGAATTGGAAGGTATCATTTTAATAGCAGATTATCGAAATGATACACTGAATTTGAAAATATATTGACCGTAATGTTTCTAGACGATTTCTAAAAGAGATTTGGTACAATTTCTGTGTTTCCCACATATTCTCGTAATGATGGTTATGTATAATAATCCTAAAGAAATGAAATGTTGCTCAGTGGCTCCAAAACTTAGTAAAAATAATTAGTTAGTATATTAATTATTGAATAATACTAATAATAATTATTAGTATTATTCAATAAATAATTAGTATTACTGTGCAGTTGGTTCCTAAGTGTGTGTGTGTGTGTATGTGCGTGCGGCTAATAATTAATAACTTTTCTCCTTTAAAAAAAGAAGAATAGTTATTTTCTATATTTTAAAAACAAACAAACTTCAAATATTTAAAAAATGATAAATACGTTTTAAGGGCAAAAGTAAACAAAAATTCAAAACATAAATACTAGAACCTATCATTTCCAATATTCTTATCCAAATACATCGAAACCCGATAAGATGAAACCCAACAGGTTATTAGCCAGGCCGACAGTTTTTTTGAAAACTTGGGTAGTTTTCAAAAAAACTGTCGGCCTGGCAATCAAAGAGGACAGTTTTATCTCAAGATCAATCATTTTCGGGAAGAAAAAAAAAAGTAGATATTTCTTCTTGCCAAAAAATGGAAATAGCAGCACCGATTCCATCCCAGATAAGGGTGGTAGAAAGATTTTTTTTTTTTTAAAAAAAAGGATATTTTTCAATGCAAAAATCAATCCCCAGAGAAACGCTCAGTTGACTACCCAAGTCCAAACATCTAAACTCTTAACAAATATCATCACCACAAGGTAAACGATTTTCCAGGGAGAAAACACAAAACAATCTCGTTTTCAGAAAGAGAAGGAAGCAAAAACAAAACTTTTTTTTCCTTCTTTTTTTCACCTGAAGACGACGTCCAAGAATGTCTGTCTGTCTGGTAGGAAGGCGTGTCCAACACATTTAAGAAGGCCGATCATTTCGACGACCCTATCACTGTAATCAACCCCCCTTTTCGATTTTTTTTTCTTCTTCCAGAGCCATCGCTTTCTTTTATTTTCAAAGACCGGTTTCCACTGTTAAGTCACCAGGATCTATCTACCAGGTTTAGCAGGCTGCTGTAGTTTTCTTTTTAATTTGCCATTTTCTTCCTTCCCCCTCGCCCCTCCCACCCCAATGAAAAGGGGGTTCTTTACAAAATGAGGAAATCATTCAAAAGGAAATAATAAAATCCGTGAATAGATGAAGTTCTCCAGTCGGATCCTGGATGAAGAGAAAGTATGATGGTACTCTTAGGGCCTTGGATGGTCAAGATTGTTATTAGCACTTTATAAATATACAGTTTAAATTCTGACCAGCGCCGTAAAGCAGTAGTTAGTTGGATAAACGTGGACGTTATGCAGGTGGCCTAAGTGATTCAGCGTAAACTAATCTGGATACAATAAAAAAAAAAAAGAAACCAAATCCTCGTCAGAGAATTTTGCATTAAAATAAATCACAAAAAGAAAGGAAAGCTTGATTATTTGAGCAAACAGAAATAGAATATATTTTATACGGAATTTTCATATGTAGGCAATGATATCCTTTGTAAATTTATTCCTTCATAAAATGTAAATAATTTACTTTAGAAATTAATACAGTAGAATCATTACTAGTCCAGCAATTGCTTCACCGATGCTAAATAGATTTTCCCACACAAATGAATTTAAAATTCCAGAGCTAGTTGAGTTCTTATCTTTTGATACCATATGAAGAAACTGGAATTATGTTTTATTCATATATCCCCCACAATTAAATAAAATAATATCAAAAGTAGCATTTGATTATTTAAAATGAAACCACATATGCGCAATTTTGTAATTCAAAAAACGTGATATGTATTTCTTAGCTTGATGGTATATAACTTCGAATGTCAGTTAGCTAAAAAAAAAAGCGATACCAGCTTTTAAAAATTTTGTAAACCGAAATTAAGGTATCAATTATTTGTTACAAAAAAGTATAGAAAATATTCTTGACTAAAAAGATTTCATTAATATTTCCGAAATAATTATCTTCATAATATAGCCAAATTAGAAATAAATACGAATTTTAATGCAAAAAAGAAAAGGGAAAAAAGTAATGAATCTGGCCGGCAGACTTTCTCAGAGGTCATCCGTCAAGCAGAGGTCCGGGAAAATTGAATGCAATTTAACGTGGAGTTCAACTGGTTTGTTCCTTGCTTTCCTATTTTAATGATATTTTTTTGGTTTTATTATTAAGTTGTCTTTGAGTAGTTTTTTAAATTCTGCTTTACTGTGCTCTTGCTTAATTTGGAAATAATAATCTGCTTGTTATTAAGTAATTTATTGTCTTTAATTTTTATAATACTAATTTTATTTCCAAAATCTCAATTCTTTGAGATTTTCGGGTTTTTAGGGGTCAATATTCTTAGATGAAAGTCGGACTCTTAACAGGGAAAAAAAAAAAAATCGCTGGTTTGAATGCTTGTCTGAAGATGACCTTGAGAAAACCTTCAGCCCTGATTCATCATTTTTTTATTCCTTTTTTGAAACTTAATTTGGTTAAGTACATCTGTCTTTTAGTTGCACCAATATTAGCCCTCTCTAAATACAATGTATCTTCTATTAGTTTGGTTCAAGAAATATTTATTTTTAATTGAATTTCATAAAATGATTTCTTTTTGATTGATAGTTTAGTAATATAGCCAAATTTGTTAATGAACAACAATGCCATTTTCTCCTAACAATAGCAATGACATGAACTCATCTCGGAAATTACGACCAGTAACTGGATATTGGCAAATAATTAGCCTTTATTGGTTTATCTGAGTGTTTCCTAACTTTTTTTGCGCCATGCCACACTTTAACCTTTCTAAAGTTTTCACCTATGTAACATACTCATTATTTAATATAAAAAAATTGACTTGTTCACTTAAGAAACATAAACGATGGATTCTAGGAATAAATCACTATGAAATAGTTAACAAAACACAGTACGTAAAAGCTCAAAACATGTAATGAAAAACTGAAATTCAAATTCCAAATAATTTCAATACTGATTTTTTAAATATTCATTTGTGTTTTTAATTTAGTGAGATTCTTGTGCTTGCTTCTTGCTGCACAGAGATTTTATGTTAGGTTCCAATTTGTTTAGTTTTAGTCTCAACATTAGGGTTAAAGTTGTATCAAGTCCATTTTCAAATGGCCCCGTCGAGACGCCCCCCCCTTCTATGGCACGTTGGGAAACACTGGTTTATTTTGTATTTTCCTCCGTCACGGCTTTATTTTCTTATTTATTTTTTTAAATTTTAGAATCATTTCCCAACTTTTTTTTTTATGAAAATAGAGCATCGAAAATTGTTGAGCAGCAGAAAAAAGGTATACAATTCCCGATCTAGAGAGATAATAATTTGGTTTATAATATATAAATTGTTATTTTACTATAAAAAAAATGTTTTATAAAAATATTTTCTAATTTTATTAAATTTAATTAATAAAAAAAGTATTTGAGAAACAACCATAAAGTGATCCCCCCTTCTCAATCAAAGAAAATAAAATTAGAGAACAAAAAACATTTTTTATTCTGTCTACCACAAAAAAAAGTTTTTTTTTAACAAAAAAATGGCAGTTTTCTAAACTAGTAATAAACACGTTACATTACTTTATTACACATGCTTTTTTTTTCAGGGAGAAATGACGTACAAAAAGGGATAGCTCCTTCTGTAGATTTATCAAGTTGAAGCAGCTCCCGGAAGAAAATCCCGAAAATCCAGCTGCTCCATCTCATAAAGAATTATGGCAGGGTTCATTTGTTGTACACTCTATAAATTCCATCCTTTTCTTTGCATAGCATTCCGAGTAATTTAAAGCACTCACAAAAAGATAGAAAAACGAAACAAAAAGGAAGCGCACGCCTGCGCGTTGGAACCACTCTCTCGTTTTATAGATGTTGGGCACGCAACGATAACTGCAGAGTTTTACACACAAACGACCATTAACCAAAGATGTACGTAGGAGAAAAGATTATTTACAATAAGTGCAGCAGCGGTGGCAACCGAAACACAATTTCGAGGAGGTTCCTTTTTTTTTCTTTATCCCCCCTCCCCCCTCCTTCTTCTCTCTCTGTTTTATCGTTTGAAGATTTTCGGTGGTGGACATCTGTGGGTTTACTGCACTTTTCCAGAATACAGGGAAGCATCAGTCTTGAGAAACTGCAAGAAAGGCCGATACAAAAGATACGCGTTAGATTTATGGACGTTCGAAAAAACACTCTTCCATCTGTTTGGAAAGCAACCAATATACATCTCTCGAAGGGATGAGGGGGAAAGCGATTTCAGAGGGGGAAAAAAAGGAGCAGGGCAATGCTGATGTTACTTAAATAATTTCACGGAGAAATTTTCTTGGAAGCCCATTTTATATTCACGTAAAATAATGTGAATTCGAATATATCATTTATAAAATAGTTAAAAAGTAAACCAAACAATACTGATGTTAACGTTAATAATTTTACAAAGAAATTTTCTTGGAAGCCATTTTATATTCACGTTAAAATAATGCGAATTCTAATATATTATTTATAAAATAGTTAAAAACTAAACCAAACACTGCTGATGTTAACAATAATAATTTTACAAAGAACTTTTCTTGGAAGCCCAATTTATATTCACGTTAAATGATGTGATTCTATTGTATCGTTTATAAAATAGTTAAAAAATAAACCAAACAATGCTGATGTTAACGTTAATAGTTTTACAAAGAAATTTTCTTGGAAGCCCATTTTATATTCACGTAAAATAATGTGAATTCTAATATATTATTTATAAAATAGCTAAAAAGTAAACCAAACAATGCTGATGTTACGTTAATAATTTTACAAAGAACTTTTCTTGGAAGCCCATTTTATATTCACGAAAAATAATGCGAATTCAAATATATTATTTATAAAATAGTTAAAAAGTAAATCAAACAATGCTGATGTCACGTTGATAATCTTACAAAGAACTTTTCTTGGAAATCCAATTTATATTCACGTTAAATAATGCGAATTCTATTAATTATTTATAAAATAGTTAAAAAGGAACCCAAACAAATGCTTTATCCATACTTTTCTTAAATTCACTTTTAGATATGCAGTTTAACAACGCAAACAGAATACTCACTTATAATTAATAATAAAAAGATAACAGATCAATCTCTTAAGATTTTAATTAATGCTCTTTTATACTTATTATTCAATTCAAATAATAAAATAATTGAGTATTGATTCTTATGAATAAACTAATCAGAATTCTATAATCAAGACTGATCAAATATAATAGGAAATGCGATAAAAAAATTGAGTCAAAGTCTGACATTTTTGAGTCACGCCTACATTCTTTTCATGATACAAGAATTTGTTGGTATATTGATTAATAATTAATGATTTAAGCTCTTATTATTTGTTTCTTTTACAGTCAATGCTACAAAAATCAACTAGATATTGTTTGTTTTTGTTATTATATGTTAATTTTTTCCAGGGTTGAAACATGACTCATAATCCATTACAGCTGCTTTATCGTTGTAGAATTCGCAGATCCAATAATGGAAGATGAAAATTAAGACTAATTTATGAAAAAAGTAATTATTCAAAGTCATAAAAATTCAGTAATTCCAAGATATAAACGAATTAAAAAGAGTAAATAGTTTAAATGAATAATGAACAGAAATGGATAAAAATGATATCATTTATATAAATGTCCTGAAAATGTTTATCAAGTATGTGAAAATTCTTGATGGGGAAAAAGATGAAAACATTTATTAACATGAAATAAATAATCAATATCAAAATAATGAATCTATAATTGGTTATAAATATGAAAATGTCAAATTGATTCTAAATGAATTGAGAGAAATGCCACTTCTAATAAACCGAAATATTAAACAACTTCACTAGTTCCGTATCGTAATCGGACATATTTAGCTTTAATGACACAATTTAATAAAGCATTAAACAAATCTGTGATGGTCTTAACACATCTTAGATTATCACAGATATTGTAATAAAACGAAGGTTGTGGTTTATCAAAAAAATGCGTTTTAATTATTCTTTTTAAGTCGTTCCCCCCCCCTCTTTCAGCTGTAAAATAAAAGGTTTTCTCAGCTGATTAGGAATGAAATCCTGAAAGTAAATTCATAAGCGTGCCTTTCAATGTGACAACGAAAGAATGTGCTTAAATTGGTGGGGAATTTCGTATTCAAAGACTGATTAAGCGGGTTTTAAAAATAAAAATTATTATTTTTCAAATATTCATTCAGCCACCAAAGGTAAAACAAATTTTGACCGCATATTTTACCTTTTATGACCTTATGTCAACGCGGCAATTAAAAACTGCCCAATTATTAAAATAATTTAGAATTGTCATTCTTATGTATTGGAGAGGAGCAAGACTCTTTATAACTTAATTATGAGGTAGATGAAGATAATAGACGAGTTTCAGGAACAGTTTATTTAATTATTATCTAAGCTCCACATTTCCTAAGAAAAAACAAACACAAATACGGAATTGCACGACCCTCACTTCGAATATAATCCAATAATGACGCCCAAGAAAGATAATGGAAAACGAACCTTGATGTACCTACCATCTGTAGTATCAAAAGAGAAGGTAGTGAAAATATATAATCGTTACAAAAAAAAAATTGTCCATTTGTTTTAACTTTATACAATTTCATACTTCTCTCAAGAATCGAACGAAATACGCCACATATGTTCCTAGAAATATTTAGTGCCCATTAAAATATTACTATGTTTCTTGAAGCTTAGTTTAGTTGTATTAATGTTATTGCTATGGTCAAACTCACTGAGGTAGTCAGCGATTTAAGCCTAATCAGCATCTCTTGTTTTGTAGTAGCGCCAACTAGGGCCAAGAGTACGATTCACTCATCGCATTCGCTTGCACAGCCCCTTCTCATATGGAGGGGTCCCATTCACACACCTTACAGATAGAACAACAATGCTTGAACTGGGACTCGAACCCGAGACACCCAGATATCGGAAGAAGAGTTGTATTAACGTCCTGTTTTAAAACAATAATAGGGTTATTTTGCGACGGACTTCGTAATTTTGAACCGCGGTCAGATGTCGAGGACGACTTTAGCTGCTATCCTATCTCAAAACTTCCACACTGCACAAGCGGGAGAACGTTTGGCCCCCATTGGTTTTAACGTGCCCCATGTCAGCTTCCACGACGGTTCTTTGGTGGAATCGGGTCTCGAGCTTGAAGCTCACCGGTTCCAAAGCCTAAATTATACCATTAGGCCACCGCGGCTTTTTATTGCCCCAAGAAGGAACATAAAAATAAGTTTTGACGTTAATAAGGTAACGCCATCTGTTGTATCAAAAGAGAAGGTAGTAGAGTTATGTAATCGCTACAATACTGAAGAAACCGATTGTCCATTTGTTTTAATCTTAATCAATTTTAAACCTGAAGACAAAATCAAACAAAATACAACACATATGTCCTCAGCATCTAGTAATTTTTAATAGTGCACTGAATATTTCTATGCCCCTGAAAAACGATGAAATAAGGGTGGAATAATTTTGCCTATCGTCTGTGCATACTATTTGAAGGTAGTAGAGTTAGTTATGTAATCGCTACAACATTGAAGAACCCGATCGTTCATTTGTTTTAACCTTATCCAATTTCATACCTCAAGACAAAATCAAATAAAATACAACACATATGTCCTCAGCATCTAGTACTTTTAAATAGTGCATTGAATATTTCTATGCCCCTGAAAGAGTATGAAATAGGGATGGAATAATTTTGCACGTTCCCGACATAACGTTGGTGCTTATTATTGCACAAAAAATATTTTTACGCCACCTTAAATTTTTAAAAATCAGTTTTTCAATGTCATAGAACTTCTTTTCTGCACGAGTATTTCTCTAATGACAAACAAAACTGTCCGACACCAGGAAAGATTTCAAGAATTTCACGCTCAGAAGCTCCCTCCCTCCGACTGGTTTAATGAGTATAAGCGCGTGATTTACGCGGAATAAAATTGGAAAATTCCCATAAATTCATTCCTTTGTCGTTTCCGGAAGCTCAGTTCGGCGGGGCCCGGCCCTCCGACTCAGTATTAATTAGGGCCGGACAATGAGCGAAGGACAGGCGTAACGTAAATAGGGTTCACCCTCTGTCAGCAAACTAGAAACCCTTCTGCTCTGGAGCGAGAGGACGAGCTTCACGCACCGCTGTTCATTGGCTGTTAATGTTCGCATCTATTTCTAAATGAACACAAAGAAATGACTGATCCCGGGAAGCGGAGAAAAGGAGATTTGCTTTACTTGAGGGAGTGCGGTAAATGACGGGGTCGGCTATTTTTACGGATCCTGCCACGGTCACATAAATAATGCGCCTTCCCCCCTCCGCGCAATCACTCTTTTGTTTTCTCTTGTTTAAAAAAAGAAAGAAAGAAAAAGAAGGATTGCGTTTCTGGCGAACAAGGAAGAAGCCGAGGAGGAACTATTTTTACAGAAAATAGGAATTGTTGTGGGAAAATTCCTTCACGCCGTGTTGGAACTCGTGTTTTAGAATGGAACTTTCGGTTTTCTATGGGAACGGGTATTTAAAGCAATTGAAAAGGCAGAAAAGAAGACAGAAAGAAGAAGAGAGTTATATGGAGATATAGAGAGTTCATTAATCATGGTCGGGATTTCCGTACCTCATAACTTTCGAATAAAAAATGTTTCGCAAAAAGCGATGACGTATTCGTAAATTACAACTCAAAGAATTTTATTAATGATATTAAAGTGCACTAAAAGATTATTAAAAACTTATATTAAAGCTTGCACAATTTGCACTTTGCAGGCATTCAGCTGAAGGCGGTTATGGAGAACGTTCCATATTGTCGTATACGGCATATGTAACTGCACAGCTGATTGTCTCGTTGATTTTCGTGGACTGCGAGTAAACGTTTCTTGGACTCGATCAACCTGTTCCTGCGAAGTGCTCGGTCTTCCCGCTCCCTTTCGGTGTAGAACGCTACCAGTTTCCTGAGAGTGTATTAACCAGCGTCTGATAAGAGTTATCCGAAGGAGGATTATTTGAAGCGACGTTGAGTAGATATGACTGATTTAGTTTCGAAAAACCACAATGCACACATTGCTTTTTCTTGCACGGTCGCCATTTTTATTTATGACGTCATAATCACCCAGACTGCAAATGCGCCAAGATCGCATAGTGTCACGTATAATTCTTTGAGTTGTTATTTACGAATACGTAATCCGTTTTTGCTTAATATTATTTATTCGAAAGTTATGAGGTACGGAAACCCCGACAATAATTAATGAACACCCTGTATATACCGTTCCACAAACAATATTACATTTCTAAGTAGAAAATAATGTTTACACGTATTTTAATCTACTATACCATTGCGATACTTTAGCTGGATAAAAACAAATTTCTAACGAAGTATTTAACAAATAAATTACGAATATATATATATATATATATATATATATATATATATATATATATATAATTAGACTTCAGTTATATTATTCATAATCACGAGACTTTAAAGGTGGGTCAAGCATTCAAATTGTCAAAGCAAGGTGGATCGATTCAGAAGGAATTAATTACCGAGTGATTATATACAGATAAAAAATGTGCGCGAGTTTCTGGTGCTCATGCCATTTAATGAAAGAATTAAACTTTGGAAGCCGTTATTTTAAAATAAGCTCTTAGGAATAATACGAAAAATAATGTTCTTTTTGTCCTTATGGGTGTGATTATATTGCGAAAATTTTTAAATGACAACAATTTTTTCACAATAGAATGTTATCTTCATCAAAAAAAAAATCAATGTAATTAGAATAACACTTGCATCATGCAAATATCAGTTTTAAATGCATTAAGGAAAAGGTCAAAAATACCCCCCAAAATGTAATTAAAATATTTTACTATGTTTTATAAATTTTCTACTTCTGTTCAATGAGCTATCGTGCATGAATTCAGGTCTCATATATCCACAGTTTATATACCCACCACCACCACCTTGACAAACACAAAGTTATGAATCAGCTATATAGTGCTCTTAATCAGTTAAAGGTTTCACAGATATTTAATAAATGTATGCTACGTTAATGACTATCAGCTTTAATGACTAACTTGGAAACTACTTGGAGGCGAAATTTTTTTTTTTTAAATCAAAAATGCAAGAATAAGGCGATTTCTCAAATTCGAGATATGAGGCTTGAATATTTTTTCCCATGAACAGTAGGCAAAACTATACAAACCGAGAGGTTACAATCGAGTCAATCTAGTAAATACTCTCTTTTGAATGGAATGGCTAAACCAATTCTCTGAGGTACGCTTTGCTGATTAATTTAATTAATGATTTATTACTGACATTTCTATTGCTAATTACAATAAATGCTGTTTTTTGTGTATTTTTCTGCTGCATTTTGAGACCTATGCATCGCGTTTATCTTGCAAATAAAGAGTTGTTATGTGATGAAAAGGTATTAATGGTCAATTAGTTTGTCCTATGATTTTAAAAATTCTTGGTACCTTCAATATAAGGCATCCTATACAATCAGTAAAGGTTTCAAGTAACTTCCCATATGTAGAGATACTACACCGTGAAGTTATATAGAACAATAATTTCACCACATCATTACTACAGGGTACCTCATCATTACTGCCTTAAACAACGATCATCTCGCCCTTCCAGTATCTAGCGGGCAGACGAACATCATTTCGGAAGTTTATGATTAGGGCAACCCTAAATGACGAAGCTGTTGATTACGTTATGCCGCAGCAGTAATTTCAAATGAATTGCATAGCAACTATCTTATCTCACACCTCCACGAAACACTGTAGTTCAGTAATAGTAGAGGTGCTTTAATTATTTAACAAATGCATGACTTCCATAGATTCAATTAAAACTATAAATTCTGTAAGATATCTCTTCCATCTGTTAAGGGACATCGAATTAATCTATGGCATAATAAGCAGTAGCGATTAAAAGGGTGATGTATTTTTTTATAAGCAGGGCCTATTAACTACCATTAAGTAGACTAAAGAACACGCGAGGTGATTATAATAGTTAACAACAACAATTTAGTTAATGGTCCCATAAACATAATAAAATTGCTTTAGCATGCATTTACCTGAGCTCAGAATATTTTAATAAGAAAAATACAAACTTGTGATTTTAACTAACAGAAGCATTATAAAGCATGAGAAATGAATGTAAAGCAGTAGTATCTAGGGAGTTTTTAAGGACTATGTGTATATATATTTTATAAAATTAACATGAAAAGATATTTAATAGAAGTGAATGCCATTTGAGTAGAAATAATAAGTAATGCATAAACTTTTATGGAAAAAATTTAAGATTTTTTAAAAAAATAAAACATTTCTTATAAAAAAAAAACTTTGCATTTTTATTGTAAATATAATAATTTGTTTGAATTTCAATATTCGCTCATAAAATATTCATAATGTATCGAACTTTAAAGCTTATAATTTAGATTTATTTGGTATGTATTCAATAAATAAGTAAGTATTTTAGATAAGAAATAGGGGAAAATTTCTCAGTCTATGCCACTAATGGAACATAACATTATTTTCAGTCGTACAATTTCAGTGCAAAATTAGAATGATTTAAAATATCCTTCTAACATTTTGTTTTAATTTTTATTATTTATATATCTCATCAATCCCCAACCCCCCTCCATTATATTAGTTACAGCTCTAAGCGTAATACAGAAATAAGTATTTAGCTGATGGTCCCCGTTAGTTTTATAATAGAAAATAGATCTACAGATTCTTAGAGAATGCCAGAGTCAATGAGCCTTGATCTTTGTAATAAGCATTGTCACCAGTTTGTAACAAAAATAAAAGTTCTGGAAAATACAAGAATTATGGTCTCATCTTCCTTAGGAACTGATATTTGAAAATTGTACTGGAAAATGTCATATATCTAGCCCTATCTTTCAGATAGGGCTAGATATATGGACTAGAAAATTAATATCTTCATAGTTTAATTTGTGAGCGACCTGGTAAGTTGCTAGTCGCGCAATCTTTCAATAAAGATAGTATGGTTGTTGTTTTTTAATGTTTTGCTATCTGCTTGTGTTTTCAATTTATACACAGGCTATATTTTGGCTGTGCTTTTTTATATATTAACTGTATTTCGTACTTTTTGGCCTATAATAAAGCCGCGTCCTCCGATATCAAGTTTCTTCCTTATATTCAGTAATGTTACAAAGCTGTAATTTCGCTTCCCAACACGAATAGTGCTAACATAAGAAAGACCGTTTTACGATCAGTTCTGTTGCGTGCTAGCGGGTGGTTTCAGATCGTGGCGACAAACTTGGCGATCATTTAACAATTGGCGTCGAACTTGGCGACAAAATGGATATTGCTGAAAATTTTGAGAATTTTAAGGATCTTTCCTAAAGAAACTGAGAAACGGCCTGATTGACACAGAAGTTTCTCGACCCGTCTCCCGGAACCTATAAAAGATCGGCAGTCTCCAGCTGCAAGGGGAAGTGCATTGAACCAGAAGCGGAGTTGGAGTAGAAGATAAGCAACGAGTCTTAGTAGTGTGCCAAGTCCTGTCGTCTATTGAAGAAGCAGCGTCATGTCGTGTGTGGAGTAATATCCAGTCGTGTGTGGAGTAATATCCAGTCGTGTGGTAGAGAGTCGGCAGCTAAAGCGAGGAGACAGTAAGTACTTCAGCCGTTTGGAGAGACCGTAGAAAGACCCATTGAGAGCTGTGGTCAATTTCTACTTGTGGGCTATTGTCTGCTGTAGTGTGCTGCTGTGTGTTTGTCTCGGATGTACATATTTGTAGTCTGTGTGTTCGTCGGCTTTATGTTAGTGTCTCCATGCCAAATAAACGCAGTTGCTGTTTTCTAAAGAGGCCTGTCTGAGATTGCTTTCACACCACACACTCATATAAACGAACTAGGTGATTCGCAACAGTATACAACCCACTGTGACAGTAGTGTATTAAACTATCTCTGCTTAAACATGATAGTAAAAATGAGTTGTTTAGCGACCTTTATTAATTTTTACTTGGAAATGTTTAGTTCGCAATTTTTTTTAATCGTCATAAAGTAATCCAAACAATTGATGATTCGGCTTATTGGTGTTCAGTAAATTTAAATTTTATTGCATTGTATTGTTACAGAAGAGCATGGCAAAAGTAGATGAATTAAAAAAAATTCTAAACCCTACAAATTAGGAAGTTCGGATATAAATAGAATAGACATCAACGCTTTCCATCTGATTTTCTTTTTCTTCATAAATTAAATTAATGATTGCATATCCTTTTCTGCGCCTTCTAAACCTATAGCGAGAACATGTGATGTAGGAAGGGAGACAAATAACTCTAGAAAGTCAAGGCAATTCATAAGCATAAACAGTTTCCGCGTGTTTTGCAAAAGTATGGTCGAGTTTGCATTTCGTGAACTAACATAGAAAACTACAATAAATAGATTTCATAAAAGGCAATACTTGATACAGATTTATAATTTTGGAAACCAGACCATAAACCTGATTTTATTATCTAGTTCGTCTTGTGTTTAGAACTAATGCATACACTCTAATGCACAAGGCATACATCATACACTCTAATACACAAGCATACAACATACACTCTAATAAACAAGGCATACAACATACACTCCA
>JAOUZG010044845.1:705465-719023 GCA_026289955.1 Argiope argentata
CATACACTCTAATACACAATGCATACAACATACACTCTAATACACAAGGTATACGACAAACACTCTAATACACAATGCAATATTAAATATCCCTCCTCATGGCAAATTAGGTGCAAATTTTTATGTGCAGATACAATTCGATGGATAAAAAGATTACCAAATTTTATCTAAAAAGCCCTTTATTTTTTTAAATTAGTATTTTACAGGGGGGGAATACATAGATGGATTAGTTTTGCCAATATTTTGATAGATATCTGATTTGGTCACATGTATTTTTAACTATCCATTCACAGATAAATAGAGCGACCGGAAGTCATAATTCTAAAAATGTGTTTGACTCAGAGACATCTGAAACATGAAGACTAATAAAAATTTCAATTGGTGATAAATTCTCAATTGGCGTTGAATTTTCAACGCCAAATCAATGTGTTCCTATTGTGTTCTGAATTATTTTCAACAGATACGAACTTGATTTTGTTTTGGCCAGGTGTAATTTTTTGATCAATTTTTTTATATTAATAGAAATTATTTAATAAAAAGGAACTAAAAAAATTGTTGATCTAAGTAGGAATTGACTTAATTTTTTTTTATTATTTTATATTACTTGTTTTTGCATAAGAATAAGTCAAAATATTGCAAGTCTGGCAAATCAACTTATTTCATAAAAGTTAATTAGTTCTGAAACCACTAAGAAGTAGGAAAACAGCTATTCTAACAAATAACAATCCATTTTTCGCTTCTCTTTTTCTTGCTATTTTCTTCTTAATTCAAAACTAACATGAATCAAAAACGAAAAGTGAAAGATTCGTTGAAATAAAAACGGAATTCCAAGTGTTTGGAATAACGATTATTTAAAATTGCTTTGCAGAAATCAAGGCAACGACGAATTTCAAAAGATAAACATCAAAGAAAAAAAAGAGGGAAAAAAATAACGAAAGGTAATAAAAAAATAAATACTTAATGAAGCAAGGGGGAAAAATTGAAGGGTAAAAATAGAAAAAAAATTATTGGAAGACTGAGGGGAAAAAAAGGGTAAAATCTTAAATGCTTTTAATCATTTGTTTATAATATTGAGGAAGGAAGAAGCGTAGAAAAGTTTACCCTTCAACTATCAATGTAAAAAAAAAGGAGTAAAATAGAGTGGAAAAAGAGAGAGGGAAAAAAAACTTAATATTCCCTTCTTACTTTCTTGGGGGAAAAAAAGCTTAAGAAAAAAGAAAAAAAGCAGTGCGTCTTTAGTGATTAAGAACTTTTGTTATTACTTCGACGGTCAAAACTTTACTTCTAAGAATGATTTTTTCCCCCTTCTAACAATTTATCCCTTTCCGTGAGACAATATTAATTTCTATCAAAAAAGAACTCGAAGCTCAAGACTAGGGTCGAATATTATTCCCTTTTTCTTAAAAAAAAAAAGGAGTGGGAGATTTTTTTTTGTCCGTTCGTCCATCTCACCTTCACTTTTTTTTTTATCGAGAACGAAAAAAATATATATATCCGATCTTCTCTTCTTTTTTTTTTTCATTGATGAAAGAGAGAGATTACCAACAATCGTTCACGTTGATATCAACTTGGGGAAGGGAATCACAAAAGGGAAAAGAAGGGATAAAAAAATATATATATTAAAAAAAATAATTCTTCAGTTTAGGTTGTTACGGCATTATGGGCTTTCTGAAAGAATTACTGCGTTCGTAAGAATGCCTTTTTAATGGCTGCCCCGTAGCTCTGTGATTCTTCTCGGAACTAAGGGAATAGGGTAATAATGGAGGGAAAAAGGAAGGGGGGAAATTAAATGCCTGGTTTTTTAAAAAATATCAGGGAAATGTCAAACTAGAAAACAGCCTACAGAAGCTGAAATATTTACTGAAAAAAATGTTTAGTCTACTTTCAATAACCATGAAAACAAAAGAGAGGTATTATATAAAATAGATCGATGCAAATCATAGAAGGAATTTTGAAATTACCTTGGGTTTTTTGTTTGCTTGTTTGTTTAAAATTAAACATCCAAACAGGTAAAAAAAATGTTCTGATATTATAGATTAGAGCCTATAAAGATAATTTTTAAGCTTCCCAAATAATAAAATTTTCATACATTGAAAATAATTTAGTGAAGATTTCTTCCTTTTAAATTTTTAAAAAGTAGCACTACAGTTTTGATTCATATGGAATAATAATTATTTTTTTTACTTTTAAAATTGAATCGATCATAATTAATAAAACATACCCTTGGTGGCCCCACCAGAAGAAGTCAAGTAGCTTGACAGATTTTCTAAAACTACTTTTTAAAACTTCAATTTTAAATTCTTCGGAATAATTTTTCAAATATTCAGATTTTATAATTTTCTAAGATCTATTTCAGCTTCAATTGTTTTTCTGCGTCAAATAAAAACAACAACAACAAAACACACACACAATTTTTTTTTACTTCGATAATAGGGAAAACTGGTGTTGCCATTACACTGGAATGACTGGAATTTCATTTACAATCATAAAAGCATTTCTTAGCCAGTTGAAAAAGCTATCAATCACAGCTGCCAAATAAATAAATATGCAAAAAAATACAACTTCTATGAATTATAAAACGTTGCCATTAATATCTTATGATTTATTAATTAGTCAGGTTTTTATCAGTTTTACCACGTGCATTTAGTTGCTGTAAGAAAACAGTTAGAGAAGTGTATATTAAGATCGAGTATCTACTTAAATAATAGAGTGCACAAATGTGAATGCCATATGATTATGAGTAATAATAAATAAGTGATATTATCAGATACTGAAATAAAAATAACAATTGCATGCTGAATTAGAAGCAAAGATGTAGAAATGCGATACAAAATTGCCAAGTCTTGTTATAAGAGGAATCTGATACAGTGCTCTCCTATAGGACCGCAAATATTATATATTATATAAATATTAAAAATGAAATATTCGATCTTAAATTTCAAGTTATTAAGTGAGAACATTATTATTTTTAAGTCATTATTTATCTTAATTAATATAAGTCTAACAAATTTAAACTGGTTAGAAATAATCACGAAACATCTGTATCAGCCTCTATCCTCCCTCTCTCTTTATATAATTTTTTAAACTTTCAATTTCAATTTTTCTAGATGGCAAACAAAGTTTTGGAGGACGACTGATTTTCAGACGAAATAACAGCTATCATGTCATAGTTCTTCGTCAACCTTTTAAAAACGCATCTGTTGTCACAGATGCGTATGTAATAAAGAAATACTGGTAAGAAAAAAAGTCAACCTTTAAAAACGCATCTGCTATCAAAGAAGTATACATAATACTAATGCAATACTGGTAAAAGCAGGTAAAAATAATTTTAGCCCGTAAATTCCGGAGACATCAAAACTTCCTTACCAAAACAATATCATGTTCTTACATAATTTTTAAAAAAATCCCTTAAATCTGCTACTATACTTAATTATTAGGCGCTTGCATAGATTTTAATCAGCGACATCTATTGATAAATATGTGAAGTATTTAAATAAACGACAATGGTTTTGGATTTTACCGATTTATTATAACTTTATAGCTATCATTTTGAAATCTTCTCCATTTAGTATTATTGAGTTATCCAGTGTATATAGACCACAATCGTGGAACGCTCCGAAGTGTGTGTGTGTGTGCGTGCGTGTACTTTTAGAATCTTATGGTGACGCTACTCCGCCATATCCCACTAGTCGGTTTTCGTTTCAACGATTTGGGAGCGGTGATTTCGATATCAAAGACAAAGATCGGACTAAAAGGCATCTCCCCCCTCCAAAAAAAAAAAAAAAAAAAAAAAAAAAAAAACGAAAACAATCAACTGCAAGACTTACTGGACGGAAATGGGGGAAAAATTACAGAAAATGACGAAAATATTTTGATTAATATAAGTTATACCAATTTTTATTCGGAAAATGCATTTATAAAGTGACAAAAATGATAAAATGCAAGCAATACCTAATATTACTTTTTATTAATCTTTCTATAGTCTTCCATTAAAATATAATTTAATAAAAGGTTACTAATATTGAAATTTCTAAAGATAAAATTGCAATAGATATCGCTCAGAATGAAGCGAAAATTTTAAAAATTTGTGTCGTAATTAATATATCGAGCAGTGTAAGTTTTTATTTATCATCTACATAAATGCTGTAATAAATAACATGTAACAATTAAAAGAAAAGTGCATAATTATGAAACAAGATATTAAGTCATATATAAATAATGCATTACATTTTCAGTTCAAAGCAGTTTCAGATTCTCTTTTCCCTATTAAACAATAATTCACAAAATTTTTTGTATAAAAAGTAAGTTTCATCTCTAAAATTCGGAGTTCCAAAGGCTCCAATCCCAACAAGGATGTACGAATGCAACACAAAACGTACTCTGAAATAAAATAAAAATTTAATGGCCTTTTTTATTCTCTCATACATTGGACAAAGCCTCGGATTTATGAAGGAACCAGGCATGGCTGACAAACAGGATCTCAGAAATTTTGGCAGGTGACAACAGCTTCCAGGTGGGGGTGACGGACAATCGACAATCAACTTTGCTTAGCCATGCGTTCACTTCGTTCCATATGAACCAGAACATCTTAATTTTAAAAACAAAAAAGACGGGGATGGAAAAAGGGCTCGTCCTGTGTGATAATGTGGGAGTGTCCCTCTTCCTCGGCATAAGAAGTCAAGTGGTTCTTCCATCGACTTCAAAAAGCACGCACCAGTTCCAAAATGGAATGTCGCTGGGGGATAAGGCATCCCCATTAAAAGTCACACGCACTACCCGTGATGGATATGCGATCCCGAATCTTTCATCGAATGGATCACAATCCCATTACGTTGTTGTGCTCAGCAAACGATTTGACAAAGGGGCACTTTCAAGAGGGGTCTTCCAAGAGCGTGATATCTCTACATCGGTCTTCCTTGAGTAACTGCGACTGTAATATTCGTAAATCCCAGAAATCGCAGATTGATGGGGCGATTCAGAGTTGTCGATGAGGGGAACTTGTCACGCTAGTCGTTTTTTTTTCGGGTGACATTCAGAATTCCTCTTTTGGAACACCGCTCCCCACTCCTGAGTGTTTTTCTTTTTACTATGTTTTGCTTTTAACGAGTTGACATTTCGATACGCTCTGGCAATCAAAGGAACACGACAAGAATGAGGGTGTAGAGGGTGGGGATTTTTTTTTCGGGTCTCACGGTAGAGGAGGGTTCCTGATAGTTACACTGCACAAATATGACTAACAGAATTCCAAGAAGATAAAGAAAATTTGGAAAATCGCATCTGTCTACTGCTTCATATTTTGTTCTTCAGTAAACCTTATCGGTTATGGTGAAGTATGCGAGAAAGGTCTTTAAACTTCCCAGGAAAAAAAAAAGAAGAAAAATTGTTATAGAAAAAGCAAGTACAACACGTATAGATCAATTGTTCTTTTAATTCTTACTATTAATCTTTATGACAATGTACAAATATGGTATAAGATTCAAGAAACAGCGTTCTCAAATAAATCATCCAATCAATGAAAAGAAAAAAATATATTTACCACCCCACTTCCTCACATAATGTACATTCCTTTCACAAAATTGGTGATGGCTTTAAAATACTCCCTAAATTCACCGTGAAAGTTTAAAGGTGATCAAATAAAGAATAGAATATTCAAATTTTCTTTAAAAATATAAGCGTAGTAATGATAAAAGAAAAATATTTTTTTTAAAAAAAATCAACACTCATTTTTAAATTTACCGAATTTAAAATTAAGAATCGTATGCCAAATAACGGAAGATAATGTCAAAATGCACAGAAAGTTGATTGGTCAATCCTATTAACACTTTAAAATTATTCTTATAAATTACTAAACATTTTATTAAAATACAGATGTACTATCTTCATAATTTTTAGACAATCTGTCAATAAACTTTTAATAATTTCTTTAATTCTAAACAAAGTAATATACTATAGATTTAATCAGTCTGAACTATTCGTCTTCCGACATAAAATACATTTGAGCCCCCGTATATCCAATTTGAAGGCTCTTAGAAAAATAATTCATTTTACAGAAATACATTTGGCAAATCTTTCACCATTTTCTTTCAAAAAAAAAAAAAAAAAAAAAAAAAAAGAGGAACCATACTTATATAAATTTGAAAGAAAATTTTAAAATTTAAATTTTTTGGTAAAATTTATTTTTAAAAATGTACAAATATGTATACACTCTATAAATATATTTACTACGTAATAAAAATTGGTACTTAAGATTTTTTTAAAAAAATTATTTTTGGCATAAAGTTTTTCAATCGAATATGTTGCCCCAGAATTTATGAATGTGTCTTAAAAAGAGAGATATGTAGAACAGGAACAGAAGATCCATCGCAAGGTGCTTATTATAATTTAAAATAACTTCATTGGCTTTCACTTTTTTTTGTAAAAATATTTATTTTTTCTTTTTAAAATTATATATTAACCAGTCACGAGTATACTCGTCATGGACAAAACATATTTCCCATTATGACGAGTTTATTTGCCAGGAGTAATAAATAGTGATAATTTGCAGATGGAATTACAATTTCAGTGAAAGCTGAAACATATTCGTTTATTTCAAGACATTTCAAATATTTTGAGGTCTAGTCGAAATCAAAGTAACTAAATGAAAGTTAATTAATAATTATTATAAAAAAACAACATGTGATATAAATTGTTTTTCTTAAATGTATTGCTATGTTGTGTCAGTCCTATAAATTTTTTTGTTTCTTTTCGTTCGTAAGCAAACATATTATGTTACTTTAAGTGAATAAATAAATATAATTATTGACAAAAAATAAAATTCATTTCATTACAAAATAATTTTATATTGCACATAATCTGTGTTTGACGAGTACTCTCCTCATGGCTACATTTCAGGGGCACAATTTATATAGGCCTTTTCCGAAGAGGTCGAAAGACTTAACTGTTGTTGTTGTCACTTATGGCACTTATCATGGACAAGCCCCGCTGATACATGAGCATATTTTAAGTCGGTGATATATGTCTCTTATTTTACAAGTAGCGCCATCTAGGGTCAAGAGTACGACTTAGATACAGAAACGCCACAACCATTTTTAGGGGGCGGATTTCATTCCTGCATATTCATTCACTCATCACAGATCGTAATTTAGACCTGAAACAGAGAACGATCACCTCTGACTCAGTACCCCCAGTGGTATTACTCTCGACATGGAGGACTTTCCGACCACAAACCGATTTAACGAGCGCCAGCCGCTACGCACTCGGGGAATCTTCTGGCCGGTGAGTTTCGAACTCTTAACCTAAGGAGTACGAGTCGAACTCTCTATAAACCAGACTATCCCGGCCCCGCACTTAACTAATTAATACAGATGGAAAAGTTATTTTACAAAAATGAAAATGAAGGAAATAGTTATGAAATTAAAGAAACATAATATGAAAACCGATATGAAAGAAATCTATGGCCGTTTTTTGTATACAAGTGAAAATATTTTTCGATATATAGAAATTTTATTTGATATATAGAGTTATTTAATGCAAATCCAAAATTTCTTGAAAAAAAATCAGATTTATAAAGAGTTTCCATATATCCATACTTAATATGTTCCACTTATGGAGGTTAAACTGTATCTGAATTAAGTATAATTACAATTTTAGAAATGCCACTTTTTTTAATACGTTGGAACCATCGTAATAACAGAAATTTATACTGAAAACAATGATGGAAAAAATACAAGCTTTCAGTTTCAACGCCACGGGGTTCAATTGAACACAAATCACCATACGAAAGTTTTTACACAACGCCTTTAAATCTCTTTCTAAAAACAAATCGAAGGAGAAAAAAATATTAATAGAGAAAATGTCCAGAAAAAGAACTTGTTAAACAGTCTTTCAAATAATACACAAAGCAGCATGCCGCTTCAAAACCGAAATGATTCATTAGAAATCCCCCCCTCACCCTCGCTCCAATAATTCTGTCTGTTAGGGCAATTTCAGTTAGAAATAACACCCCTCCCCCCTTTCACTTTCTACCACAGTATGACAAAAAGAAAAGTATTTTTTTTAGTCCCCCTCTCCCCTTTTCTTTTTTTTTTATTTGACTTCCCCTGAGGGTTTCACTTCTTCATTAAGCTCGCTGTCCATCAGATCTCTGTCCAATCATTTGGATAAGTCCATTTTAATGGTTTTCATCGTCTTCAAGAAAATGGCACACCTGTTTATAGAAGGCAGAATAAATTGCACAGCATTCATTAGAAGCAAGCCAGGTAAAAAAAAAGAACTAAAAAAAGTGAAGAAAAAAAAAGGGATGATAAGGGCATATCAAAAACATTCCGCAGCAGTTTGCTATTGAAAATTCCCGATACTAAGTATTAAGCTTTCCTTTACATGTCGGCTGTTCTAGATTGCTTTATACTTTTCTTTTTAGCATCGTCATTTTTTTTATCTAATAATAAATTAGCATTGTTTTGAAATACTTCACCAGATTAGACAGTTTTGACACATGTCTTAAACGTAATTAAAATGCCTCAAAGTAGGTTATTAATTTGTTTAAGAATGGAATCATTCGTTTTGATAAGGGCCAATCGCCGAGTTACAGACGTAATAATCACAATGGAAAATCTGAAAAGCTTTCGTAACAATTCATTCTTGACAGAAAACAATTTCTTCCTTCTTCTTATCTTGCAATAACAGCGTAAACATTTACAAGAAATCAGCTGTAACAAAAGATATGAAAATAGAATAGATATAAATAAAGTCAAGAGAACAAAACTTCCGTGATATGGAATCGAAGGTGAAGGATGAATTACGATGGAGGAGGAATTATTAAATGATCAATATAAAAATTTAGAAATTTTAATGAAATACTTTATAACAGAGTCACTTTTTTTCTAATTTCACACTAGCATATTTATTGAAAAATCTGGAAAAGAAATTGATCTTTGTAGATCAAATTAAAATCGTCTAAAAGTGAAAACACGCTTAATTTCCATTTTAAAAAGAGCTTTTACAAAACGCCTGCAGGTTAATGAATACATAAAACAGCCGTTGCCAAAACACAATAATAATACTTGAACATTAAATTTGTTGCCAGGTACAGTAACATTCATTGAAATACGAATAAAAGAACACAGAAACAATACAGAAAAACAAAACAAAAAAAAGAACACGAGAACAAAAATAACTAATAAAAAAGAAAGACAATTATAATAAAATTACAAATACATCCACCAGAAATTATTGTGAAAATTACCACGATTTTAATTTTGTCCAACACGATCTCGCGTCTGAGGAAGCAATCGAAAATTTAAGAAGAAATGTAACAAAATGAACAATATCGTTTGATATATTTATTAAGTATGCACGTTGATTATTAAATTTTTAAAAAGTTAAAATAAATAATACGGAGCTTTTTATATATGAATTACAAAAGTTATCTGAATGCGATTTATTTTTCGATTCGTCCCAATATAAGCTAGGAGTGGTTTCAAAGAACATTATTTTTGATTTCTCGAAGCTAAATAGTTTTAATTTTACAGGTTTAAATTTAAAAAATTTAAAAATTAAAGGTAAAAAAAGTTTATTTGATTATATTTTTTGATATCTTAAGAATAATTTATCTATAGTTATTTTAGTAAATGCTGAAATAAATACAAATTATCAGCTTTTGAGTATTATAGGTAAAAATGGAAAGATCTAGTAATGCCACTTAAAGGCTAAAGTTACATATTTATCTCTCGTAAAAATTCATAAATTTTATAAAAATTCTTAAATGCTTATTTCTTCTTTATCTTTCTTTTATCAGAAACTAAAATATCTGTAAAAGATAGAGAAATCTAAAATCATTCTATAATTGTGTTATTCATTAAATTTTGCGGATTAATTATTTTAAATTGAATTTCTCTGCTTAATACTAAAATAATATAACAATTTCCAAAAATTCAATTTTTCATCTGGATTTAGACACGAATTTTCAGTTAAAAATGAGGACATGAATGAAAATGGTTCAAAAGGTTATCAATCTTTTTCCAATAATCGATTCTAAAATCTAAGCGTTGTATTCGAAACAAAAAATGGTTAAAAATCTCACAAATTAACAAAATAAATAAATGAATTTATGCTTATAATAGCAAATTGAAAAATGTGGATATGCTTATAAGTTATTGATTCCTATTCTATATTTTATTACTTAACACTATACTTTTTTTGTCTAGTGTTAAGTAATAAAATATTTTTTCGCTAATGCTTCGATTTCTCACGCAGATTTAATGCTATTAATCCATTATTATTATTATTCTCAATTAAAAATTTTCTATAATAGAAATGACAAATTTTTAACGTAAGTTTGCATACATTATAAATTTATAATGTATGTATACTTATCATATCGTGACATATTTGTCTGAAATCGATTAGTTTCAGTGATAAAATTTCTATATCGATATAATATCAAGTAGCAGACGATAATAAGCTATAATATTATAATTTAACACCAGCATTTAACAACATATGCTTTTATGCATACTTATATGATAGTTTTAATTTTAAAAAAAATTAGAATACAACTTTAAAAATGGCACAGAAAAATATTCATGAATCAGATTTCACGATAATCCTCTCAGTCACATCTTTTATATTCCTGAGAATCATGAAATTTAAATAGAGCAAGTAATTGAATAAAATCCAAGGGAAAATCGCATCCCACAGTATCCAATTTCTGGTGTGTGTTTTTTTAAAGCAGAAACGAACAAAATTAACTGTCTCATTACTTTGAAAACTTATTCTATCTTTAACTAATCTTGTGTATTTGTAAATATGGTAAAAGAAAAGCATTTAACTCATTAGAGGTCACATTAATTTATGTCTTTTTCACTTTTTTTTTCGTTACCACGAATTTTAAGTGAGTTTTATGAATAGAAAAGCTTGAGGAAATATTTGTGTTAATGGAACACTCAAAAAGAAATGTCCAAGTTCGTTCGACCCTCTCATCTTTCTGTAGCAGGAAAAAAAAATTTTTAATCCAAAATCTTTTATTTGGATTGGAGAAAATATATTTATTTCTGATAATTTCTTTTTATTTAAAATAATTATCAACATATTATATTTAAAAAATTTTAATCATATACTCATATTTATTTACGTTAACTACATATAATGATATTTTACAAACATGTGAATTTTCAAGCATTTCTAAGACCTCAACCTTTTATTCGTTGACATCATTTAGCTTCAAAAATTCTAATATTTTATCTATTCGGATCTATCCAAGCGATCTTGCAGTTAAAAAGCAACAGTAATGGTATATTTGCATGCTTTGATATAACAAGATTACATTTTCAAAGAACCTCATTTCAATAAAGGAAGTTTTAGTTCTGAATTTATAGGTAATCATTTCGATCAAGGCCACAAATCAAATTTTAAGTATTATGAGATTCACATATATTTTAAGGCAAAGAAATGTTATAACTGAAGAAATTTTTTTTTATTTTATATTGTTTGCGGCAATCAATATATTGCTGATAAAATTAAAGTCCAGGTTTTCATATAACACTCTCCTCCGCCCCCTTCCTTCCTGAATTGAGTAATTACGTTTAATAAAATATTATTGCTGAACTAAAATTTTGAATTGAAAAAAATCTAATTGACGAAATTAAATTTTTTTGGGCCATTTCATTGGTTATGAAAATCCAGCCATTCAACTCCCAGTATTTGCAAACGCAGGCATTAATTAAAAAAATTCAATTTTCAATGTCTGTAAAAAAAGAGCAATGTTTTATCACGTGATTATTTTTTGGTCGTGGAATTGTGAAACTATTTTCAGTTGTTGTTACATTAGTATGACAGTAGTATTATTGAACATTGCCGGCGTCGTGGCACAGAGGCAGCGCGTCCTTCTCGTGATCGAGTCAGGGCATAGTTGTTCTTCTGTGTTCTATCTGTGAGGTGTGTGAATGTGCCCCCTTATAAAAAGGAGCTGTGTGCGTGTGCGTGCGTGCGTGTGTGTGTGAGTGTGTTATCCTCATATGAGCTAGAAATCAGACTTCGACCCTCGGGTGCTCATATCCTCAGAAGCTACTGCTCCCATAATTCCGTTTTAAAGTGGACACATAATCATAATCGTTACTGAACATTACTAGTAGCTATTCTTACTGTATGCATAAAATCTAGACTTAATAATTTCTTCACAAATGAAATTTTTGACTAAAGCAACATCACATTGTGTGTCATTTACATCATTTTTCTAGCTAAAATCATACACATATCTAATGGTTTAATAATTAATAACTAGTCAGCGTTTACGTAGGCGCCTTTTATAGGACAACGAATGCACTCATCTTCACGTTGTCCCAGATATTTATGTTTAACTATAGTTACTAATATTAACTCAAAATCAAAATATCTAGTCAATAATCCAAATACGTGACGGTTTAGTTCCAAATACATTAAAAAACAAAAGATGTTCGAAATTGAAATAAGTCTTTCCGGGTCCGGTTGTATTGATAAGAAACTTGACCTGTCATATTATCAATTTGTGATAAGTCAAATCCAGGACGCTCTGAGCGATATCAACCAATCAGAGGACAATGAAAACGAGAGCATGCCATCAGATAACCAGGTAACTTATGGGAGCGAACCAGGAATGGAGGCAGAGGCAAAACAAACAGCCGCAGAGTACAACAGGAACTCAAACCGCCGATGAAAGATGAAAGTGATTACCTGAATGACAAGCACTATTATTCAGACGATCGCGTGCTCTCAAAAGAGGGAGAGAGCTCTGTTCCTTTCTTTCGCGTGACGGCCGCGACGGTAACTTTTAGTGCGACACGAAAAGGAATTTTCTGTAAGAATGAGTTCACGCTACCCGACGAATCGGACCGAGGCATTCTCGACACCGCTGGGTCTTTCATTTGCGTCACGGAAATAGCCATGATATAAATAAATTGCAGGACGTCAGCAGGTAAACTTTCCGACCGATGTCACTGAATCGGAAAAAATTCAAATTTGAAATGACTGAGTTAGTACAAAAGTTACTGAATCCTTAGTTTTTTTTTTTATGAATACTATTAAGACTAAAAAATTTTTTTATTTAAAATTAGAGAAATTATAAGCATTGGAACCAAAATTACAGAAATTCTAAACACTGGATCCAAAATTACAGAAACCATAAACACTGGATCCAAAATTACAGAAATTACAAACACCAGACCCAAAATTACAGAAACCACAAAAACCGGATCCAAAATTACAGGAACTATAAACACCGGATCCAAAATTACAGACATTGTAAACACCGAATTCAAAATTACAGAAATTATAAGCATTGGATCCAAAATTACAGAAATTTCAAACACCGGACTCAACATTACAGAAATTACAAACAGCGAATCCAAAATTACAGAAATTTCAAACACCGGACTCAACATTACAGAAATTACAAACAGCGAATCAAAAATTACAGAAATTACAAACACCGGACCCAAAATTACAGAAACCATAAACACTGGATCCAAAATTACAGGAACTATAAACACCAAATTCAAAGTTACAGAAACTATAAACACCAAAT